>CM029662.1:25209540-25491200 GCA_017311315.1 Dendrocalamus latiflorus
CTCCGGAAGTACCGCTCTGAGAAGCGGAACTACCGCACTTAGCGGTAGTTCCGGCGTTGAAATTGCCGGTACTTCCGCTCCAGAGAAATCCAGGCTTCATCCGGAGGGTGCTCTCTGGAAAAGTTGATCCGCTCTCCCTCCGGATCTTCCGAGGTCCGGAAGTACCGCTTTAGGATGCGGTACTACCGCTCGCAGCGGTAGTACCGACGTTCAAACGGCCGGTACTTCCGTTCTCACAAGATTTTGGAATGAGCCAAAGGTGCTCTCTGGAAATATCGGTCCGCTCCAAAACCGGATCTTCCGCTGGCCGGTACTACCGCATTTTGGTTGCGGAACTACCGCTTTCCGGTAGTTCCGACGTTCAAAACTGCGGTACTAACCGCTTTTCCAGACAGAGCAAGATTTCTTTAATGGATGCAAGTTTTAGGACAAAACCATTTGGCACATGAGATAAGTATTCAAGCTACTTAGCCAAGATCCCCCTTGATGGTACGATCATTTATCCTATAATCCGGTCTTCCACCATTCACCTAAGACCGGTAAAATTCAAAAAGGGGTCCTATTCTAAGTATACCTTTGTCTTGCGCCAATTTTGATTTTCACGCGTATCCTTTGGCTTGCATCTTGTCGCTCATGTGTGTGGACTAACCCTTCGCATACTCATTAAAACACGTTAGTCCCATATTCCATATTCTCTTAATTTCATTAATTACCAAAATCATTTTTAGGGGCCTAGATGCTTTCAACATCGCATATATAGCACTATAGCAAAAAAAATTGAAATCTTATTCCTAACACATGATTTTGCAAATTTGTTCTCTTCCATGATCATGGCAGTAGTGGCAGGTGTCACATGCCACACTCACCTATTGTGGTAGTGGCGGGCACCGCGGGCAGCACTGTAGGTAACCTACCGAGTTAGGCGTACTCGACAGGTGACCTATCGAGCTAGGTGAGCTTGACAGCTAGGGGACCCACAGGCCTATCACACCGGCTGAGCTTGACAACTCCGCCACCTACCGCACTCGATCATCATCTGTCGAGCCGGCACTGCCTACCGCGGTGCCTGCCACCTACCGCGATGGGCGAGCATGGCAAGCGATATATGTTGCCTGCAGCTACTGCTGTGGTTATAGATAGGGCCAATTTTGTAAAATCGTGTGTCCGAAGGCTACATTTGAAAAAAAAACAAAGTTACTACATTGCTTATACAATATATTCAGAGTTATAAGGACAGGGATGAGTCGGAAAATGGCGCACGTGAATACATAATGGTTAAAAACAAAAAAGAAGGGAGGGAGAAGTGGATACACGAGGCGGAGGAATTTCATGGAGTTTTTGTTTATACGCTATTGGAGATGGGAAAACTGATCATAGGACTGGTCCTAGCTTAGTTGAAGGGACAGTTCACAGTAGTAATGGCAACAGCTGGTCAAATAGTTGATCAATCCTAACATGGAGCACCTTCGCGCACGAACCGTACAAATCCAGACTGATTTGTGGGCAGCTAGGTGCACCGCAAATGTTGAAATGTAAGTTAATTACTCGCCTTTTTTTTTGCTAGTTTAAGGTTCCGATTATTTCAACTTAAGCTTCTAGTTCCTAATTTATTTTTCACTATTTCTAAATTTTGTTTTTTCATAGTTTTTGTTTTTTAGCTTTTTTACTGGTTCTTTTTTCTATATTCGTTTATATTGTCCGTGATAGGCTAATCTATTTTTCTATTTTTAATTTTTTTAATTTAGTTACGCCAAATAAGCCACCATCAGATACAATGTAATTTCAACCATTTACAGACTTACAATGCAATTTCAATCATAAACCAGCTTATTTCAGCCCAACTGAGCGGCACCTAAGTTTTTCAGTGAACTAGTTAGTTAATGTAACTTAATATAATATCAAAATCAAGAGATCTTAAGTTCAAGACCTGATTAACCTAATTAAAAATAATAATTGCAATACACTTTTATTCTACGCCTTAGGCGTGAGGGGGTGTTGAAGTGTAAGTTAATGGACCATATTTCCTTAACAGATTAAGCTTTAGATGAATTAGTTGATGCACACAACTCAATAGTAAATAACTCTGTGGGAGTGAACATTAATTGCTAGTCCATATGCGGTACATAGGCTGGGTTTCTTTGGGCTTATAACTTTTGGTTTATACTGCAGTAACTAATTTTTAAACGATATGTTTTTTTAAGACGGAGACTATAAGTCGATTGTAGTAGACAATGTATTGAATTCATCTGTATTTGCTAAAATCATGCACGAGTGTCTCTCTTTGTACTCTCTTTTGCTAAGGGGTAGAATTTAAAATTTTAAACTATAAGTCACAACTCAAAAGAACCCACGCATAAATTTGTTCCTAATTTCCTAGCTAGTAAATCCGTTTACAGTTTATACATGAAATGAAATGATCAGGGTCAGGGTTTCATTCGGCCCTGTTCTCTTCAACTTCTAAAAGCTGCTTTTCGGTTTTTCTTCAGTAACCAGCTTTTAAACGAAGTATTTTTCAAGATAGGGTATACTAGTTAATTGTAGTACATACTTCACTGACTTCATTTATATCGGCAAAAACCGCATGTGAGTTTCTGTTACTCTGTAATCTTTCGTACAAACAGCCCAAAAGCCATAAACCGTAGCCGAAAACCACAAGCCGTAGCAAAAAAGAACAGGCCCGTATTCGCGTGTTATATGCATGCTCGTGCCTGCATGTGTGCTATGTCCGTGAGTGTGCAGTTAATGCATTTCTCGTGCATGAACTATCTTGCTCGTCCGTTTTGAGTTGACTACACATGGTCTGCACATGGAGAAACGTACATTGTGCATTCTAGACTGCAACGGGGAGCCAGACAGGATCCACAGTTCTAGACATTTGTCAATTTGGTTGTTAGGGTATGTCCAATGGTGATTTATGAGCTAGCTCTAAACATATTATTTCATATTTTAATAGAAGAGAGAAAAGTTAGCTCTTGATCAAGAGCTAGTGTCATACACACATTTCAAGATTATATAGGGATGTCATGTGGGACTATTCATGTTATGAGCTATGTGCTAAAAGTTAATATCATTGAAGAAGTTATATTAGAACTAGTAACTAGTTCATACCATTGTACATGCCCTTAACACTTTTTTGGGCCCCGCTAAGCTCGGCAGTTGAGATAATACTAGTCTCGTACCTACTGTTCTGGAGTGAGTCGTCCTACTAGGTTATTAGTATTTTTCACATGAGCACCGATATTATGTCTGGTTGTTGCAGCGTGCACGAAGGCGGTGTCGCTTTTTGTTCGGACTGATTGCTCCAAATCAACGGATTAGCCGTCGATTTTGAACTTCGCAGTTCTCGATTGTACTCTTACATGTCCGGGAACAGAAAGCACTTCTGCTACCAATTTTCACTTTAACCAAAGATCTGTCCACAAGGAAGAGCGATGGACAGTAGATGAGAAGAAGCTAGCTACGTATCTTCTTTGGATCGGAGCGACGCTGGACTGGGGCCTGGAGATCCTCGTCTCGTCCCAGGCTGCAGCACGGCACGTCCCTGCACGCCGGCAGCGGCTGAGACAGGGAAGGAACTTGCCATTTCCTGAAAACATCGCCGCGGCAACGTGACGCGACGTGATGCTGCGGCCTGCGAATCGGAACAGCAAGGGATGGACCGACCCGTGGGCGTATGGACGTACGTACGCACGGACGCATGCGTGCCACACAGCGTTCGTGGTTCTGACGCCTTTGCTTGTTACGTTCACGTGCACGGTGTACCTGCTCCTTGTCACTTGGCACTGATCGGTTGACCTTTAGCTTCTGATTTATTTTTTACTATTTATAAATTTTATTTTTTTTTTGAACTTTTATCTTTTTATTGAGCTTTTTTTGTTGGTTCTTTTTTCACGTATTTATTTGTATTATATGTAATGGGCTAACATATTTTTTAATTTTTTAAATTTAATTATGCTAAATAAGCCTCTGTCAGCTACAGTGTTTTTTTTCAACCAGCTACAGTGCTTTTCAGCCATAAGCCCAAATGATCACCACAGACCCTGGGCAAAACTAGCACGCTGGTCTGCCGAGAGAGAGATGTTACCATTTCGCAGTTTCTTCAATACCATCTGCTTCTGCTTGGACTAATAATGCTTACCCGGTAACTCCCGATATAAAGCACAGCGTTAGGCAAAAAATGCTGATTAGTTTGCTCTGTTTCCTGTACGATTTCATATTGGAAAACTATATAAACAAACTGCTTCTCATACGGCCTCGTGAGCTGTGAGCGAACAGATCGAAAGGAACGATTTCTTTTTACAGAGAGGAGCGAATAAAACGATCCCATCGAAACAGCGTGAGGCGGAAACGATCAAGAGGCTCGTGAAGGTGCAGTCATCTCAACCACACCAAACATGTCAGAGCCTGAGAGACCTCATCTGAGCTCGAATTAAGAAACACCTGCAAGATTCTCAAATCTATTGTGCCAATCTGATAATTTTAGTGCTGATCGGGATCTAATCAGCCATCTTTAGGATTAAGCACAAATAGGTGGGCCTAGCTGTACCTTTCATAGGTGGTGAAGTGTACCTGAAAAGCGACGTCGTACTTTGTGGTAATAATGATTTCAGGTCAGCTTTTCTGCAAGTAAAGGCCCATGCAGTACAAATGTGGCTTGAAGCTGAAGCGGTGGTAAAGGAACTTGTCTTTACGTGCGGTGTTTGTGGTACTGCTGTACAGCTCCCGTGTCATCTTCAGCGAAAATGACACAATTTCATCGTGATAATAAATCTTAGCGAATGACATTTCACTCATATGAAATGGGATGTTTCTAGAACGCAGGATTTTTGGATAATGGAGTGACAAATAGACTACATAGGAAAAGGGACTCTGTACAGTACAATGGACTGATTTTGCTTTAAATTTGGTCGAATTATAAGCCGTCGGTCAAATGCCAATACCACATTATATATGTCACATGTTTGTCAACTATTACGACTTATAGGTCTGTTTAATCTGGTTTTTTGGATGGATTTTGGCTAAAATGGTACTGTAGCGACTGCTAGCTTTTTCTGAGACATTTAATTAAAGAAAATAAAAGAAAAAAACACCCGTTATATCTCTACCGACAATGCATACAAAGAAAAAACTATGTTAGAAAGTTAATGTGTTTCAAACGGCCTTTTGCTTCTAAAAATTAGAAATTAGACGTCAAAGTTGTTTAGAACATGATCATAACCTAACCTCTTTCTCTCCTTTCACTCACTGCCACTCTCCCCCATATGCCCTCTTGGTTCGTGCCCACTACCTTACCTCCCAACACGGCTACTCGCTAAAGAATCTAGACCTACCATTATGAGTTAATGGTATGTTTGGTAGTTAATGAGAACTATATTGTGGGACTAACATTTTTTTATGAATTGGATAAATAGATTATGTTCCATTATAATGAATACTTCGGATGGCATCATGAGTTGATCGACATAAAGTCAAGGTTCGGGATGAAGGATGCCATCATGTGTTGATGAGCATCATGTCAAGATCCTGAAGAAGAGATGATTATGAGTTGATTATCAAGTTAAGAGAAGACACACCATGTATTGATGGAGGACAAGTGGAGGATGCATACTTAATTGTTGCACATCAAGACAAGTACCCAGGCATGAAGTAAGGATATTCGTTATCAAGCTTCAAGAGTATGTTCAAGACAAAAGTATAACTAGCTAGGCTAAAGATGTGTTCCTAGTCTTTTATCGGTCTTGGTGTTTGGTTAAAAGACAGGATTGATAGTATAGAATTGTTGTATAATTAAGAGAGGTCTTGTCTAGTAGCTTCAGTCTCATCATATGTTGATAGCTCAATCTTACTTGCTCTGTCTCTCTTGTGGCATGATACTAGTATTTGCAAATGTTTTTGTACATAGTTACAACTTATGCAAAATCCTTATGACATGTGACTTAGAATTACAAATGTGTTTTACAAATGGTTGAAGCTCATATTTCCTACTCCCTATAGCATGATGCTTAGATTTACAAATGTGTTTTACAAATGGTTGAATCTCATGCACAATTGTGACATAGGTTTGCAAATATGTTTTGTAAATAAGGTGAGTCCGTGTACCCAATCCTTGTGGCATGATTCTAAAGTGTGCAAATGTGTTTTACAACTTATTGTGAATCATGTCCTAATTTTTGTTTGCATGGTACTACGTTTTGCAAATGTATTTTGTAAAAGTGTTGAAGTACATGTATACTTGTCTCTGCTAAAAACTACAAGGCAATATGACCGCATTGTATATGGTGGTATGACTATGGCAGTCAGTCTAACTCTATGTGAGTGGTCGACCAACTGGCGGTATGACCACTCTGTGTATGGTGGAGTGACTTGTGCAGTCTAACCGACCCTATGTGGGCGGTCTGACCAGCCACGGTCTGATTGGCTATTCGTTGGCAGTCTCTTGGTAGGCGATCAGATTAGTGCGGTACTACCGGCCTTGTGGTACTACTGGACATTTATTGCCGGTAATTATTTCCCAAAGAGCATCTTTTTCTGGCTCAGCTCGGTATGGTTAGACTGGCCTATGTGACGGTCCGACCGGCATGCAGTCTGACCGGTCCCTATGAGGGTGGTCAAATCGGCTGAGACCTATAACGGCTAATTTTGTAGCCTTTACTAGGAGAGCAGTTGTACCAACCAATTACCTACGGTACTACCGAATTTTCTAGCATTTGCTCCCAATGGCTAGTTTCTTGTTGTGGGGTATAAATACCACCTTATGGTTGGTTAGGGCAAAGCTGCTAGTGCTCTATTATTTTTCCTTGAGCTAAGATAATGTCCTCTCATCTCTTATGTGCATGTATTGCACTTAATGAGCTTGAAGAGGAAAAAGCTTATGCATGTGTTGCACTTGGCAGTGGACTGTGTATCCTTTCAGCTTTGACACTTGATTCGTTCAAGTGAGCGTCTTTGACTTGTTACTCTTGGATGTTGCTGACTCCTAGGCGGTGTAGAGGCGTGGTGATCTAGTGATCTTCTCAAAGAAGCTTTTGAGAAGGCCTAGTTTGTTGCAAGTGGTGTGGTGCTCACCATCTCTAGAGTGGAGGAAGAGCAATCCTAGTGAAATTGAGGTGGTTGGCTTAATTCGTGGAGCCGGTTTAATTCGTTTGGGTTTATCTCAATTGGATTAGGGAAAACCAACAAGTTTTTAAAAACTATAGTAAAACATCATGCATCAATTGTGGTTTTCTTTCTTGAGCTCATTTTATATACTTGCAATTTACATTCATAGAAATTTAATTGATTACTTGTCACCCCAGGATTGCAAATCTTAACATAGACTTAGATTGTTGGTATACTTAGGTGAAACCAGTTGATTTTAGCCTTGTTTGTCCAAAATCGATTTGAGTTATGCTTCCACATTATAAAGTCTATTTTAGCCAAACATAATGTTAAGAGTGCCTATTCACCCCCCTCTAGTCGGCCTACTCAACCTTATGCTCACGCGTGAAGACAACACTAGTACTTCTTGCTTTCTTAGCTGCTACCCTACCATAACAATGTTGTGTGTCACCTACACTTCTCACCAGCTCTAGTAGTGCCATTGATGCAAGAGCTAAGGGACCATATGAGAAGGTCCAGAATATTGTTTTGATGAACCATTGCCAACTTTGTAGGGTGAAAATTTAAACTTTGCAAAGTTTGCATTTTGATCAGATTTATTGTCAGACAAACTGGTCTAATCGCTACTTAACCGCTGATATGACTGCTGGCTTATTACCGATCAAACAACCAGCATGTTGCCAGTCAGACCATTTCAGGCAGTATGACCATGGTAGTCAGACTGCTGGCCTGTATGACCTCTGTTTTGTTGTCGGTTGTAATTTTCCAAAGCGGGTTGTTTTGCACTGAGTTTAATCAGTCTGATTGGCCTCTAGTTGGCGGTCAGACCTGCCTTGGAGTTTGGTTATGTGATTTTAGGAAATTGGTCATGGAATGATTTAAATTATGTTTGGTCAGTGCATTAATGTTACATGATGTATGTTTTAGCTAACATGGTTTAAGTCGTGAAGAAGTTATGCCTGGAAATGATTTCTTTGTCCTTGAATATGCAGGAAACCTTTGAAGTCAACTATGGTCAACAATGAGGATCAGGGCTACGCTCATAGAGGAACCAAAGCCAAAATAATAAAAGATGCAAGGTGAGATGGTTGAGCTTAAGCATGGCACTAGAAAAGGTAAGAAATATTGAAGAGAAGATTTGAGCGACAGGTTACACCTAGTGGCTTAGCCGGTCCAAGTAAGGTATGGTCTAGTGAAACCAGACCAGGAGAGACTTGTTGATATGTGCCAAGCCATTGGTGCACCAGCACCAATGGAAGATAAAGATCGAGTCAAAATGAGGGTATTTTGGTAATTTGCCAAAACAAAAACTGCATTGGATCAAAACCTCATCTGTTTTGAAAAGTGTGCATGAGTTAAGTGTGTGAGTAAAACCCGTGTTGTGCAGGGTTAACAGATTTTCCTCAAATGTGATAGTAGATACTATCCATTAGAGTTAGATATGGACTGATTGACTCATCTATTTAATGGATTGAGATGGAGAATTGCAAGCTAATCATCCAACCATTCATCATTCCAGCCTTATGTTCTAGGGTTAGGATTTGAGAAGAGTGAGTTATGTGCTATGCTCTCTTGTTCTCTAGGTAGAGAGGCTGTAAAATCTTCATCCTCAAGTAGCAATATATCAACTTTGTTCATCTCTCATGGTGTCTCTTTATTTTGGTTGATTGCACTTGTTCTTGTTAATTTTAATCTCTTTTCTCCCCTTCCTGATCTTGCCGTGACCAAGAACGTATAAGTAATGAAGATGACTCATGGAGATCATATCACATCTATTTAGGCACCAAGCCTTACAAGATTTCGAAATTTTCTGGTTTTACTTGGTTTTGAGCTAATCTTGGAGTTTCTCGATCTCATAATTTTTGCTTCAAATCTTTGGGAGTTTTGCTTGTTGTGATATGTAAAAATACATCTAGAGCTATCTTGGCTGTCATCTATCTATGAGTAAGTCATATCCAAAGTTTTTGTTTTTTACCCAGTTTTAGTGCAACTTTGTGTATTCTTGAGAAAGATTTGAACTTTGACAAGAATTCAACTGATCTTTAAATGGAATAGGTTTCTGAAACCCTAAGTATGGTGTATGCAAAGTTTCATCACATTTGGCTATGAATTTTTAGGGTTGCACTAAAAGTAGTTTGGATTCGGCTTGATTTTATATTCTGGGAACAGGGGAGCTATCATACCACTTCTTGGCTAAGTCATACTGCTCATCAGTCAGATCGCATTCTTGTTGCCGGTCAGACTGTCGTGTTGCCGCTAATTAGACTGCCCCTCAATAGCTGTTCAGACCACTCAGGGCTAAAGATTTCCTCTCGTTTATTGTTGTGGTTGTTGCTTTGGTCTAGACTTTTAAGTCTGATCTCATAGATTTATAGCTACTGGAGTGAAGAGTTTAAAGATAATTGAAAAAAAATTGTGAGACACCATTCACCCCTCTGTTGCCATTAGGTCCTACAAGAGCCGTCTACCATTGCTACAAAACCTAACTTAATTTCTCATCATTGCCGCCATTGACTTTTGCCACCTAGCACCCTACTTCATGCCCCACGGCCCCCATAGCTATTTGTACATGTCAAATAGCAAGAAATTTGACTAAGAACAATTTATCCAAAAGTATTCTTAGCATAGTTCCATTAGGAAAACCTTGAAGCAAGTAAGCCACACATCAAACACATATCAGCATGTGCAAGCCTCTCAATATTCTAATTTGGAGGTGGGTGGATGGGGAGCTAGGGGACCATATGATCCATTTGTCCATCCATCGAGACACGTATGGCAAGGAAACTATAAAATTAGTGAGCACGGAGGATTCAGAGCCTGACATGGTGAACGGCCAAACTTGAATGATTCCCACGTATTTAGCCCAAACTTATCAATATCGTATCAGTATGACCGCTATATACCATTTTGAAATCTCAAATGGTATAAAGCAGCCCTGCATTCTATACCGCCTTCCATACCAATCAAAACTGGCTATACCAAACCGATACTGATTATAGGACTAATGCCGGCAATCAGAGAGGGTGAATGATTCCCAAACCTTTTCCCCTAAGGTATTCAAAATCTTCATTCTAGTGACTATCATAGTCACCAAGCTCAGATCACGCCAACATAGTGAAGTAAAAGAAAACTAGAAATAAGAACCAACAAAATCAGCAGCCTCCTACGCAAAGCCAATCAGACCATCGTTGATGGGTCAATCTAATGGCTAGCTGATCTAACCACCAGCCTATGACGGATCACACCGATAGGCCTGTCTGACCAAAGGTCTACGGCCAGTCCAACCTGTCCCTTGTTCGCAGACCTAATAATCTCTCAAGAGAAAAGCTCAAAACTCAAGAACTTGCTTGATTCTTATCCAAACACATCTAAGTTTTACATGATACTTGTCCAAAATAATAGAAACCTAAACCAATCATGAATCACAAGGTTCTTGGGCTTGAGTTCACTAAATTGAAGATAATCAAATCTAGTTCACAAAAACACCAAAACTCTAAATCTCAAATTACTTCTTGCTCATGAGGATATAAGACATGACCTGTTCATATTGGCTTCTAAAAGCTGCTTTTCTATAGTGTCTAGCTTTTAAACAAGTATCTTTTTAAGATATGGTCTACTAATGGATTGTAGTACACACTGTAGTGACTCTATTTATATTGGCCAAAATCGCTCGCGAGTGTCTCTCTCTACAACTTCTTTACAAGTTGTTATTATTAATAAGCCAAAGCCAAAAGCCTATATAAATGGCCCAGAGATCTTCCAAATATGTTCTCATATATCTTAGTAAGTTAAATTAAGCAAGAGATTGGGCTAGAACTCCCATAAACCCAAAATCATAAATCTAACTCAAGAACAAGCAAAACTAAATAAGAACACAAACAAAAACATGATTCAGAAAAGCTTTGATCTATTTCAATAGAGAATGGGGTTTACATACTCATAGATGATTATAGGGTAAAGCAAAAGTGCCACCATTTCTTCTCTTAAGTTCTCTCTCTCACAACCACAGAAGGAAACAAGGTGGTAGAGCAAAAACTAAACCCTAGAATCCTTGAATCTACTACCTTCTTTCCTCTCTTCTAAATAATCAACACAACCCTAATAGGTCTGACCTATTAATCTTATAGGGGGAACCCGTCAACCCCACGAAAACAGGTTTTACACACTCACGTACGCTTTTCAAAGCATTTACGAGACTCAACCCGTTAACTCTTTAGCGATTGATCAATTTATCAATTCTATTTCTCATTGACCTAAACAATTTCTCTTTTGTGCCTCTCCATTCAATAGTTTTGATCAAGGCACAAATCCAATATTTGGTCAACTACCAAAATACCCTCGACGAATCTTCTAGGCACCTTCCCCTGACCCCGTCTTCACCCTCACTTCAAAGCATCTCCCCATGCTTTGACACGTAGTCTATAGTGCTTAATGACTAGCCATCACATTTTTCACGTATTCGGACTTCCCCGAACCATCTCTATATGCATCGGTCAAGTCATTTGGAGCACCACATGCACAAACTCACATCTTCACGATTCTTATCTTCTCTATGCTTCCTGTTTGAGCCACACAACCTCATCTGGATTTGCACGATCGCTCAGACCTCAGCTCTGTTGCCTAGTGTTAGTCAATTGTTGTCAACGGCTATATCCTTCAAGCCACCTGCACATTTAAAGACCAAGTAACCATATCGAGTAGAAGTTCCATGCACTTCTCACGTTAGTCAAAACCATGCATATACAATATGATATAGCCAACCATGGCACCCATGCCATGCACACACTCAAGCACCACTGATCCTAACTGAACCAAACCAATTCACCATCAGACGGTCTGACCACCATTACTAGGCTAGTCAGACCATTGGGGCTGGTCTGACCGCCGACACCATGTTGGTCAGAGTGCCTAGGTCAGACCACTGACCACTAGATGATCTAACCGCTTAACTATACCGGAACACATCCTCTTTGGAATTTCGGTTATATTCTATCTAGTTTCAGTTCCAGTTTCCAATTCCTATGACACAAAATGCAAACTCATTCCCAAACAAGCATACATAAGTGTTTGGTGTTCAATTTCCAAAAAAGTCTATGGCCAGTCTGACTGCGCGACCCTTGGCAGTCAAACCGCTAGCTATCAGCCAGTCTGGCTATCAACTATTAGCATGTCAGACCACTTGAACCCTAACAGTTCAAAATAAAATATGAATTTTCTAAAACTTTTACAAAATTCAAATTAAACTCAATCAAAGTGCCAATTGTTTATCACAAATGTATACTAGAACTTGTACATGGTCTCTCACCAATCAATACCAACCATACCGGCCCCAATACCGAACAATATCGGCCATTCCGGTGGAATTGATACTATCGTTTGTTGAACTCATTGAACTATATGTTATATTTGATTCTAGTATTGTGTATTTGGAGAAATATTACAACTGAAATTTAGTGTGCATATAAGTAATATATACACACACACACACACTAGCCCAATGTGATAGTGCTGTAATAAAGTTGCAGCATCTAATTATTGTTCTGCTGCTCTATTCTATTTGGGTTATTATTCGATATGGTGATGTTCCTAACGAGCAATAATTAAGTGAATCATGTTATAATCTAAGGATAATGACACGGAACATTCGACTAGTGAAGTATACTGCCTCATCGCATCACATTACCGGTCATGGCATTGTTGCATCTGTTCGTGGTTGCTAGCTGAAATTTCGTGAAGTCATGATAAAAAGACGGGTGGAGCCTATTGACGGCCGATTTCCCAATCCCGTCGACATCATATCAATCATACAATTGCACGGCACTGCTCATGTTCCTTGAATCGTTAGAACAGAGATGACTGGTTTATTCAGCGGAAAAACTAGCTAGCACAAATATGAGATGGACTACTGAAACACCTGTACCTACGCAGCCATCGAGTCCATAGACGTTGACGCCAACATCCTCATATGCTCTTCGGTGACAATGAAGAGCTTGTCATTGTCCCGGATAACGTCGATTGAGTCGATCTCCGCCCCTTCATCGTTCACGATCAGCGCGTTCTCGGCGTCCACTTTCAGTTTCTCTTCTGAAGAAAAGAAAGACAAACGCATGGTTTTAATCTGAGCTGCTCCTTTGCCATTGCAAGGAAATGCAGGTACCTAGCATTTTCAGATCATGGTTTCTGCACGTACCGATGATGGTTTTGAACTCTTCCATCGTGCCGGGCAGATTGATCAGCTTGCCGGCTTCCGAGATATGGTTTCTGACGAATGGATGGCCCATGTATATGCTCACCCTGGGCCAGTGCACTCCGTCGTATCTTGTGCTTAGGAACCTCCCTTGACGACTGTCCCCCGACGAGCCGACTTCCCGGACGGCCGCCGCCGGCGACTCGAAGATGGTTTTTGGGTGGCCGACCTCCCGCCTCTGCAGGAGCTCGCGAAGCTCGGCCGGAGACACCGTCGCGGACCACGGGGTGGAGCCGTCGTCGAGGTTCACCTTGTCCACGCTGGCCCCGTTCATGACCAGGAACCGGACCACGTCGGCGTGGCCCTTGGACAGCGCGACGCGCAGGGCGGTGGCGCCGTCGTGGTCCTCCGAGTCGACGTCCAGGCCGTGCTTCAGGAGCTCCCGGAGCGTGTCGAGGTCGCCGCGCCGCGCTGCGAGGCACAGGAGGTCGCCGCCGGCGTGCGGGCTCGAGATGCGCGCGGAGTGGTACAGGATGTTGAAGATCTTGTGGTGCCTCGCCGCGATGGCTTGCCACAGCGCCGTGTTGCCCTGCGCGTCTGCAGTTAATCAATCACGGATTTTGAGCACTTTTTTGTCAGGATGAAACGTACGTGATTGCGAATTAATTACTAGCAATTTGCGATTAGTCGATTACCTTTGATGTTTACGTTGCAAGCGTGCTTGAGTAGAACCAGCACGCAGTCCTCGTACCCCTTTGATGCTGCTATATGCTGCGAGTGCCATTGCCAAGAACAGTGACCAAATTAGTACATAACAATAATTTGGATCACACAACAAAAGGTTCCAATTAACTGACGAAATGGTTCTGCAAATGATCTCATGACTTGAATTGTATGTCTTCTCTTACCAGTGCAGTTCTTCCCTTGGAATCACCGACGTCCGGGTCCATCCCTACCTTCAGGAGGTCCTCAAGGAAGCTGCTGTTCCCCGTCGCGGCGACCGTCAGGAGATTGCACGGTATGTTGCCGTCGTCGTACTCGCTGGTGTTCTCACCCAGCAAGTCCTCAACCTTCATGTCATGCATCTCAATTTGATGCTGCAACGCCAACCCAAACAAGCCTATCAGTCATCACCAACACACAGTATTATCATTTTGTTATACCTGATTGATGAAACAACAATTTTGTTCAGAGAAGCGTTAAGTCTGAACCGTGCGTCACCTTGAGGAAGTTCCTGATGATGACAACGCTGTCCTCGGGCTTGCTGTGCATGGCCTCTTTGAGCGTGGCCTGCTTCAGCCTCAGCAGCTGGCTCAGCGTCCTCGTCCGGAACGTGAAGCTCTGCGAACGGTCGCTCAGCGAGCTCACCTCGCCGAAGATGTCCCTCGTCCCCAGCGTGGCCACCACCTGCTCCCCATCGCCGTTGACGTAGATGACCTGCACTTCACCGGAGACAATAATGTAGACGTCGTCCGGCGTCTCGTTCTGCACGATCACGTCCTCTTTCGGCGGTATGTACTCCGGTTTCATCTTAGTAACCTGCGTACAACATTGACCATGGCAAGAACATTCTTGTATCATTTCTGATTTCTCATTGGTTGTTTGAATCAAAGTACTCGCATGCATCTGCATGTTTTGTGATTACCAGGAGTAGGAGCACTTCTCTTGAGACCCCCTTGAAGAGGTAAACGTCCTTGACAACAGGGAGGAAGAGGTGCTCGCAGATGCTCTTGCAAATGGACTTGGGCAGCTGGTCCATGAGCTGCTGCTGGTTCAGGCTCTCTGCCCTGAACTTGAGGCACATGTAGGCCAGTATCTGCTGCTTCAGCCTCGGCGGCAGGTGGTTCCGGTCCACGAAGTTCGATGCAGCCCGAATGCTGTTCCTCTGCAAATGAAAATACATACAGGTTGGTGCATGAAGCTCGACAAATTTTCCGGTCTGATGCAATGTCAGAATAGTCGAGAGTGTTCTGTTTTGGGTTGAATCTTACAAACTCCATGGTGCGGCGGGTGCCCTCGACAACGAGGTTGGTCATGTTGCCGATGAGGTAGGCGGTGAGGCCGAGGTTGAAGAGCATGTAGAAGATGTTGAAGATCATCTCGACGGTGTTCTCGGCGTGCAGGTCGCCGTAGCCGACGGTGGTCATGGTGGTGATGGACCAGTAGATGGACGATATGTACCGGATCCGCAGGCTCTCTTGCCGGAAGTTGGGGATCACTGCGCCGATCCACGTCTTCTCCCTGTGCGGGTACCGATCGGCGATGAGGTAGTACAGGCATCCGGCGCAGTGCACCAGGAAGAGGGTAACCTGCACGTACGTACACATCCGCCAAGCAAGAACACCTTCAGATTTCAGACAAACCTCATAAAAATTCAGGCTAATCTGCTTACCGAGACGAGCTGTGCGCAGCGTATCCAGAAGTAGCTGAACCTGATGTCCTTCTCTAGCCTGATGAATTAACCACGTGTGGTTAGGCCAGATCATTCTGCCATTGCCGAGTACTTAGAGTTCGTCCTGCGCCGAAACTTTTTTTTTTCAGTCTTGTTGCTTACCTCGTGAAGAACTGTTTGACCTTCCTGAGACGCCAGAGCCGGAGGATACCGAGAAGGCTGTACGCGACGCCTTCCCTAACCTCGCCGGTGATGAGGTAGGCCAGGCCTTGAAACGGTATCGTCGAGGCCACGTCCATGATGAAAAACGTCGACAGATACCTACGTATGGAGAACAAGTTTGAAGCATTGCAGCGATCAATCGATCGAACACAGCAGCATAAACTTGTGGTGCCCTGTCATTTTACCTTTTCTAAATAATCGGGCAGGAGCTCTGCCTTTCATTAAAGAGAGGAGTTTAGCAGTAAAACAACAAGACCAAACAAAGAAATCTAGTCTAGTAAAGAGAAAATAGGATAAAGACAAAGATCAACAATTAGCCAAAATGATCTACACCCTATTCTGAGACAATATGGAAAGTCCTTGATCTTCGTTCTGCGTCTTCTTTAATTTGCGCAACAACCTGTCGAAAGGATCGATATTTTTGCTGAAAAATTCTTTCGTTCCGTTCCTGTCAAATATTCTAAATGGTGTACATTACGATACCATCCAAAATCTTGCATTCGTTGTTAGGGCATGTACAATGCAAGATGCTTATATATGAGTGCTTAAAGAGAGAGAATATAGCCACATCATCAAGCATCCATGCAAAAGTTATTTCCTCCAATGCAAGCATCTCTTCCATAGGTGCTTAGATGCTATATTATCTATTAATAGATATAGTTATACACATAAGCACCTACTAAGCACCGGTGCTTATTTAAGCATCGATGCTTCAAAATAAGCACCTTTTCTATCCTATGTGGCAAGAAAAATCAGTTTTTTATTACTAAGCATCTCTCTAAACGCCTGCATTGGACATGCTCTTAAGGAATTTTTTCTTGATTTTTGCCATAGGGCCACCATATTACTATCTTGGAACTTTCTATCACCAAAATTTCATCGATAACCACCGGTTACCGGTCTTATCAGTGAAGATTGGTAAAATTTTATACCAGTCAAAAAATTTCTGATTCATCAAAATTTATCGAAAAAATCAAAAAAATTCAATATTTCAATTTAAAATTTTCGTGCGAAAAATTCTAAAATTTTCAGTAACTGACGATTACCGATCGTATCACTGCTCTCTGATAAAATTTTTGAACCTATACATTTTTCCATGTTTAAAAGCATTCTAGAAGAGGAGGTTGACCAAAGCATGGACATCCAATTTCGCCGACGTTGGCCGAATCTCATTTTTTTTTGCAACACCTCTAAAAGGAACTCCCAACAGACCGAATCAGATGCTTTTGTAATATCAAATTTGAGTAACACAGATGGGTCTTCTTCCTGTGAAGCTCTTTGACCAAAATTTGAGTATAAAGAAAATTACCATGTATGCATCTTTTTAAATGAAAGTGTTAAAGTTGATCTGAATTCGTACTGTGTCTGTGTAGGACACTTCATCGCCTTATGTCAGACGTGACATGGCAGGTGTATGCGCAGGTTGTATTAAAGATGGTGTAAATATGTAACAACCAACTCTGATTTGGTATCCTCTCCATGTGGAACTCTTTTCCCCCACACTATATATATGTACCCCAGTAGTCTATACGAAGAGCAATCGCTCTATTATAAACTCTTTTCCTTATAGTGATTTGCCTTCGAACGCCCGTGGTTTTTTCCTGTAAGGGTTTTTCATGTAAAAATTCGTATCTTTTGTTTTTATTTTTCTGTGCGTTATTTGCAACAAGTGGTATTAGAGTACAGGAGATCAGAGTACATGAGATTCAAGAAAAAATTCCATCGGTCGTCGCCGAATCCGAGATTTCACTCTGAATCGAGTCGGCGCACTGTGTCTTTATCTTTGGCTCTTGGTCCCAAAGAAAAGTCATCGAGATGATTAGAATTTGCGTGTCTTCGACTTGGATTCCAAGCTGGAGGAATATAATACCTATATTATAGCCGGGGGAGTTCCCTAGCTCTCACCGTGTCCATGTCATCATTTATGCAAAAAGGTCCCTGCGTTTTTCGAAATTACGTAAAGGTCCTCCGTTCTCGCAAAAAGATCCCTGTCAAATTTTTTCCGGAAAGCACCCTCCACTTCACCGAAATTGCGTATCCTTTGTTGGATAGCGCCCTACGGTTTCCCAAAATTACATATGGGTCCTCATTTAGTTACGTATAGGTTCTTACAGGTCCTCGGTTTTTTTGCGAAAAAGGTCTTTGTTTTTTCAAAAATTACGCATGTGTCCTTAATTTTTTTTAAAAAAAATTTCTTGCGAATTATCGTCTCTTTTATTTCGATCCACACGGTAGCTAGCGCGACATGCCACTGCGCTTACACAGCTAGTAAAAAAGCAAAGGCAGTAGTTTTTCCCCCTCAGTCCGGAGAAGCTCGCTAAAGCAGCCAGCGCACAAAAGTCTCCTGCTCGGTTCCGTGTGTGACGCAAAAACACTCCCGAGGCGGCATCCTGTGCATCTCCAAGCTGCACACCATCTGATCCTCGATTCCAAAGCCGCACTTCCTCGACGTGGCATCAAAATCATCAAGCATCGCTAGCAAAAGTCCATACGGGCGACTTCAATCCAATCACCAAACCAGCGGCAAGCGTCATAGCCAACAAACGGAAAGCAAAGGGCACAGAAACCGAGGACTAAAGAATGGAAAGAAGAGTTTAGGAGTTTCAATTGCAAGATTTTTGCTATGTACACATAAATTTGTACCAACAAAATTTGATTTTCTTCTGCATAGCGACTCTGAAGTATGATCTTCCGCTATTGGATCGCGATATACGGTTTTCTCTATAACAAGTCAAGACGCGAGCTATTTTATCACAATTTAATTTGGATGATGCACTTCTAGGGATCGACAAGATATCAGCCACATTATCCACTGATGAGAAGCAACGTAAAGATCGTAAGGCCTTATCTCAAATTCATCTTCATCTATCAAATAATATTTTACAGGAGGTTATGAAGGAAACATCCGCCATTATATTATGGCTGAAGCTGGAGCATTATTTGCATGACCAAGGATTTGACCAGCAAGATGCATTTAAAGCAAAAGCTTTATTCCCACAAGATGGCGGAAGATGCCTCGTTGTTGAACCATCTAATAGCTTTTAAGGAAGTTGTTGTAGACCTCGAAGCTATGGAGGTAAAATATGATGACGAAGATTTAGATCTTATTTTGCTATGCTCTCTACCCAATTCGTACTCTACTTTTAGAGATTCTATTCTATATAGCCGAGATATTCTTACTCTCAGTGAAGTTTTATGAAACTTTGTATGCTAAAGAAAAGATGAAACTTACGGTTTTAAGTGAAAATTCAAGTACGCATGCAGAAGGTTTGTCTGTCCGTGACAGGCAATACGAGAAGGGTTCAAACGACAATTCAAAAGGCAGAAGTAAAAGCAGATATAGAGGCAAATCTAAATCTAGGAATAGGAAGTCATGCAGATATTGCAAGAAGGATGGTCATGACATATCCGAGTGCTGGAAGTTGCAGAATAAGGAGAAGAGGAATAATAATTTCAAGAAGGATCAACAAGATGATAAATCTAGAGCCATCGTTGTAACCAAAGAAGATTCTGATGGAGATGTTCTCGTTGCCTTTGCCGGTGATTCCAAAACCAGTGATGAATGAATTCTTGATTCAGTCTGTACTTTCCACACGAGCTCGAACTGCGAATGGTTTGTTACCTATGATGCTACGCCAAATGGATCAGTGTTGATGGGTGATAATACACCATGCAAGGTTGTAGGCATTGGTTCTATCCAGATCAAGATGTTTTATGGAACCATCAGAATTTTATCAGATGTTCATCATATTCCGAATTTAAAGAGAAATTTATTCTTGTTGAAGCTAAAGGGTACAAGTATTCAGGTGGAGGTGGAGTTCTGAAAGTCACCCAAGATTCTCTGATTGTGATAAACGATGATTGAAGGCGGCCAACTTATATCATCTGTGAGGTACTACAATTTTAGGTAATGCTATTGTTTTCTCAAATAAATCATCTAATTTTGATACTTACTAATCTTTGGCACATATAAGTGAAGCTAGAATGATGGAATTATGCAAAAGTGGATTTCTTGATGGTCAAAACATCGACAAGTTAAAGTTTTATGAACATTGTATATTTGGTAAGCAAAGGGTGAAATTCAGTATCGCGACTCACTCTACAAAAGGCATATAGGATTATATTCACTCTGATTTGTGAGGAGAATCCCGCGTTCCATCACTTGGAGGTGCAAGATACATGTTGACCATCATTGATAATTACTCAAAAAAAGTTTAGGCATATTTCATCAAGCACAAATCAGATGTATTTAAAACATTTAAGGAGTGGAAGATTATGATTGAAAGACAAACTGGCAAGTATGTCAAGAAGCTACGTACCGTCAATGGCTTGGAGTTCTGTTATGGAGAATTTAAATCTTTATGCAAGTCAGAGGGTATTGTGAGACATTATACTGTCCCAAGCTCTCCTTAACAAAACGGTGTGGCTGAACGCATGAACAGAACCATCATAGAGAAGGTATATTCCATGTTGTCAAACTCTAGATTATCTAAAAGTTATTGGGCTAAAGCCACTTCCACTACCTGTTATTTAATTAATCGGTCACTAAATTTGGATATTGATAAGAAGACTCTAATTGAGATATGGCCTGGCTCTCCAGCAATTATTTAGACTTAAGAATAGTTGGCTGTCATGCTTATGCTCATGTTAACAACGGTAAATTGGAGCCTAGAGCAGTTAAGTGCATTTTCCTTGGTTATAAAACTGGTGTGAAATGATATAAATTGTGGAATCCTGAAATTAAAAAAAGGTGGTTATTAGCAGAAGCGTTACTTTTGATGAGTCTGCTATGTTACATGATAAGCCATTTATTAATGTTCCCATTGAGAAACAATCAAGCGTGCAAGTGGAGCATGTTATTGATTCAGGATCTACACCAGAAGTCAACAAGGAAAATATTTCAGAAGCCCCTATTGTTGAGTCACCAACACATCATTCCATTGTAGTTGATAGAGAGAGGAGAAACATTCAGCCTCATAAGAGATTTATTGAAAAAGCCAATGCTGTAGCTTATTGTTTAAATATGGCGGAATAAATTGAAAGTACTACAGAACCTTTATCTTATTCAGAGCCTATCTCTTCTAGTGATCTAATTATGATAGCTGTGTTTACTTGAAGACTGTTAATGGTTCAATTATTTACTTGCTCCTTTATATTGATGATATGTTGATTGCTGCAAAAGACAAGGCTGAAATTTCAAAGTTGAAGGCACAATTAAATAGTGAATTTGAGATGAAAGATCTTGATGTAGCAAAGAAGATTCTTGGTTTGGAAATCATTAGAGACAGACAATGTGGCAAATTATATCTAAGTCAAAAGGGAGATATTGATAAAGTTCTTCTTCGTTTCAACATGCATAAGGCCAAACCTGTGAGTACTCCCTTAGCTGCACATTTTAGACTTTCTTCAGCGTCATGTCCACAATCAAATGATGAAATTGAGTACATGTCTAGAGTTCCATATGCAAGTGCAGTTGGTTCGATTATGTATGCCATGGTATGGTCTCGCCCCGATTTATCTCGATCATTAAGTGTGGTTAGTAGATACATGAATAATTATAGAAAAGAGCATTGGAAAGCACTTTAATGGATTTTCATATATTTGTGGGGCATATCTAATGCTTATTTACAGTTTGGAAAGACTAGAGATAGACTCGTTGGTTATGTAGATTCTGATTTTACTGGATATTTGAATAAAAAGAAGATCTCTCACTGGTTATGTGTTCACTATTGCAGGGTATGCCGTTAGTTGAAAAGCCAGTGTGCAAGTTACCATTGCCTTGTCTACTATAGAAACTGAGTATATGGCTATTTCTGAAGCTTGCAAAGAAGCCATTTGGCTAAGAGGTTTATTTACTGAGCTTTGTGAAAATACATCTTGCACTACAATATTTTGTGATATTCAAAGTACTGTTTGTCTTACAAAAGATCAAATGTTTCATGAGAGAACAAAACACATTGATATCAGGTATCACTATATTCGAGGTGTCATTACTCAAGGTGATATTAAAGTCAGCAAGATAAGTACTCATGATAATCCAGCTGATATGTTGGCAAAGGCAGTTCCTGCTACTATGTTTGAGCTTTGCTCAGACTTAGTTGGTATTACTCACTAGTCTCTTGGACTTTCAGCGCTCAAGGTATACACGATAATTTTATTGGATGAGTCCATCATATTCTTCGACTACTGGAGGGAATTCTGTTTAATCTGAAAATTGTTAAAGTTGATCTGAATTCGTACCGTATCCGTGTAGGATACTTCATCGCCTCATGTCAGACATGACATGGCAGGTGTATGAGTAGGTTGTATCAGACGTGGTGTCAATCTGTAACAACCGACTCTGATTTAGTTTCCTCTCCGTGTGGGACTCTTTTCCCTCACATTATATATATGTACCCTAGTAGCTCATAGGAAGAGCAAACACTCTATTGTAAACTCTCCTCATTATAGTGATTTGTCTTTAAGCGCCCGTAGTTTTTATCTGTAAGGGTTTTCCACATAAAAATTCGTATCGCTTGTCTCTATTTTGCTATGCGTTATTTGCAACGGAAAGTATTCTGATCTCTTGAGATGATGTCATTAAGATGTGATGTTAGCATGGGCTTTAGAAAAAAAAAATTGTCATGCCATGGATTAAACTTATTGGCATGTAATCCGCTACGCGAGAGGCGTCCTCTTTCTTTGGAAGCAAAACAATGTTTGTCTCTAGCTAGCTTTCTGATCGACAATATATGCCCAGGGAAATTTCTATCGCTGAAATTTCGTCAGTAACCATCAATTATTGGTCTTATCAGCGGGGATCGATAAAATTTTATACCGGTCAAAAAATCCAGATTCATCAAAATTCATCTAGAAAATTTGATAAAATAAAAAAAAAATTTCAAATTTTAATTCAAAATTTTCATCCAAAAAATTCTAAAATTTCTCATAACCGACGGTTACCAGCCACATCACTATCCTCCGATAAATTTTTTGCACCAATACATTTTTCCCTGTATATGACACGCTTTATGGCGGAGTAATAAACAATAGCTAGAACAAAAGGAATCTTCAAATTACATGATAATCACAAGCAAGAAATCTAAAAGCTTAAACATGACAATGCAAGCATAAATGTTAGGTGTATCTCTTAGGGCACGTACAATATATGATAAGTGGTGGTCTCATGGCATGTATAATGCATGGTACCCCTAAATGGTTGTCTCGGAAGAGAGTGTGTTCCACGTAGACATTAGCATTTTTTAAGCACCATCTTCTACAATACATAGTGTCTTGACTAGGTCCACAAAAATATTGCATTTCAGCCCTCAATTTTTTCTCTTTCAGCCCATAATTATTCTAATTTGTATTTTAATAAAAAAATTCACTATGGAAGCCCTCAAAAACAAAAAAATACCTATTACAAAATAAACCCTTGATCAACTTGTCAGCCACCCATCCTCACCATTTTGTGCCCCCTGCCGCTCTCTCTCTCTCATACACACACACATTTCTTCTTTCTCATTCCTCCCTCCCCAAGGACCCTGACTATCCCGATTCAATTGCCATCGCACCACCATGTATCTCCCTGTCGCCGCCACTGATCGGAGGTTGCCGACGTTTGGATCCAACCTTCACAGCACTTGCCGGGATTCAATCGCAGCCACCATTGCATCGCCCAGATCCAGTTGCGTGTGTGGCCCTAACACTAGCTTAGTTTTTGCTCATTTTTTGTGCAACCATACTTAAATCTCAAAAATGTCGAAACTTTGATGTGGTTTTTGCGATCCATGGATGCAATAAGTTTCTAAGACCTTAAGCAAGGTGTGTACATGTACAAAGTTTTATGGCTTTTGAATAATCGAATCAAAATTTAAGTGCGTTTGAAGTTTCATAACCGTGCTAAAATCACACTACAACAGAAAGGGTTATCACAGATGGTTCACAGCTATCATCATAGACGGTTATCAAACCATCTGAGGTTATGTGTCTATGATAATAGGTAGTTATCACAGACGATTTGATAATTGTCTATGATAAATACAACACATACAAACATATAATTTTGCATACTCTTTACGGTAGAGGATACAATCATTCGGACATGCATATATTCTTTTTACTTCCATTCCCAATGGACAAATAACTTTCTTGACTTGGTAGGTGGTTCTTGGCAACACATTTTTCTCTGGAAGGATGTTCGCTAGGAGACCTAACAACATCGTGAAACTTTTGTCGGACCAACCATTGTTTGTCTTCAATTTCAGTAATTCAAGAACAGATGACAACCTTATATATTGCGGCTTGCAGCTCGGCAACAAATATTTCTCCAGGTCCTCCATCAAGCCTCAAATTTACCAAACTCTCTCTCACTATAGTTTTCTTTTGCATCGCGTAGCATCTGATCCAGATTGTCATCATACGACCTATCCTCATCAAAAGCACAGTCCACAACTGGCATATCGTTGTCTTCCTCAACACCTTCCTGTATAATATTCTCTTCACCATGACTGGTCCAATATGTATACCCCTTTTTGAAACCCCTTCGAATCAAGTGAGTTTCGGTCTGCGCTGAGTTAGTAAATATCTTCATATTGTCGCAAGTTTTGACGTTCTTCTAAAAATAGACACACCATTAACGTACTCTTTATTCACACGGTTCTCAATGTATATCCAGATTCAGTCCATCTACACTACGCATATAACAAATTAGTGTCAAATTGGATTATTAATGCTACTGTAGCTAGCCAGCTACGTACTATTCATGAAGCAATATATATCAAGCAAGAATTAATATGTTGAAGTAAACTAGGAGTGCCGATATATTCTTAAATTGTAGCAAACTACCAGCTAAGCTAGATCTTAATCTAGTTATTATCTATCTTTATTGCAAGGCACATAAATTAGAAATAAATACTAACATCTAATCACCAAGCTAGAATAAATCGATCTGCAAGCAGCTAGATTTACAATCAAAATGCTTCCCAAAGCCGGCCACCTGCTTCAATGCGGCGCAATGAAGATAGATCTGTTGGGACCGGTCTAGCTTGGTATTAATTAATAATGCGGCATATCTCAGACACGTCCAACCACAAACCATATGTAATATATAATTATCACAAACGGTTCATGTTAGTAACTGTTTATGAACTATTACAGATGATTTGTATTAATAAACATCTGTGACATGTGCAAATATCACAAACGGGTCGTATTAATAACCGTTTATGAAATATCACAAACAATTTTTTAATACAAACCGTTTATGGTGTCTTCAACTATCATAGACGGTTCGTGTTAATAATCATCTGTGAACTATTACAGATGGTTATTAATACGAATTGTTTGTGATAGTAGCTCATCACAGATGGTAAACGATCACTCCTGTAAATTCGTCTGTGATAACAACAGCACGGATGGTTCCCCATAAACCGTCTGTGATGATGCGTCTAGTATAGTTTATTTTATAGTAATGTCACTGTTCACTTGCCTATCTGTTCACGGCAGTCAGACCACCCAGAGAGAGGTTAGACCGCCTCTGGTTAGAGGTTAGACCTCTAAATTTTGGTTTTTCTTTGAGGGTGATTTCTTGATCGATTTGACTTGAGATTTTGGCTATAGATTTAATTCTTAGTACCTTTATAGCTATTGGAGTATAAGAATCAAGAATACTTGAGAAAAAATTTTAGTCGACATCATTTAGCGTCTCTGTTGCCTTTCGGTCGTGCTAAAAAATTGGCAACTCTAGTAATTAAGCTGCTAATACCGTAGCTATCCTTGCCATTTTCTGCCCAAACGCAAAGACAAGAAGAAAAGAGAGGAGAAATACATGCATCTGAAACAAGCAATGAAACGAGTAACATGCACAGCATGTACGTAGCGTAGGCACGGCGTGTGTACGTACGTACCTGAAGGTTATCCTCTTCCTGTCCCGGACGAGGAGCTGCGTCCTGGAGTCGATGTAGGCGACGAAGAAGGCGAGGACGATGTCGACGGCGAAGAAGAGGTCAGCGACGATGTCGGCCACCTCCAGGCCCCCCTTGGGCGAGGCGTTCATGAACGCCACCTCGAACGGGTACACCCACGCCGAGTACGCCACCAGGATCACCATGAACGTCTCCCAGCACCTAAACGATTATACCATGTGAAACTGAGATCGACGGCATACGCGCATAGCATAACATAGCATAACATAGCATACCATGCAGAGACTTGATTAAGCTTAATTAGCGGTTGCAGATATCGATGGTCACCTGTATCTGGAGTCGAGAGGCGAGATGACCCACTTGTCGGAGCCGGCATGGGACTGGCTGTAGACGGCCGGCACGCCGAGAGGCGGCAGGATGAGCTTGGACAGGTTCCGGAGGTTGAACGAGCCGGAGCCGCCGGCACTGCTGCTCGTGCTCTCAAATCTCGAGCTCGAGGCCCTCATTGCGGCATGCAAAGGCTTTGCTAGCTTTCTGCACTGCACCCTAAACAACTAGCTAAGACCTGCATATTCTGCAGCCGCCCGGGGAGAAGAGAACCAGAGGACCAGAGATAGAGCCAAGAAAGGCAAACGCAAAGCGAGAATCAAATCAAGGCATCGAAATAATAGAGGCAAGCATCCATGGATCCATCAATAATGGAGCGGGACGAAAGTGACCAGGCACGCACAGGCCGGTGTGCATACCTCGAATGTGTCGATTTGGCAGCGAGCCGCGTAGCTGATCGATGCAACTGCGTCCGTGCGCAGGGTAGAGACGAGACTAGTGGTTGTGGCTGAGAGAATTCACCGCGGGGTTCAGGGAATTTTTTTGTACGGGTAATCCCTTTTTTATTCGAAAATACATAAATATACCCGCGCGAAATTTTCTTACAAAAATAGTCTCCAGTCGCCGCCCCATTGGGCGACTTCTGCCTTTCGCCCAACCGGGAGGCGACATTTAGGAAATGTTTGAACCGTTGGGCGACTTATGCAGTCGCTCTACGGTTGAGCGACTGTAATTTCAGTCGTTGTACGGTTGAGTGACTGAAATTGCAGTCGCCCAACGGTAGGGCAACAGGGGTGGATATCCAGTTATTCCACCGACTGCCGCCCACTACCAACCACTTTTCCCTCATTCTGCGCAGAGAGCCAGAGAGAAGAAGAGAGGAGGAAGAGGAAGAAAAGAAGGGGAGAAAAGAGGGAGGAGGGGAAGAAAAGGAGGAGAGGGGAGAAGAGAAGGAGAGGAGGACAGGGTTGAAGGAGCAGGTGAGGGAGGAAGGAGTCCAAGCTATTCCATCGATTTGGATCCAGGTATTTTTGTTAATTAGGTTGTATTTACACTATTATTTAGATGAAATATTGGTGTTAGTAAAAATTGTAGATGTAGTATACATTTTGTAGTATTGAAATTTTACTACCTTTTTTTAGTATAGAAAGTTTAGTTTAGTGTTGAACGATGTTATTTGACATGTCGTAAATTTCAATCATACATGTAGGTCTACATCATTAATGGCCAGTACTACATTGAGAGTGTATTATGGTGTTGGAATGATTCGTGAAGGTCCGAATGGTGTGGATTTAAGCGATTTTCCGCAAGTCACTCTTGTACTTCCGGATGACGAGAATGCTCGAATGACAGATGTGCAGCATTGGCTGACCGAGAGTTTTTCATTGGACCCCGAGGTGTGCAGCGTCGTTGTGCAAGGGCTTTGGAGCCGGTCTCCCACTGACATAAGATGGGAGTTGAAGACATTGGTGCGCTCTGCTTCGTGGAAGGGATTTGTGCAAGGGTGCCGGCGCCGTGTATACGAGTGTGTCCTGCTTGTGCAACCGTGCTCACTACAAGCAGCTGCGCAAGCTCGTGCGTCCGCCTATGCTTCGGGAGGTGCTAACAGCTCGGGCGGGCCGCACGTTGGTGGAGCTGATGAAGTTGCTCGTGATGAAGGTAATGCGGTACATGGAGGAGAGTTACGGCCGTCAAGCTATAGAGAGGGAACTGGGCAAGCCGATGCGATACATGGAGGAGAGTTATAGCTGTCAAGCTATAGAGACGGAACTGGGCAAGCAGATGAAGAAGAGCATAATGAGTATATCGTGCAGCAGATGGAATCTGATGACCAGAGGGCATGGGATGAAGAGCAAGCTGTAGAGGACGACGAGGAGGATAGTTCGGATAATGAAGAAGTTCCTATCCCCCAGGAATGGAACCGGTTTAATGCAGAGGGTGTTTCCGCCCATGATGAGCATGAATCACCATGGGAGTATCATGAGACAGAGGTTCGGGTGCATGCTACGTTTGCTGACAAGGAAGCGCTGCAGGATGCCATCAAGCTTTAGGCCCTCTCAATGCAACGGATATTTCGCGTCGTCAAATCAAGCCAGGAGCAGTACACTGTGAAGTGCGAGCAGACTGGTTGTCCTTGGAGGGTGCACGCGTTACTATGTTCGGGGAATCCAAGATCTGGACGACCGCGTACTCATTGTGTCTGCATTTCGGCCACGCTGGTTGAGCACGCCGGCTTGGTATCAATCGGTACTGTGGACCGAACATCTCCCTCCTTTCTAAGGGAATGTCTTACTTCGGTGACCCAAATCCCACTGGCCCCTCGGCTTCCGACATAGTATGTTTCACCACGAAAGAGAGGGTACTTCTTTGTTCGATTTACAATGTCATGGGACCCCAACCGTGCTACTTATAGCAAAATTGGGCAGCTTAATACAGTGACAAAAAAAAGATGACAGTTCTGCGTACATACTTGACAAAAGAGGCCAGCTTTGCACTGAGTTGTGATAATAGAGGCTAGCTTTGCTCAGAGACGTGAAATAAAAGGGCAGCTTTGCTCAGTTAGATGTCAATAGAGTGCAGTTTTGCTCAGGGACATGACAACACGACCCAGCTTTGCTCAGTGACATGAGAACACGACCCAGCTTTGCTCAGGGACATGACAACACGACCCAGCTTTGCTCAGCGACATGACAACACGATCCAGCTTTGCTCAGGGACATGACAACACGACCCAGCTTTGCTCAGTGACAGGAGAAAAGAGGGCAGCTTTGCTCAGTGAGATGACAACAGAGGGCAGCTACGAACTA
Organism: Dendrocalamus latiflorus; assembly: GCA_017311315.1. Classification (NCBI taxonomy): domain Eukaryota; kingdom Viridiplantae; phylum Streptophyta; class Magnoliopsida; order Poales; family Poaceae; genus Dendrocalamus; species Dendrocalamus latiflorus. The sequence continues at coordinate 25,238,479 of CM029662.1, forward strand.
TGAATTTATTACGAGACTATAGTCTCTGAAAAGCCTACATAGACCCATTTATTGCTACACTGGAAACCAGGAAAAGCGAAAAGATTCTCTCCATAGACTATGCCCACTGCACCAGATAACCTGCCTACATAAAGACCTCATATGTCTTCCATACCACATCTCCTCCTCAAGACATCACAATACTACCACACAACAATGTCTTCCTGGAAGTCCGACCCATTTGGAGTGCCGGAGTGGCATGAGCGCCCAAAGTGCCATTGCGGCTTTAGGACGATGTTGTGCGTCTGGACGGATCTAGTACCACGAGCCAACTACGGCCATAGGTTCTTCAATTGTCCAGACCTGGATGACGACTTCGTGGTAACGACGACAATTAAATCATTTGTTTCTCGTTATCGTTTTTCAACTTGATCCATGACATCTACCACGCCACACATAGCCTTGCAAGTTCATCGAATGGGTGGATCGGGTGCCGCCGGCATGGCCAGGGAACCGGCCAAAAAAGGTGGAAAACAAATGACAATACTTTGTCAAGATGACTCACGCTCGCGAGGTGGAACGACAGATGCGGCTTGAGCAAGAGCGCCGCATGAGGGTAGACCAAATCCGTCTGAAGGGCAAGGAGGATGAGCTGCAAAGGAGGCGGGAGCAGCTAAGTCTGCGTGAAGCAGCCATCAAGCGTAAGGAGAAAGAGCTTGAAGCTCGTGAGGCAGCTCTCAAGTCCAAGAATGACAGGAAAAAAGATGCAGCGGAGCCATCTTCAAGGCGCGATAAAAAGGGGAAACAACCACGCTACACCCAGTAGACAAAATGTTACGAGCAGTTGGTTGGGTTAGTCGCATATCATGCTATATGTTATGCATGTAATAAAATTGTACGTGGCATGTTATGAAGTTTATTTCTATTCACATAAGGTTATTATCTCGTGTGTTCGCATTCAATGATTCAGATAGCAAGTCATTTAACAATATTAACATACTCTTGGTACACTAATTCTTAGTAACATAAAAATATCACTTACCAATGTATATATCAAACGTTCTACAGTCAATTGTTCTTAAAAAAAATTTCTCAAAATTTATAATGCACCTACAACATACAATAAACATAACCTTTTATTACAACTATACCATATTTTTTTCCAGTTTAAAACTACAAAATTGACAAAACTCTAAAAAATCACGGGGATTGACTAAAGTCGCCCATCCATTGGGCGACTTCTATTCAGTCGCTTAATAGGAAAGCGACTACTTGCAGTCGCTCAATCACCGAGCGACAGATATTTTGTCACCTCCCGGTTGGGCGAAAGGCAGAAGTCGCCCAATGGGGCGGCGACTGGAGACTATTTTTGTAAAAAAATTTCTCGCGGATATATTTATGTATTTTCAAATAAAAAAAGGATTATCCGTAAAAAAATTCGGGTTCAGGCGCTGTGAGCCTGTGGCTGTGAGATGACTGTAGCTGTGTGGTATACGGAATGTTCGTTGATGTGGACTGATGCTTCGCTCGGGGTCCATGCCTACCTGTCTTCCTCGTTCGCCAAGCATATACGTGTGTTAATCTCTCAGGTCTTTTTTCGATTTGGAGTTTTGTAATTTGTAGCTTAGAAATTGATTGGTGATAGTGCAGTCTGACTATGCGCGCGCAACTGCAGTTTTGCTCTCCATGTTTATCGTGCTGACACGGCACTTAGCTTTGCTGAACGAAAGATTTCTTTGTCAGATCGACTCGGTAGGTCATAACCTGGGGCTGCCCGAGACACAAGGTCAAGAACTATACTAACTTTGCAGTGTCAGACTTACTGAAGATAACGACGGGTGATCTTGACTTGGAATCGGCAGAATGCGACAGTCAAGTAAATATTGCCCATGTTTTTCTAATTACAGTTTTAGCTTTTAGTTATAATTTATTAATCTAATAAATAATAATTACTAAAAACTAAAACAAAAAACCGACTAAAAATCGAAAATAACTTCCATTGCCGGGACGATGCTGCAAGCATTACCCGGGAAGCTCACGCGCTGGCCACAGAAGTGACAAGTGGTTGGCCCCAGTGGGATAGTGCCCTTAAATAGGCTTCACATCACATCACGCTCTTGATTTTGTCTAAGTTACTTGTTGGCTGTCTTGCCGACGTACGTACCGATCCTTGGTGGGCTTCACCTGAATTCCGCGGCCATTTTCTCCGCCCAAAGTAACGAACGGCCCACTTAATTAAACTGGTGCTCTAATCGGTGCTTTTAGCTGGTGCTCTAATCGGTGCCTTTAGCATCAATAGATATCCACTTAATCTTAGCTGGACGGCCCGGATTACAGCAGTTTTGTTGACGGAGAAAAACTGGCTGTCCGATCATGTTTTAACGAAAAAACTGGAGCAACCTCATTTCTCTATAGAAACAGCAGCAGTTTTAAAATCAATTTGGCCGTGTGAGCACCGTCCATGAAAATAGTTGATGCCCTAGCGTGTAAAGCGCCGTGCTCATGCATGATGCCTTACTTTGGCATTTACGTCTTTTACTGAACGGTTAGTGAATGTAATTCTTGCACTGCTACAGAAGGTTAGTGTCATTAGTGAATGTATAATCTATGGTTCCAAAGTACTATTTCCTATATAAGTAAATAATGATCACAAATATATTACTGAATCAAACTCATATATCGCATAAATCATACCAACATTAATATAACATAACCGAGTTAAAATAACACATATTGGGTAGAGTTTGCATAATAGGCCGATCATTCCAAATGTTTACATTATAAAAGTAGAAGCGAACAGCAAAAGGTGAGACCACACCTTGCCAGAGGCAAGTAACTGAGGTTAAAGCATGCGATGAGGATTGAATAAATCACTAAATACAACTTTAATATTTAATTAAGGCAAGGGACCACCATGGTCGTAAACCTCTAGAGGTTGCTCCCCGAGTACCATGGTCGCAGAAACACTGTGCGTGTTGCCTGACCGGTTAACTGCTCGAAGATTTTGTGAATTGGTAACTAGACCCGATTTCAAGATATTTCTTTCATGCGGTAGATAAAAACACGTGTCTTATCCATTCCACATAGCACGGCAATTCAGCGTTGAGTCTTTGACAACAACTGCCATGCAGTTGTTGCCCACGTTCATCTCCTATTGACAACAACCGACGATCAAGCGTCATTTTTGTGATAATAACAACCTCCTCGATCGGACACGTTGGTTCCATGAGGCATTTTCCCTGGTGGATAATTGGTGACTCTTTATTGCTATTTAAGGCTGGACAAGAGAAGACGAAAGAAGGCAAAAGCAATTGGACAATATAATTGATATCTTATTCAATTTAATGTAATTAGGACTAGCATCACGCCTTGTTAAAGGTACCCTGCAACTAGTTCATAACAATAAAGAGCAGCCATGTTCTCTCTTAAGGATTTTAGTTATCTTTCTCATATTATTTCATAAGATCAGCGACTTAATCGTCGACAGCTAGCATCATCCGTGGGGGGGAAGGCACTGAATTCTTGAAATTTTTCTTGATTCAACAATCCTCATTTCTCTGTTCCTTGTTGTCATCGCTTATAAGATCATGGCAGAAACCTGGGATGAGGAGAACTAGTTTGACTCGGTAGACTATGCTAACCTAGACATGGATGCATGTATCTGCGCTATAGAACATGACGCCTCATCATCATCCTCTTCCATTCTAGGCTCACCGCCCACTGAGACCGCTGAGATTGACTGGATAGAAGAAGCACACTGCCCCCATCATCATCACTCCTAGAGGAATCGGTTGTTCCGAATAGATCGGAATGCCCAAATGCCTCTGCAAGCCCGATGCTTTCGACTGGCTAACCTGGTGACAAGAGTGCAATGCCACGATACGAGGGTCAGGGTACTCTCAATACAGTCATGGGTGACCACTATTCACTGATGGCTCCTACATATTTTGGGAGTCGACTGACACCTGGTCATGGTGTCAATGAAGTTACCCTCAGTAGAAAGTTGGGTAAAGATGATAACGCCCAGTACCCGATCGACAATATGCTGAATCAGGCTGAGTCAACCACAAAGCCCACTAAAGGTGGGAATTTCCAATCGCTCCTCATCGTGGAGGCTTCTTGCTGAAGTGGTGGAAAGCTCTCACTTAATTTCGATGGGACCTCATTGGGAGATTCGTGCTGGAGGCATGAAGTTAATGCAATTGTTGATACCGATCGAGATGCCATGCACGATTCTTCACGACAGGATTCATCAAGACCCGCTGGTCAAAATGGTGCAAATGCTCCAATGTCACCTCGAGAGGACAAAGGCAACAAAACTAGTAGACAACGATCGACTAATCTACTTGTTTCTACCCCCACTGCACTTGACGGGTCGAGCGGGACATGCTTGGGGCTCAAAGGGGAACTCTGATCATTGTACCCCTTCCGCAAACATGAATTCTCATAGCCCTCAGTAACTATTCAAAACTTGTAATAAGTTCATGATATTTTGAACAATCTGGATCTTGTTCTGGAAGAAACTCTAGGATATGCTCAGGTTGCAGGTCAAGTGTTGCAAATTCTCCAGCAGACCATGCGGCACACAGAAATGTACAAGGAGCAGAGAAACTCGTAAAGTCATACTCTCACTTTGTCTAAGCATCCTCCATCAGCATAAGTCTTTCGATCCAATCTTTTGGAGAGGTAAGAGCAAGGATCAAGGGCACCTATGCCTTCTGGCTAGGCTCCCCTGCACAGATCATTTTGATGCTCTTTCTCACCTCAGTGGTGGATAGAGATATGAAATTAAGGGAAACCTTAAGGTCAAAAAGATTCAACCAAGCAAAAACAAAGACTGGTTAGAATTTTTCAAGGCTTACCTTCCAAAAAAATCCCTAATCAAGTCAGTCGTGCCTGTGTACCAAAGCATGGTGTGGTCACATGACTTCAGAGGACTTATCTGGCACATAAAAAAAATATTTCACCACGTGCCATGAAGTAAGACCTTTCTCCCTGAGACAGGAGATGGCATCGACCCATCGCAGTACCTTTCCCTTCTTCTTCGAGAAGGACCTCCACCCTGGGTTCTCGACGGTAGGCCAACTGACAAAAGAAAGTTTGTCCCCCTTGCTCAGCGTCATGTAGAACCACAGCTTTTTCCATGATGACCACGATGACTTAGAATACATTGGAATGTATTCTTTGGCCTTCCCATCGTGTAGATGCAAAGCGCAACCTCCGAGTGACACTGCCGACTTCCTAAACTTTTTCGTCATCCTGTAGAAGTATCGAAGGAGTTCCAAACTTAGTGGTATCCCCAAATACGCTTCACAGAGATAGACAAAGATGCTTAAATTAGCAATCAAATTGGGGGAAAATTTACCAATTTGATCTCATAGTGCTCCAAAACCTTCGAGAGGGCTCGTGACTCATGTGGAACTGGTAGAAGAAATGATGATCCATAAATGACATAAATATTTTCTTATTGCTAGACCATGTGGCGGTCGTGAATAAAGTGATGATGAAAAATTGACTTTTGGATTGCTCTGGATCTTGTGTTTGTGAAATGTTTGATCGATCACAGTCAAAGGTTTCAAGTTCAAGTGGTTTTCGTCTTCTCCGAGTGTTTCAATCGACTCCAAGTGGTTTTCAGTCAGATTGGAGTGGCTTTGATTAGTGATTAGAGCACCATCAAAGATTTTGTATTCTCGTGTTGTCTCAGTTTGTAGCTTTCAAAAATCATTTGATGCACAAATAAGAAGCTGATTGGACTAGTCTGATTAGCGAAAAAGTTCAGACCATCCGATCTTTATCTAAGTTGTTTTTCGATCGGATGGATTGGCTAGTTGCGACTGTTCAGACCAGTTCAACAGATAAAGCGCTACTGTAGTGGACGAAGGTTACGACTGCTACTTGTGGTCATAGCAGAAGCGGTCGAAGTCGTCCATGAACAAGTGGTCGAAATCAACATCTGCAGAGGAAGTCATGGTCGTCGTCAAAATCAACATCAACGTGGTCGTAAATGACTACAACATTTGAGTGGTCATTTTCAACATCTGGTAAGTGTCCGAGCAGGTTCAAACTAGTCCGAGTGGTTTCGATTGGATCCAAGAACGATTGGGCGGTGTTCGAGTAGCATCAGGGCATTGGGCGACGTTCGAGTGGAAATAGAGCATCGAATGGCGTTCGAGTGGCATCGAAGAATCCAATAGCTGACTTCAACCATGGCAGCTTTCGACTACGTTCTACTTCAACCACATCCGACTTTGACTACTTCTACTTTGACCACGTCCGGCTTTGACTACGTTCTGCTTCGATCATGCTCGACTTCGACCACAACAGAACGACCACTGAAGGTAATCATAGCTATAATACTTTTTTATGGTCATAGCTATAGTTTTTTTTCATGGTCGTAGCTATACTAACTGATTAGTTCTCGATCTCGATAGTCGAAGATTTTACTGATCGATGGTCATAGAATTTGCGGACTGCTGTTATGGTCGTACACTTCGTGGTCTTATTTTCATAGTCGTACACTTTGCAGTCTGCTGTCGTTGTCTTCGGTAGTCGAACGCTTTGTAATCGGTTATCGTAGACTTCATGGTCGGTACTCATAGACTTCATGTTCGGTATAAGTACTTCAATTCTTATGATCTTCGAGTACCTCGAGTAGTCATGTTGGGTCAGTGGTTGATTGGTTTGTGCATGATGGTCGGTGATTAGTGGTCAGTGTTACAGTACCAGGTAAGTACTCGGTGATCGGTGAACAGTGTTCGGAGGAACAATACTCGAATGTTTTGGTACTTAGAAGATGGGAGTACTCGATAGTCGGAAGAACTTGGTTCTCGGTAGTCGATAGCGATGCTTGTTATTCCCGAGTGTTTTTTTGACGGAGTGATAGTATTTTTCGTGTACTTGTGGTTTTCGAGTACTCGTTAAGCTAGCGGTCGTAATAAGTTGTCTGGAGTTGTTTTGTGGAAAGCGATAAAATATATGGTCATGGACGATTTGGTTAATGGTCGTGGATGGTTTTCTTCTTGTCTATGGATGGACAAGGGTGGTGTGAGTGTGTATGCTGATGATGGTCAATTTGTGGAGAATTTGTGCTGAGAGAAAGTTTCTTTGGTTTTTGCATGTGTAAGTGAGTGTGGAGACGATCATGGTTGGTGACAAGAAGGACTAGAACTAGGAGGGGGTAATCTTTCTATTGTATACTTTTTACTGCAGATAGACCATATGCTTTTACATTTTTACTGCTTGTGTTGTTCACTGGCAGGTAAATGGTGAACGGGCATGTGGGGACAACCGGCGGTAGAGCTACGAGCCGTCATTTGCCGTAGCAACGTTATGCTTCTCTTCAAGATAAATATAGACTTCGTCTTAAAAAGGTACTCCGCTTGAAAGTTAATTACCATAAAAAATCATGTCATAAGTCCAAAAAATCCACAAGTAGTTAGCCCATCAAGAAGGGAACTCGGACCTTTTAGCTATAAAGCCCAACAGAATCCTTTTCCCCTTCGTTCGTTTTGGCCTTACCAACGCATCAACTAACAAGAATCCACAATCTCCAGAGTCGAGATCAAAATGGGCCGGACCGTCCATTATCGACCACTGCCTGACCCAGTGACCCCGAAACAAATGACAGAAAGCATAATGGGCCGACCCATGCACATGGTCAATGGCTTCATACAAAGTTCTTGCATCCTTCTGCAATTCACGAGCTCTTCGAAGCCTCGTCGTACCTTACTGAACTGAACTGCTACCTAGTTTCATCAGTGAATTGGAGGAAGGGCGGATGTCACCGGCTTCAAGCAGGTGAATGCTGCTTGGTTGATGTCTCTATCTTTTGAGTCACCAGCTTCAAGCTGCTTGAACAAAGCAAAATAAGCTGCTTAATAGGCCGTCAAGTTTTGGCCTTCTAACTGTACTGAAACTGAAACAGGGCAGCTGGTTCGTGCTCAGTGTGTTTGAGAGTTTGACGCGAACAGCAATTCCACCCGTTTCCACTGTCACAACAGAGGCTAGTAAAAGATCACATCAACTGAAGTGCATGCGCATTGCACAATTCGACTGGCTTTTGAAAAAAAAAACCTTTGCCCTTTTGTTTTTGAGACTCTTGAAAAAAGTTACAAAAACTTGCTTGACGCGGCACTTGTGCAGGAAAATCTCAGCAAAAGGCGCAAGATTCTCTCTGTGTGGGCCTCTGATTGTTTGTTTCGACATTTTCATGCCATCAAAGAATGTGCTGTGAAATTGCTCCCTGGAAAGTGGCTGACTTGCGAGATGCAACGCAGCTGCAGTGAAACTCCCTGCTTTTCCGGTGCCTCAGCTATGCAGGACAGGACAACTAGAGCCCTGCTGATCAGACCAACCTTTTCTTTTCGTCATTATATTAGGGCAGTTTCCTCATCTTTTCTTCTTACCTACCTGCTTAGAAGACATTTCTGCTAAGGTTTCCTCCAAACGGTTTCAGTTTCTAACTTATAACTTATGGTTTTACGTCGTTTTTAGCTTTTTTTCTTATTTCTTTATATTATCCGTACAGATATAATATTTTTTATTTCTTTTATATTTAATTACGCAGAATAAACCAACAACAGCTATAGTGTAAAATAAAGAGTAAAGTCCATTACCGGTTCTTAAACTTTTTATGCTGTGTCATCCCGGTCCATAGACTTTTAAAGTATGTCATCCCGGTGCTTAAACTTTCAAAGTGTGGTAATTTCTTTTGAAAGTCTATGGACCGGGATGACACAGCATAAAAAGTTCACTGCTACAATTACATAGGATATTGCCACACTTTAAAAGTTTAAGGACCGGGATGACATACTTTAAAAGTCTATGGACCGGAATGACACAGCATAAAAAGTTTAAGGACCGGTAATGGACTTTACTCTAAAATAAACTATAACCTCTTACTTATAAGCCACTTAGAGCGCTGCCGTCTTTCGGCCTTTTCATTCTTGTATTTCTCTGAACTATTGTTCATAGTGATTTCCTTAATTTAGTCCTTCCACAATCCTATTAGATCAAAATTACGCATGATGCCATTTCACTCTGGTTTTCACCGCAGAGTATTTCACATAATCACATCAACTCCGAAATATAGAAACACCTTCATTTCCCCTGCACAAATTCATCGTTAGAGTTCATCAAGCCCAAGGTACAAAGAAAATGCAATGGAGCAGCTCTTCTTGTCACCTCGAGACCCAAGCCCTGAATCCTAGAACTTTTGGTCCTCCCTCATACACTGCAAGTGTGGTGGACCACAACTTTCGCCAATCTTGCATAGAATCCAAAGTTCCAACCTTTTGTTTAGTCACACAGTAGAAACCGACAGCAGCTGCATATCCTATGCAGTTCCCTTGTTATTTACTTAAGAGTTTTCATTAAACAATCAATAGGCATATGTACGGCTTGGGATATTGGAAATGTGAGCATACAAAAATGTTATGCTGGTATTAGCTGATCAATTTATGTTATGCTGGTATTAGCTGATCAATGTCTGACAAAGAAAATTGCATGGAGTTGATAACTATCAGAATTTGCGTAGTTTGTAATAGCCGTTTGGTAAAGGAGAACAGCAACTGCAGCTTTTCCGGTTCCCCAAAACATGGTGCGCTTTAGGCTTCGCTTTTCGTTTCTTTTCTTTCACATTACCAATCATTTTGCGTAGTTTTCTTTCTGCCTTCTTTTTCTCCTTTAATGCGTGGTTTCCCGTTAGACATGTACAATTATATAGATAACTGATATCTATACTATACTATATGTTATCTATAGATGGTATTAAAAATAGCTCATACAATATATTATCTTTTTGCATGTCTCTATAAACAGCTTCTTCGTGACACAAGGTGTTTTATTTATTGTGTTACAATCGATTATTGCATAAGTAAAGACTCAATTCTCTATGCTTTCTCTCTCTTCTCTACATCATCTCGTGTGCTATATGGCAAGGTTTAGAAACAACTAATATCACACTATTGTACATAGCCTTAGTGACCAATGTTTTCACACTTTTGAAATTTTTCATTGTTTTTTACCTTATTAGTTTTATGCCATCAAAATCGTAAGCATTTTTTTAGAAAATACCATGACTTAACTTTTCACAAAATATCATAAATGCCCTTGCATTTTCTTCTTTTCCTCCTCTCTTGTGTGCTCCCCGTGAACCAACACTTTCTCTCTCCTGTCTATTTTGGAATTTCAACCGAAGCTAAAGCTCTCATGCGGCAGCAACAACTAATAGGCTGGCAGAGGAAATCGTATGGGCATAAGAGTCATTTCAGCTTGGTCAAAGGCTTTGATTTCTTCAGAGTGGTATTTTCTAAAAAAAGTTTGTAATTCCGATGGTACATTGACATTTTTTAAGAGCTCTTTTATGGTACCTAAAAATAAATATAGACTTTATTTTTTTAATCCAACATATCATATTAGTTTAGATTTATATATATTACCATCATCACTATTAGCAGTATAATCTCAAGAGGATTAAATTCGTTATGGAAATGTGTAGACAGTTCCCACGGTTCTTGGTTGACCTCACCATCCTCCAAGAGCTCCTCGCCTACAACGGGTTCTTCGTCGCCATTGCCGGAGAGGCTCGGCGACCTCGTTAGCCTCCGCGTGCTATTTCTCACCATCTGCTCCCTGAACGGTAACATCCCTTCTTTCATCGGAAAGCTAAACAATCTCATCAATCTGGACCACTCGTCAAACAACCTCTTCAGCAAGATACCAAGAATCATTAGGAATTTAAGTTTTTTGGTTCAGATGGAGCTCTTCACGAACCAGCTCTTTGGATAGAGGGACTCAAGGAGCTGTAGTTCTTGGGCATCTCCATGAATCCGCTCACTGGGGAGATACCAGAGGATGTGTTCGCCGCGCCAAGCCTGGAGAGTGTGCAATGTTGAATTTAATCTAAGTCTAAACATAAACTTTAATCTTAAGCCTAGATCGAAATCATGAACACCTTGCTAAACATTAGAGCGGAAGCATGATTAACATACCGGATCTGGATGAAGCCATGAGGGATGTGGTCGGTGGCGCAGCGAAACTGAGGTGGCCGACGGCGTGAAGGAGGTCGCCGGAGTTGCGGTAGTCGCCGTGTGCACGAACGGAGAGGTCTGGTCTTCGTTCACCGTAGCACCCGTGATAGATCGGGTCTGTTAGGGTTCGTAGAGCCTTGAGCAACAACCAGTGTCCGAAGCCTTGCCCAAAACCCCCTTTTATTTGGCGCTAGGTGACCGGGACCGAAACCAAGTCAGAGTTGGTTACGCCCCCGATCAGGACGTGAAGTGGAGGACGTGCCTCCCTAAAAACTCTCAGGTGGTTAGCCGAGAGATCAACCCAACATGCACCTGTACAAGAACAACTTGACCGGGCACTTGCCGGTGACGCTAGGCAATTTAATCGAACTAAAAGAGGTGTTGGCTTCAGATAACTTCTCTAAGCCGATGTCCCTGTCGCTTGTCGAGCTTTATGAACTTTACTGGCTTGACTTGAGCAATAATTCCTTATTTGGAGGGATCCCACGAGGCATTGGAAGATTGAAGAAGTTGATGTAGTTAGTCCTTTCACATAACAACCTCACTGGGATTATCCCTCTAAAGCTTAGGGATATCCACGGGATGAAACACTGGATTTACAAACAAAAGTCGAGTATACCTTAGGTGGTGATCGGTTCGGCTGAAAAGCTCGTGGCTTATGGCTGAAATCACTGTAGTTGGCTGAAAAAAGCACTGTAGTTGACAGAGGCTTATTTAGCATAATTAAATTTAAAAAATTTTAAAAATAAAAAAATATGTTAGCCCATTACGTATAATACAAACAAATACGGGAAAAAAAGAACCGGCAAAAAAGCTCAACAAAAAGACAAAAGTTCAGAAAAAGACGAAACTTATGAATAATGAAAAATAAGCCAGAAGCCAGAAGCCGAAGCCGAGTTGATCAGGACCTAAATCAATGGTCATATTTTAATTCTACCACCATCCTTATACCAACAGTAGAATGCACTGTAAAAAAGAAGTTTATAATTTCTATAACATAAAACCAATAAAGCAAAATTGAATAGCAAATTCCAAAAGCTTGAAATGCATGGATTAATTTTTCTCTTCTTTTTTCCTTGGTCACCTTTTCTTCTCCTCTTTCTTCTCCCTCTTATCAATTATTGACAATTGAGGAGCTACAATAAGGAGCTGCTCTGCTCAACAAATAGGTTGAGCACGATTGCTAACTACTACTGATAGGTTTGTATTTAAAAAGTCTACTACTGATAGGCATGGACGTCAGTCGAGTCCTGCTCATTTGAGCTTAGACTTCTGGCTTCCAGCTTATTTTTTACTATTCCTAAATTTCATCTTTTTATGACTTTTCGGCTTATTTTGAGTTTTTTTGCCGGTTTTTTCCCGTATTCGTTTGCATTATATGTGATGGGCTAACCCATTTTTTCTATTTTTAATTTTTTAAATTTAATTATACCAAATAAGCCACCATCAACTACAGTGTAATTTCAGTCAACTACAGTGAAAATTTAGCTATAAGGTACCAAAATTCAGCCCAACTGAGCACCACCTTAGCCATCCAATTGAAAAAAAGAATTGAACCGTGTAGAGAAGCAAACATTAGTACACCTAGCCACCTCGTTATTAAAATTTTGTTGGTATTGATTTTTATTTCTGATCTTTTTTGTACTAAGAAAAAGGTAAAAAATGATATGAATATTCAGCTTTCCAAAGTGATTTCTCCTACTATTATCTCGTTTTGGGGATAAGATAGAGGAGTCACAGGTGCATCACGCATCTCACTTCTCTTACTCCTATCACGCGCACGTATCTCTATCACTTTTTCTATAGCTTAATCTCTTTGTAAAAGATAATTCTTTTAATTTCTATTTATTTATTTTTAGTAAAAAAACCATCAGCAAAAGCAAAAACCAATAAGAACTTTTCCTATACCTCTCCTCGAATCTTCCCTTTTGCTAATTGTTGATTAGTACAGTACCACCTTTGTCATTTAAGAGTACGGTCCTGTGGGATGTAGCAGCTGCACATGTTTGGAGAGGCTGTGTCCTGTGGACCTGTGTCCTGTTGTGGACACCTCTCGGTTCCGGAGAGCCAAAGGTAGGTAGCACGAGCACCCTTTTTTTGCATGTACGACGTACGGTTTACCTTCTGTTGCATTCAAATTCTTGGTACACCATTAACAAGAATAGCATATGGAATAGGCCAGAATAGCTCGAGATCGCCACTGAGACAAAAGTGTCGTCGTTAACCTTATTCGATTGGAAATGAACAATGTAATTCTTCCTTAAAAAACAGTAATTCGGAGTTGCTCGGTTCGTTTGAGTTGACATATTGCGACAACGAACTAAACAACCTCCCAATCTCATGTCAAACAGAGCTACTCCAACAAAATTCACAGCGAATTTCTTTTCACTTTCGTTTTCGACAGCCTCAGGCCAATCAGAGCTTTTCATGGACGTAGCAATGTGAGATACCTGACAATTGACATATGCCATGAGCCCATGCCGCGCTGATTGCACGCTTCCTTAGAAGATCCAACGGGCTGCTAGCCATCGGAATCGATGGTACCGTGGTTAGAAGGGTCTGTTCTTTTCGACCGAAGCTAGCGGCTTTTGATTTTTACTATAGTACCTAAGTGTCGTCATTAACCTTATTCGATTGGAAATGAACAATGTAATTCTTCCTTTAAAAAACAGTAATTCAGAGTTGCTTGGTTCGTTTGGGTTGACATATTGCGACAACGAACTAAACAACCTCCCAATCTTATGTCAAACAGAGCGTCTGTTCTTTTCAGCTTTTAAAAGTTGTTTTTCGGCTTTTCTACAGTAAATAGGTTTTAAATAGAGTATCTTTTCAAGATGAGGTTTATAAGTTGATTGTAGTATATACTGTAGCGATTTTATTTATATCGGCTAAAACTGTATGCGAGTTTCTGTTACTCTGTGCTTTCTCTCGCAAACAGTCCAAAAGTTATAAGCCACAACTATAAGCCACAAGTTGCAGTCAGAAAGAATAGACCCAGAGCTACTCTACAAAATTCACAGCGGATTTCTTTTCACTTTCTTTTTTCACAGCCTCAGGCCAATCAGAGCTTTTCATGGACGTAGCAATGTGAGATACCTGACAATTGACATATACCATGCGCCCATGCCGCGCTGATTGCACGCTTCCTTAAAAGATCCAACGGGCTGCTAGCCATCGGAATCGATGGTGCCGCGGTTAGAAATCACGAGCATTTGCTCGAACGGCGACGTGAAATCTCTTGTCCTGCGAACATTAGAAAGTACCTTTTGCCCCGCCATATTTCTTGTACCAGAACAAAAATGATACGTTGCGTCCCCTCCGCTGTACGTGTCGTGAGTCAAGTTTAAAGCCCTCGTCGGTATTGTTCTTTCCGACTTCTAAAAACTGTTTTTTGTTTTTTCAGTAAATTTTTAAACGAAATATTTTTTCAAAATAAGGTCTACTAGTTAATTATAATACATATTGTACCGATTTCATTTATATCTGCAAAAATCGCACATGAGTTTTTGTTTCTCTGTAATCTCTTACATTTTTAGATAACGGAACTAAGTTCCAGCCTCTACCATCCGAAGATGATACACAGCTGAGAGTCAGACACGATCTAAAGCCATTAGGCTCCACCTCTTACATCCAAAAGAAAAGAAATAAAAGCAACAAGGTTCAGTCCAACCAAGATGAATGACAAGAATCTAGGAAAAAAACAAGGACTAAGCTCCAATTCGATTCCAAAAGCTCCACCCAAACTTTTTGAAGACCGCCATAATCATTGTCTCCAAGTTTCTGCATCCACGTTTGAACACCGGTCGCTCCTCCTCTTTATGCAGCAGGGACCACTGTCGGATCCAGTACGTCGCCCTGAAAATTACCTGTAAATAGGTAGTAGACTTAACCTTGTTAAAAACCACATCATTTCTATTCAACCAAAGAGCCCAACAAAGCGCAGCCGCTCCTAACAAAATTTGGTTTCTAAGCTGAAGACTCAAGCCATTTAGCCAAGAACCAAACATATTAGAGAAACTAGTGGGTGGTTGAATTCCAAATGTGAAAAGCACAGTATTCCAAACAAATCTCGCAAAATGGCAATCAAAAAACAAATGTTGAATAGTCTCTAAGGAACTACAGAAACAACATTTGACACTTCCTTTCCAATTCCTTTTTGCCAAATTATCTTTAGTGAGAGTGACTCCCTTTTGTAAGTACCAAAGAAAAACCTTAATTTTCAGCGGCACCTTTAATTTCCAAAGAGGGTTTTTTGCCGGAAGAACTCTTTGTTGTATCATTGTCCTATACATGGACCGGACTGTGAACAAGCCATACTTGCTAAGGTTCCATGTAAACACATCCTTCCCATTTTCAAGGTTAACCGAGATCACTTTAGATACTAGATCATACCAAGAAGTCAAATTTTCGTTTACCAAACCTCTCCTAAAAGACACATTAAGCGGTACAGTCCGTAGGACTTTTGCCACCGTATCGTCTTTCCTCCTGACTAATCTATAAAGGTTGGGGTATGCCTCTCTGAAAGGCTTGTCCCCTAACCAAGCATCCTCCCAAAATCTAAATCTCTTACATAAACAACCCAAAAATCATAAATCACAACCAAATCCATAAATCGCAGCAAAAAAAGAACAGCCCGTCTACCATTTGGGCATAGCTCTACACCTGCCGCGTCTCCTGCAGTCCTTTGCACACGTTTTGGATCGCTGGATGACAGATGGACGGTACAGATGGGGAGATGTGGAAAAGTAGGAGGGCTGAATGATTTTTTACATTTGATCAAGGCATTAACCCGGACGGTCGATCGAGCTATCCCATTCCCGTCCCCTGCAACTCAAGGGAAAAGGTTCGGCTTCACCTGTTATTAAGCTGGCTAATTATTCTTCCAGGCAAATTGCTTTCTTGAGATGCTTGAACTAGGCTCAACCATATTTATGACCAGGATTAACTATTCTTGTAGGTACTACTATCTTGCCCCACGCATGCCGCAAACACACGGCACAAAGTTTAATTACCCTAGCACAGTAGCACTTGCCGGTTGCATGGACGACGGACAGGAGAAGGGACCATAGGAACGTGCCGATCTTTCTCCTGCGCGGACCAGTCAGCTCATTAACACCCACCACCGCGGCTCCACCGGCCGGCACCTCCTAACCCCGCCTGCCCCTGCGCCATGCCATCGCAGGAAAACGCCGCAAAAACGCCATCATTTCGATCTGTCCACCGCCTGGATCACGACGTGTGAGACCATGTGAAGATCATTCAATTGTTGTGATGAATAATTAAATTTTGGTTTAAAAAGTTTGAAAAAATTGAGTTTAGGTTTAAAGAGTTTACAATTTTTCAGTTGCTTCTGTTGCTGGCGGTATAACCGTCATCAATTACCAAAAAAGGAAAGATTAAAAGATTCTAGGCTCCTAAAAATGGTTTTGGTAATTAATGAATTTATGTGAATATGGGACTAACATGTTTATTGAGTGTTTAAAAAGTTTAGTCCCTAAAATGATG
The DNA here is from genome assembly GCA_017311315.1 of Dendrocalamus latiflorus. NCBI lineage: Eukaryota > Viridiplantae > Streptophyta > Magnoliopsida > Poales > Poaceae > Dendrocalamus > Dendrocalamus latiflorus. The sequence continues at coordinate 25,254,993 of CM029662.1, forward strand.
ATGAGACGTATGCTAAGTGTCAACATAAAAATTAAAGTGGCTCAAGACAAAGGTATATGTAGACTAGAATCCATTTTTGCTTTTACCAGTCTTAGGAGAAAGGGTGGAAGACCGAATTATACGATAAATGTCGTACTATTAAGAGAGATCATGTCTAGTAACTTAATAGTATATTATTGTGCCATTTGGATCAATTTAGAATCATGCGTCCTCTAAAAACTAAAATTGATAGCCAATCTATGCTCTGTCTGGACAATCAAAAGTATCGGAGTGCAAACGACGGTACTTTCGCTTTTTGGAAGTTCTGTCAAAATGAGCGGAACATTTTTCTAGAGAGCACCCTCGGAATCACTCTCTGTGGAAAAAGTAACAGAGTTTCAATAGCGGAACTACCATAGAGAGGTAATGCCGCAACCTTAAATGGTACTTCTGGAGCATGACGACACACATGGTGGTGAGGAGTGCCACCATGAGTATCTTATCGAGGCAACGTGGCTTGCGCTTTGGATCAAAAAAGTCCATTTCCGCGAATAACATGAGTTCAGTAATAAGTATAGACCCAAAATCTCTAACAATTAGAGAACCACGAGAAAGAACACATACTATTATGACTGCAAAATTGAAAATCTCAATTGCACAAGCTACAATAGGACCCAATTGGGTTGGGCTGAATGAGCCTATCGAGCCTAGCCAGTGGTTTGTGAGCGACTCGGCTTGGCTCGTTAGCGGACCAAGCTGAAACCCTGGCTCGGCTTGTTTATGCCATGAGCCGAGCCAGCTCACGAGGCTCGAGCTTTTTTTGCCACCCCTACATGTGGAGCACCATGTGACTTGGGTCGTTTGTGAGTGAAGACAGTTCGGAGAGATCTAGATGCGTGAAAGGCTTGACGGCAAGTCATTGGGGCTACATAGAAGATGATGAAGCATTGGCAACGATGCTTCATGGCAAAGGAAGCGAGAAGCTTCGTGGAGTGCATAGAAGAATATTGTGGTAAATTGCTCAAAACCGAAAAAGCAATGGTGTACGAAACCGTGGTGCTGGCTAAGTGGTTTAGGTATTGAATATACCAAAATTGTTAAGTGGATTAAGTGTTGATTCACTAATAGATTAATAGGTGTATATGTGCTTTGAAAAAGTACACATGTTTAGGTGTAAAACTTAATGTGGTATTGGGTTAATGTGTTAGCCTATATAAGTAGATGAAACCCAACTAGAAGTGTTAGTTAGGGTTTCTCTTGTGAGCCTCCGTATAAAAAGAGAGAGAAGTGGCTTAGTGTTAAACCATGTGAGGAGAAGGAAGGAGTTAGGGTTCTTAGATAGAACCTTGTGAGAGATGTGATAGGCTCTTATGGCTGAGTTCTTTTTATCTTCCTTAGGTTTTGTATATGGCTAGGGAGTAGCTGTAAACATTTCTCTCCAAGTATCAGTAGAGACCAAAATTCATCCAAATCTTTCTCGCTTTGTTCAAGTGATAAAATCTTGATTTGCCTTTATTTTTGTGCTTCGTCTTCTCCTCTTGGTCTTTCTTTGTGCCAGAGATGTGTAAATGATGAAGATATCTGTTGAAGATCTTATGTCATTCATCTAGTCACTTGCTATTTGTAAGTTCTTATATTTGCACGATTTTGGCTCAAGAGAGGGTGATTTTGGGATTTTGATCTTGAGGTCATTTTGGCTTGAGTTCGTATTATGATTTTGCTTGCTATAATATGTGAGAAGCCATATAAAGTCATCTAGATCATTAAGACTCACGAGTAACAACAAATAGAGGTTTCCCTCTTTTGCCCTATTTTAGTGTAACTTTTCTTCAAACAAAAAAGTCAAAACTTTGGCGATGATTTTCTTGATCATTGATTAGAATATATTTATGATATTCTAGAGAAGGTGCATACCAAATTTTAAGTAATTTGGAGGCTCGGTTTGAGGGTTGGCTCATTTTGTGGCTTGAACCTGGTTTTGCTGTAGCAGGGCTTTGAAAGTCAAAAGGTCCCAACCTTCTTATAATTTTATAAGATCTTTTGTTGTTTTATGTTTCTAAGGTTATGATCTTGTTTTGGTTCAAATTTCAAGTTATTTGGATCTTCCATATGAAAGTTGTATGGTTTTGTATTTTGCTTGGGCTAATTTTTCTATGCTGATTTGAGGAAAAGTTAGTACTGCCAACTAAGAAGTTGTAGTACCAAACCCTAATGGAGCTACTGCAATTTATATAGTGGTAGTACCGTACTGAGGGGTAAAACTTTATTTTGCTTGGTTTTTTATATTTCCTTCTAGGTGTTTAGGCTATGATATTCATATCTTTTCTTAGCTTCTAATAACTATTGAAGTGAAAAGCTCTGTTTTATCCTTTGGAAAAGATTTTGAAAAGCTTTCAATCAGGTTAGCTCCTATTCACTTTTTAGTCACCGTTCTCGATTCTACACAATGGATTGAGACCGCACAGTTTTTTGTCTACTACCTGTGAGTCCTGCAGTACATGTCCCTTCTCCTTAACTCCTCCCCTGATCACGAGTAAGTCTCGAGAATTCTCCCAGTTTGCTATGAGCGTTGGTAGCCCACTCGTGTTCGTGCCTTCAGCTTGGCGCCGGTGCTTACCTTTAGAATAAGGTACACATACATGCGTGTTCAGTAAAAAAGCATGTGTTTGTTCTCCGTAAGGATACGGTGAGCAAAAGGATCCTTTCTTATCTGCTCATCTGGATCAAAAGGTAGTAGAAAGAAACAAAGGAAATTGTAAAGAAGGCCTCCCACTTGGCTGCTTGTATCTTCGCTGCTTGTCTCCCTGATCGCGGCATGGAATGTAAATCAATGGGTTAAATCTCTCGAGCGCGAATGCAGCTTTGGTTGGTGAATTGGTGAGCTCTCCGTGCGGTGCAGCAAATTATATAATGTGAACCGGAATTTATAGCGTTTTTGTTGGTCCCGGATTGGAGATGCAACGCTGAAAGCTCCATACTGGTCCAGGGGTGGGTGACGATACAGCTTCAGCTTTGCAAGTTACAGTTCTGGATTTTTCTGGCCCATCCATGCACAATTGCGCATCCATCTCTTTTAAATAGAAGACGCTGAAGATGAAGATGCAACGAAAGTAGACTATGGTGGGACAACAAACAGTGACAGTGGGGGTGCATTAGGATGATACTACCTGTACTGTCTGCATGACCATGACTTGTACCCACCATGCTTCCCTACTGCTCTTCCCCGTTTCGAATTTAAAATCATGGTGATGCTTTCAACCATCCAGGATCACGGCAAGAAGAGCCTGATGCTTGATCGGAAAGAGCACTGCTACACGTACGGATACGATTGTTCATGTTTTTTTCTTTACGAACATTCACGCAACAAGTAGAAATCGACAGTCGGCGTATTAGAGCATCTCCAATGCTCCAAGGTGGCTAGGCGATTACTTCCGTCACCATGGAGTGGGTGGAAGAGCTAGTTAGAACCCTCTTTCTTTGAGCTCCTACTGTTAGATTGATCTCTCCCAGATTAGCCCAACGGCTAATCTGGACCTTGATCACGCGCCCTGATCGGGGGCGCTCAGCCCAACAAGCCGGCGGCTCGCGTTACGAGGTTCGCCTGAGCCGTACAACCCCACCCGACAAAACCCTAACCGATCTAGAGGGGCGCAGCCAGCGGCGGGAAGCTCCATCGCCGTCGACGTCGCCGAATCTACGCCGCCGCCGCCACCGTCCTCTTCCCCGACCGTCGCTGCCCGTGCGCAGACCTCACCGACGAACCCGAGATGGCCACCTCCTCCTCCACGCCGTCGGACGGTCAGTGCCCCTACCTCTTCCTCTCTCTCCCTCAGATCTAGAATCCCCAGGTGCGGAAAAGAAGAACTCAACACCCACCTTAAGCTCCAAGCACTGGTTGGGACCCTCGTTCTTGGAGCTCCCACCTTAAGCTCTCACTTTAATTGAAGTTACCTCTGTGTATTGATAGTGAGAGACCTACATAAATCTCAAGACAAGACACACGAAGATTCTGATCGGAACCGCTCCCGACCAGACCATATGGAGAAGAACCCTAGGAGTGGAGACACATTCAGTGGCCCTAGCAAACACCATGGGCACACAGGCGTGACAATTGGCAATGGTGCTTGTCCATGCCATCAATGGTGAGGTTTTATCTCCCTGATCATTAAAACCCCAAGGAAATGGGCCTGCTTTCCGAGCCTTGGATAAAGATGGAGCAACACACAGGTTGTCCCTGGAAAGATCGCAGTAACAAATGCTCCGGTGCAGTGCTCGCATCAAATCACCAGCCTCCATTGTTCATCACAGAGCAGAGAAAGAAAAAGGATTCTTCCAGGTAGAGAGGGGCATCATGGCCAAGCTGGACATTGCATAATGTGGTCTTTATAGGCCTGCTTGTGTGGTCAAAGCCTCAAAGGGAAAGTTCTTGCACTGGCACACATTCTCCTTTCCTTTGCCTTCTTTGTTATCTATATCTATCTACAGCTTGTCAGCTTGCTTTGCTCTGCCCTGCTTTTATCTGGTTTTTTGCTTTTTGTTAATTGTACCACCCAAGCATGGTTTATGCCCACCATTGGCAGCATAAACACCTGGAAATGCCTGCTTTTGGTTTGGCCTACACCCTTAGTTTCTCTTGCCATTGTCAGGAAGCTTCATGCAAATGAGATGTAAAAGATGCCCTTTATTGCCTAATTAGGAATGGCGTCATTAGTTCAGTACAAAAGAGTTACAGTGTACCGGTAAAACTGAAGTGTCCCAAACAAGTCTGATCAGAATCCAGATGGCTACTACAACCTCCGCGATTGGTTGCAAAGAGAAGTTTTTTTTTACTGCAAATGAGTAAAGCAATGGCCGCGATCCTGACTTCCATAGCATGCACATAAATTTGTCTTGAAATGGCGCGGCATGATCATTGCCAAATGCAAAGCACCAAGAACAACGACAAAAGGGAAGGAGAACATGGAGAGTAACATGGCGTTGGTGACGACAGAACGGAATCCTTTCTAAAAATTAACATGTTGATGAAAGACAATCCATGGATGCAATGTACAGACAGATATACAGAACAGCAACAGCTATTCTTCAGTCCTTCCTTCCACAGCTCCCCCCACCTGAGTCCTGACCTCAAGAACCATCGCCATCTCAAACTTCCCCACCTTCTGATCCCAGCTATCTCATAGAACAAGCTCACTTTGGTTTAAGTAAACACATACAAATGTGACCCCAAAAAAACAGCAAACCAACAAATCAAAGAACCAACCACAAAAGGGCCCTAAAATTCTTATTGTTCTCTTCTATCATGCAACATGTTTAAATGGTGGGTGATATGGACCTGTGGACCTGGTTGGTGATCGCATCTGTAGAGCCAGGCAGCTGGAACGTCAGGCGGAGTCGACGGAGCTCTTGACCTTGATTCGGTACAGTAGCTTCTTCTTCTTGGATGCTGGGTTGTTGACAGCGAGCACGATCTTGCCAGGCTCGCCAACCTTGAAGCTACCCTTCATGATTGGCTCCTCATTGATGGCCACCTTCCTGGTCTTCTGCACGATGACGGTGTAGCCAACCTCTGCATCGGGGTTGAACTCCGCACCATAGCTCACCTCCCATCCAAGCACCCGGAGCTCCCACACAACCGTGGAGTTCTACAACGATAACACATTTCAAACACACCAACAATTAGTACCATCACAGTGTAAACTTTGTATGAAATTCACAAGACAAGAACAAAGATCAACCTCATTAGCAGGAATCTCAATGGTTTCTTTGGATGAAGGCTTGATAGTGAGCTCGATGACGGCGTCGGAGGTGGAGAACTCAGTGTCATCCTCTTTGTAGAGGCCACCGAATTGGACAGGGACTTGCTCCGGTGCGATGTATCTACATCATATCAGAGAAGGAAAACAACATGTAAGAACATAACATTTGGATGTAGGACTACACAAAAATCAATTGCCAGAGAATAGAGATCCTCGTGTGCAAACCTGAAAAGGGTCTCCGCAGACTTGGCTGGGCTGCAAAAGATGAACTTGCTCTTGGTGCGCTGGGTGAGGAACGGGCTCATCATTTTGTTTGCCGCGAGGTACCACCATGGCACATTGATGAACACCTGCATAGGATGAATGATTCGACCAAATGAATTATCCGAATTCAGCTCGTTCAAATCCTGATACATCTGAAGTTACTCCAACCTCACAATAAGAGCATCGACCTACCTACCTTTGCATACCATTATATAGCAATATTGACAAGCAACTGAACAAAAGTTATATTACTGAACTAAAAGAGGAAAAATTAGAAGGGAAAAGATCCCAGCTTGCTTTCACCACTCTAGTTAGATTACTGAACTACTGGCGCTTTAAGAAAGACACTAGTCAACTTCCCCCCAGAACTCTACTAGTAAAAAAGAACAGCATAGAGAATTTAAGATCGTATTTTTCCCAGAGAGTAAACTACAGACACAGAAATGCTCAATCTTGGAGCTAATTAAGGATATTAAATTTTAGACTACGAAACGATCTAATCATGGCAAGAAAAAAAGTTACCTTCTTGGCGATGAACTCGGGGTAGTTGTCCTGGAGCAGGGCGAGCGCCTGGCGGGTGACGGCGCGGTGCTTGCCGAGCATGGGCGGCGAGTTCTTGAGGTCGGTGACCTGCACCATGGAGCAGATGCCACTGGGCGCGAAGTCGAGCTGCTCGCGGATGCCGCGCTCGAGGAGCTGGATGCGCCACTTGAGGAAGCGCTCCCGCTTCTCCTCGTTGCCGAAGGCCTTCTCGTAGAGCTCCTTGTCCTGGAACTCGCCGTAGACGTTGTAGCAGACGGGGTGGCCCTCGCGGTCAGCGCCGCGGTAAAACACCACGTTCTCCATCTCCGGTAGGCCGAGGTCGGCGCCCAGGACCGCGTCGATGCCGAAGCGCTTGCGCCACAGCACCGCCGCCTTGAGCATCGCCATGGCCTCCTTCACCTTGAACTCCCGTGCGCGGAGGAACTTAAGAAGCACCGTGTCAGTGCGCTCGTCGTCGCCCACCAGCGGCACGCCCCAGATCAGTTCCTCCTTCGGCTCGGCCACAGGCGCAGGAGCCTCCGCCTCCGCGGCCGGCTCGGACGTGGCGGGGACGACGGTCTCCTCGATGGCCTCCACTGTCTTGGTGCCTTCCTCCTCGGCGACCACTACGGTCTCCTCGATGGCCTCCACTGTCTTGGTGCCTTCCTCCCCGGCGACCACGACGGTCTTCTCCTCCGTCTCCGGCTCGGCCGCCACGGCCGCCTCAGCCTTGGGCTCCTCGGCCGCAGTCTCCGCCGGCGCCTCCGTCTTGGGCTCCTCCTTGGCAGGTTCCTCGGTCTTGGGCTCCTCCTTGACCGGGGCCTCAGCCTTAGGCTCCTCCGGCGCGGGGGCCTCGGTTTTGGGCTCTTCCTCGGCCGTCGCCTCGGTCTTAGGCTCCTCCTCCTTGGCCGGCGCCTCGTCCTTCGCCTCTTCTTTGGCTGGCTCCTCCGTCTTGGCCTCTTCCACCGGAGTCGCCTCCGCGGGCTGAGCCGGCGGAGGCGGGGGCGGGGGCAGGTCGAACTCCCCGTTGGCGAGCGCGGCGGCGACGAGCTCCTTGAGCTGGGCCAGCGCTTTCCGCTCGGGGTCGGGGAGCTCGGACACGAGGTTGCTCTCCTCCTTGAACGAGCCCGTCCCCTCGATCACCGCCGCCTCGTCCGCCTTCTTCTCCTCCTCCTCCGCCTCCACGGCCTTCTCCACCTCCGCAGCCTTCTCCTCCGCCTTGGTCTCTGCCTCCGTCACGACCACCTCGGCCGCGGCGGTTTCTTGCTTCGTCTCCTCGGCCATGCCTGACAACTAGCTATTCGAATCAGATCGAACGGTGCGCGTGGGAAGGCGACAAAAGCGATGTGTGGAGTTCGGGCAAATCAGGAGCGTGAGGAGAGATGGACGTGGAGAGAGAGAGATGGGAGCGATTTGAAGAGGAGGCGAAGCAGGCTGTGCCTTGCCCTTGTGTTTGCTGGAAGAGGCATGACCTTAGGAGGCGGCGTCTGTTAGAAATAATCCTGTCAAATTTATTTTAGAGTTTGTATAGAGTTTAAGATTGTTTAGAATTAGAAATTTATGTTTTAACATAGATTTGTGTATCCGAGTCTAATGTATAAAGTTGAACATAAATAGTGAAAAAAACCAAGAGAAAAGTGTGACGATTGGAGCACCACCAAAAAAGATTATTCATTCTATCGGTAAATTGTTTGTGTCGTCGTCATTGAGAAACAAAGGAATTTCGTCGATGATTACGAGTATTCAGTGTACTCGAAAAGCAGAGGAGACTCGAGTACACAGAAGATCACGAGTACTGTAGCACTCGTGGCTACTGTAGTAACCGAAGGTTACGCCTGCTATTTGTGGTCGTAATATTCATCAACCTGGTTGTAACGACATACGAGTGGTGAACGTGGTTGTAAGCAACATCTGATATCAGAGCAGGTTCCGATCAACTCGTAGATGGAGCAGCACATGGCAGGGGACGAATCTTCGTCGACAATGAAGAAAGGACTAAATTCCCTTCTGTATCCAGTTCTCAACTTAGAAAACTACCTGGTATGGTCAATGAAGATGCGAGTGAATATACGTGCCCAAAGGGTCTGGGACACAGTGGCTGATCCGGTCGGCGCCAGTGAAAAGATCAACCCAAATGGAAAGGCAAAAGAAGTCAACATAAAGACCGATCAAACCGCTTTGGCACTCATCTACACTGACATCCCGACTCGATGCTCAGTCAACTTGTCGAAAAAGATACAGCATAAGAAGTTTGGATTACTCTTCGGACTATGCACGAAGGTGTGCATCATGTGAAAAAGTTCGACTACAACCTCTTCGAGGAGAATATGAGGTACTGCATATGGGTGAAACCCAATCACTAGATGAGTTTGCAGGTAAATTAACTGCTGTGGTCAATGAAATTCGATCTCTTGGAGGTACTTTGGAGAAAACTACGGTGGTCGAGAAGTATTTGCTTGTTCTACCCAAGAGGTTCATACCAGTGATCACAACTCTTCTATATTCAAGTGATCTCCAATACATAATAATAGAAGAAGTAACATGATCTCTCAAAGCTCATGAGGGATTGCTCAAAGGATGTAAGGCCAGGACTGATCAAGCATTGCTAGTGAAAAGCGAAGTAAAGGTTGAAAATAAAACTTGGTGGGAATCAAATCCAAATCAAGGAGGAGGCCGTGGATCTAGCAACTGGTGTGGACGCGGTCGTGGACCAGGTGGTCGTGGTTTTGGTCTAGGGGGCCATGGCTTTACAACTGGTCGTGGAGGGAAAGCAATGCAAAGTGTGTCCTCCTACAACCAAGGCAAGCCAAGAGTAAAATGTTTGAAGTGTAGCAAAGAAAGCCATTATGCTACAATCTGCAAAAACCATATCAAGTGCAATGAGTGCCAAAAGTTTGGGCACTATATTGCTGATTGCCATTACAAGAAAAAGGAGGAGGCAAATTTGGTTCAAACCAAAACATCGCAGGAGCTAGCACTTCTGTTGTCCATCTGTGAAGAAAAAAGCACACAACTTATGATGCTAAATGAAGAGCATGTTCAGACGAAACTACTGAAACTACTTAACTACTACATTTGTCCACCTAAAAGCTGAAAACCGAAAACTTTACCTTTTGAGGGAAGCGGAAGGCAGGGAGAGGCAGAGCGGTGGTAGTGTCGAGGATAGCAAGGGAGGAACCGAGAAGGAGTCAAGAACGAGAGGGAGGAGACAAAGATAGGTGGGCGGAGCGGCGACGGCGGCACCCAAGTGAATGGGGACGAAGAGAGGAGATAGGGATAGGGTTGGCGACTAGAGGGATTCGCGATGGCACAAGAACGGGGGCACACGAATGGTTGGATCAGCCTCCGCGTGCAAGATCAAGTGGCCCTTGTAAAAAAACATTAACGTGGGACTGTGGAGAGAGAAAGAACATATCACTCTCCAACTGGTTCTTTAAGTAGTAGAGATCATCGATAAAGAAGACATGAATTGATTATTGATTAATAGCAACTACTGGGTATAAGCTGAAGAGAGATTGAATTGAAGGGAACTGTTTGGGATTAACTTACAACTTATATTTACAAGGTTTGATTTACTTAAAAGGTCTAATCATTGATGGTGCGGTAGCTTAATCGACAGCTTTGCTGGGTGAGATCCACACAAGTCTGTGCTGAGTAGTGTCAAATTGCCAACCCTTTTCTTTTTCGTATAAATCATTGTCACATTGTTCTACTACCATCTAGCACTCATCTCTATCCAAGCTACAAACATGTAATCGATCAACATGACAACAGTTCTACTATTCTAGAGAGTAGCCCGCAAGGGCATTTGTTTGTTCAAGATTAGCGCTTGTCTTAAACCAATTGGATTACGTTGGAAAGTAATCTTGACTTTGATTGATTTAGAATTTATGACATATATTGAACTATCTGTTAGTATTATCTTATATAATGAGTAGGCTTATAACCTATTATAAACAAGAGAATAGAGAAGAAGAAGAAAAGCTCTGGCTAGGCAGTTGTAGCTGAGCACCAAAGTTCTTGTACGCATGTTCTTGTTCTCTTCCACTCTGAATTCGTATGTGTGAGTTTTCTCCTGAAGCTAGGCTAACATTTGGTATCAAAGCCTGGGTTCTTAATCCATTCATGCCCAGATAGAGATGTCGAGGGCGTTGGGGAGGAGCGACACCGGCAACCAAGTGGCAACATCAGGTGCAACGACGAAGGAGAGTTTCGCCGTCTCGCTGCATTGTCCAATGCTCATGATGAACTATTATGGAGCCTAGGCAATCAAGTTTAGGTGTACATGGGGGCTTAAAGAGCGTGGGCTGACATTGTCGGTAGGTGCAATGCTGCTGGACGAACGTCGGTGTGAGGCCGACAACAACGTTAAGGAGATATGTTCGTTGTCCTGAGTCAAGTTCACGAAGTTGAGTCTGGGACATTAAGGAAATGGGTTCGTCGTCTTGTGTTAAGTATGAGTTGGACAAGTCATAGTTAGGACCGACTGCCTCAACAAGTTAAAGATGCGTCAAGATTAAGAGGAGACTGTTAGAAAGTAATCTTGACTTGCTTGATTTAGAATTGCATGATATATATATGACACTATATATTTTGGTAGTAAATATTAAATTATGGTAATAGAAAATAAGTTTATTAGTTTAGGTGATGTGTTAGAGTCTAATTTAGAGTCCAAATATGTATATTAGTCGGAGAGTATTAAGCTTATATAATAAGAAGGCTTGTAACCTATTACGAGCAAAAGAATAGAGAAAAAGAAAAACTCTTGATAGGCAGTCATAGCTGAGCACCAAAATTTTTATGTGTGTACTTTGTTTTCTTCTATTGTGAATCCGTATATATGAGTTTTCTTATGACGCTGGACCAACAGATTTTGGTGGCTTTGGAAGAACCGGCTTGCAGCTTTGAAACCGGCGGGCGGTGGCAGTGATCGTGGAGTATCAATTCAATTTTTTTTCCTAAAACGGGTCACGAAATACCAATTTAAGCGGATGAAACTGAGATACAACACTTCTTCATTAGTACTCTTTCTCTGGTGCATTTTTCCCGCATCGTGACTATAGAACGAGTGAGCATCTCCAAGAGATGCCCAATAAATTCACACCCTAAATCTCTTTTTACAGATTCTAATCACGATATAAGGTCCCAAAATAATCATTCCCTCCAACAGATACCTTAAACCAGAAAAACAGTATTGGGAGCCTAGATCATCCTCTATAAGTAGAGAGCGAGAGCCCATTTTTTGGGTGTGTTCTATTTTTGGGAGTCTATTTGGGAATCTGTTGGAGCTACTTTTTACCCTTCAACTCTAAAATTTAAATATTAAGAGCTATATAGAGTATCTCTTGGAGATGCTCTAAGTCGTGGTTTCATTTTCTGTCTTTTTCGATCTATTTTCGATAAAGGTGAAGGCAAATAACCTGTGAAAACTAGCTAATTATTTGTGCCTATACACACTTCTCTCTTTTCCGATATGAGTGTTGGCTCTGATTGAGCCCTCGCTTCATCGAAATCTACATGGGACAGGGAAGTGTACGTTGTTGACTTGTTGTGCATAGTATTCGCATAGCATAATTGGGTGGAGGATCGAAACATAAGTGAGATTAGCTCGCTGTTTAGTTGGTGCGTAATTTAGGGCCTGTTTGGTTCATGATCAGAAGTTGCCTAGTCATAAGTTAGATATGTCATAGTTTTTAGGTAGCTGTTTGGTTCACTGACGTAACTGTGGCATGCCACACTTTCTTAGCATCCGGCCCCACACGTCATAGACTCAGTTTCTTGCCAAACTTTGCCACAAGTGTGGCTTCGATTTTGTTAGCCACACTTTCTGTGGCAGCCACATATTGCCTAAGCTTAGGCAAGACAAGGTTAGGCACCAACCAAACAGACCCTTAGTCTTTGGGAAACATACTGCGCGATTGAAGAGACATATGGGTGTTTAGTTGGAGGTAATTTAGTCTTTGGGAAACATACTGCGTAATCGAAGAGATAGTATCTCTTTTTTCAGCTTCTAAAATTAAATTATTTTTTAGTTTTTTTATAGTAACTAGTTTTCAAACAAAATATCTTTTTAAGATGGATTTATAAGTTAATTGAAATATACACTGCATCGATTTCATTTATATCGGTAAAAACCATACGCGAGTTATTTATATCTCCATACTATCTCTCACGAATAACCAAAAACTATAAGCCACAGTCATAAGCCAAAACCAAACAGAGCAAGTGGAGCTTTTCTTTTCAGCTTCCAAAAACTGTTTTTTTCTTTTCTACAATAATTAGTTTTTTAAACGGAGTGTTTTTTCAAGTTAGGATCTATAAATTGATTGTATTACACACTGTAGTGACTTTATTTATATCAACTAAAACTGCACGTGAGTTTCTCTTACTCCGTACTCTCTCTTATGAATAGCCCAAAAACTATAAACCATTTATAAAATGTTATCCTACCAAGCTGCTTCAAAACGGTGATAAAAAAATTCATTCCATTTATTTATTAAGAAAAGCTATTAGTCATAAACCAATGCCATTTGAAACATATGGTTTGTTTGAAACAAAAGCTGTGCATAGTGGGAAATATACACAGCTCTCTCAATTCTGAATTTCTGATCGTGGAGCAACCCGCATAGGGTCGGACCCGGATGCAGGATGCTCACCCCTTCTAACAGTGCAAGCTAGAGCTTCTGTCGTAATTTCAGAAGAAGCTGTGCATAATTGATGAGGGTGCTAGCTATCGAAGCTGATTCTGATTGGTCGGTGAAGAACAATGAGGGTATGTTTATTTTTTGTTGTTGATGATTTTTAGTTTTGATTTATGAATACTTTAGAGAAATCATACGGAAAGAGATACTCACATATAGTTTTAACCGATATAAATTAAGTCACTACAGTGTCTATTACAATCGACTATATATCTTGCCTTGAAAAGATATTTCATTTGAAAGATATGTACTGTAGAAAAGCTATTTCCGGTAGAAAAACGGTTTTTAGAAACTAATAATGGCTAAGAAATTCATAATACTCCAGTGCAGTAGTAGAATAATAAAATAAAAATATGATAAAATAAGAACAGAAGGGCCCTGGCATCTGCAATGTCTGATTCTTTCACCAAGGCTTGCTTTGACCAGTCCGGAATCCAAAGAATCGCCGCACCTTTGTCGGCGCCGGAAACGGCGGTCCTACTTCTATCCTTCCGAGTTGTATCACTTGCACTACGTTTATTCATCTGTTAACAATGATTTGAAACATTTTAGTCTCATTGGTCTCCCTGATTAACTAGCTGACACTGTGAAATTAAGTTCTTCGGTTCTTGAGTAATTTTCCTTTGTACTAATGCCACATAAGCTCATATGGACCATGCACAGTACGTTGTAGGCTAGCTAGCTTGTCTTGTTTGGAAAACTCTATGCACACGATGGTTGTTTTTAGGGTGTAATAGTGTATTTAGTATTTGAATTGTTTTTCTAGCAGAAAAGGAAGACGCGTATACATTAGGCACCTGATTTTTTTTTGGGATAAGTCAAATTTTCACTTATCCAACAACTAAAGCACGTACCTCTCTAAGCACATTTAACTAAGAAAAATTACTTTTAAAAAAACAAAAATATCATGTTCGTGATAAATTGCAAAACAGCAAAAAAAGAAAAAAAAACCATTTATACGTACGACAGCATGTACTATCCTCACCGTTAAAATGCTTCAAGCCTAGTTCGCAACGGTCGAGTGGTTCGCGCCACGTCGAAAGGTTTGCAGCCTCCCAGGGCGCCCGGGTCCACCTGTCAGACCTCTCCGTCCGACATAGACATGGCGCGTCGCGAGTTGCAGATTCGACCGGCGCTGCAAAATCTGCCTGCGGGCTATGGGTCTGGGCCAGAGGTTAATTACGGCTCATTAGCATTATTAATTCGTACTGTAAAGGGCACTGTAAAATCAAGAGGCCAATTACAGTATAGTCTGATATCGGATTGTAGAACAGCAGTGTTGAACACATTGTATTACTACATACTGGCTACCTGCAATCTGACATCGAATTTTTATATGACTAGGCAAGTAATTTTTTCAAGACTATTTGCCCACTGGTACATGGCATCACACATGAACAGTATTGTTTTTCTTACTGATATGCGTTCTTGGTATCCTATGAACCTTAAACTACTACGGACGAAACAGGCAACGGCAATACTGAATTCGCTACGCTGAACAGAAGCGCCGTGCTTCCTCTGCTGCTGCTTTGTCACTGAGACAGCTGCGTGGATCTCGTCTGGCCTATGCTTACACAGTTACATACAGCTTCTTCGCCTGATAAAGGAGAAGAAAACAGTACTATTACTACTGAGGATCCAATGAGATGTTCGGCTGTTCCTAGCTAACTAGACGTTGGATCCGCAGCCGCAGGCGTACTGAGCTTTGTGTCCTGGTTACATTTAATAAACGCAAAAGGTACCATCGTCTCTAAATTAGCCGTTTCTTAATCATTAGCGAATACTAACAACGTCAAGAAAGACTGGCAGAACATGTGCAGAATGGAAGGAAAAGCTTCGTGAATCCCCGCAAAGCGTATGCTAGTCCTACGTGGTTTTGAGGGAATTTCTACTGCAATGGCCAGATGTACAATGATTGAAATGGAGCAATGATTGATCGAGGTATAAAGCAAGGCTGGAATTGAGACTTTGTAGATCATCTCCGAGTGTGACAGGTGACAACAAACAATGGGATTAAGCTAGCTAACGCTAAGGAGTTGGAAACTTGGAATAAAACCATATACCAAAATTATACACAGCTAGCTGTTCCAAGCTAGCTAAGAGCCTAGGACAACCAAACCAGCTGCTGCATACTCCTTTTTTTGCTTACATTTTCTTTCTCAAGAGAGTTTCAACATGATACTATTATGCATTTAGAATTTTAGACAAACTACTAAGGGCATGTACAGTGCAAGATGCTTATATATGAATGCTTAAAGAGAGAATATAGCCACATCATCAAACACCCATGCAAAAGTTATTTCCTCCAATGCAAGCATATCTTCCGTGGGTGCTTAGATGCTATATTATCTATTAATAGATATAGTTATACACATAAGCACCTACTAAGCACCGATGCTTAAATAAGTATCGGTGCTTCGAAATAAGCACCTTATCTATCCTATGTGGTAAGAAAAATTAGTTTTTCATTGCTAAGCATCTCTCTAAACGCCTGCATTGTACATGCTCTAATACAACATAAGGGCTGGCTAGTGGCAGCAAACACCAACCTTAACACTAACAGCACATAACATTTCTCTATGTATGCAGAAATATGCACGCACTAAAGTAAAATGTGACCTCCACTACTGACCAAGACATGTATGCCTCCAACGCATGCTAGCTATTGCTGATTTGCTGAGTCATCCCTATCTTATGTGTAGTGCCGGCCATGAACACAGCAACCGAACCCACATGTTCCATATCTCCAGCTCTGGATTCCATGCGTTTTTCTCGCCCAGCCTGCGCGCCAATTAAGCATTATTGCCACCCCCAACGCCAGTCTGGGACTGGGAGCAAACAGTTGTGTTGGAGCTGCAGAACTTGCAGGCTGCAGACAGTTTCTAGTAAATACTGATCCCTGCTAATCTAAATCATTGGTGTCTGATGTGTAAACAATTTGTTTCATTACATCGGTTTTGCTAAAACTGTGTGAGTAGTACAGCGTCGATCACTTTTTTTTGTTCTATGACAGTGATGTCCTTTGATTCAGGTAGGCGCGACAAAGCTGCATACAAAGCAAATATTCCTACAGCTCCACTCGTCACAGTGAGGTTGGCGTTAATGTCGGTTTTGATCGAGCCCATCTCGGTTAGGTCAGACGCTTCGCAACTTGTAGTAGAAACTGATGGTAATATGTAGGAAATCGTAGCTTTATTTTGCCACTCGATAATTACTTTTCCATAATCAATCAGCAGTTCACATCAACAAAAAAAAATTTAATCAGCAGCACAAGCTATATTTTCTCTCCCAAGAAGTTATGGACCAATTAGGCAATTTGTGGCCGGTTGACTTTACCTGGAGCGAGAGTTTCTCGTGGGCCACAATTGGTTGCTCTGTTGACTTGCTGTACTATTGGATATCTCAAATTTGGGCTTGAAATAAAACATGATGCGAAAATAAGAAACTACAGTATCAAACGCTAGAACGAATAGCTGAATAAAACACTATGGAATTCATTATCTCGTACAGTGCTCGTTGCTACAAACCTATATGTACTTTACCAGTCACAACTTACGTACAATATAGAAGCAGTTCGTACATACGAAACCACGTACAAATGATCTCCGGCGGCTGATCAGGCGAGCAGGTGGTCGTGCAGCCAGCTCTTCATCGCCGCGAACGCGTCCTCGGCGTCGCCGTCGTCCTCCAGCGACTCCGGCCGGTGCGCGAACCCGTGGCCCCTGCCGGCGTACACGACGGCCTTGGCGCCCCTCGCGCGCCTCTCCAGCTCCCGCACCGTCTCCACGGGGCACAGCTGGTCGCCGTCGCCGCAGACGAACAGGACCGCCGCGGCGATCCGTGCCCCCAGCGACGCGTCCATCCGCGAGCCGTAGAAGCAGACGCCCGC
The DNA here is from genome assembly GCA_017311315.1 of Dendrocalamus latiflorus. NCBI lineage: Eukaryota > Viridiplantae > Streptophyta > Magnoliopsida > Poales > Poaceae > Dendrocalamus > Dendrocalamus latiflorus. Next base: position 25,272,104 of record CM029662.1, read on the forward strand.
GCTGAAGCAGGCGTCGGCGTCGCGCGCCAGCGTCTCGACCAGGCGGCCGCCCCCGTAGCAGAACCCGATCACGCCCAGCTTCTTGGATACCCCCGCCGCGGCGAACTCGTCCACCAGCCACTTGGTGCACGTGTCAATGTCGCCGGACACCCTCTCCGGGGCCTGCCCGGCCAGCCAATGCTCGAAGCCGTCCATCGGGAGGCTCTTCTTCCACGGGTTCCCGCGGAACAAGTCCGGCACTAGAACACTGCGTGCATTGATCGATCAAGGTGTACATGTATGATGAGGTGACAAATGCAGACCTACCGAAAGAGGTGAGGACTTAAACCAATTAATTGGTGTGGAGAAGGTTGGATTACTTGTAGCCGTGGCAGGCGACGCGGTAGGCGAAGTCCCGGGTGGCGGAGTCCTCGAAGCCGAGGATGTCGGAGAGGAGGAGGATGCCGGTGCCGTTGTTGTTCTTGACGGCCTTGAGGAGGTACGCGCGGACGCCCTCGTTGTCGCCCTCGCCGATGACGAGGTCCGCGCCGCTGACCAGCTCGCACGCCTCGTCGTCGTCGATGGTGCCACTACTCGCCACTTCAGTCTGGCTGCAGTGCGGTTTCCAGAGCCGGTGGCTCCGAGGAGGACGGGTGACGTCGCAGCAGTGTGGTCTCTGTACGGAAACTGAAATTGTTACGTCAGAGCGCGGAGAACACTAGCCAGAGAGCACAGATACGATTCTTAAACGTCACTTGCGATTGTTTGCACCCAACTATTGCTTGGGGAGTTCCCTGTGGCAGGGAATTGAGGTGGAGAGATAGCCATTTGTGAAAGATTGCGCTAGCTAGCAGTAGTACTTGTTCCTACAATGAGTTTTGCATTGCAATTATTTCTGAAATTTAAGTGTTCAATCACCCTAGGAAATGGCATAAAGTATCCCACAGTAACGACATCCTAAGAGCAATTTGGGCACCCCACTTTAATGTGCCAAATCCTCTGGATCTGAGCACCACTCATGGTCAGAGTCAGACTGCGCAACCTAATCAAGATCGGAACCGAGTTCTGTACTGTACAAATTGAGAAACTAATCATATACCACACCACTAAAAAATGGCAATATAGCTCCTTATCATTTGATCTCTCTCGATCCCTCTCTTATCTCTCTTGCTCACACCGATGGAGGGCTGTCGCCACTGGATCTGTCGTGTTCAGCCACGATGCCATCGCGTATCGCCATCCCTGACCACGGCACATAGGATCCAATTGTTCCCTGGCAGGGGTAAGGTTGACCGGCTGCTCGAGCTCAAGCCCAGGAGGTACGCTCTCACTCCAACACTTTAGCTTTCTCTCTTCTTCTATCTCCTCGAGATTCGGCAAGAGGAGCGGTGGCGGTGGCGCCACAAACACTAACAGATCCACCATACCCCATGGATGTACAGGGAGGCTGAGGAGGAGGTTGTCCAACGATGGACGGTGATGGTGGATGAAGGCATGGCGAGACAGTGGCGCATAGAATAATATGTTGGACGGGGCAGAGGAGACAGTGGTGCGGCGAGACGGTGAGATCGCCGCCAACCACTAGTGGGGAAGGAGGGGGCGGGGAGAGGCAGAGGAGGGACGTGGAGCTGCAGCCGGCGTCGGAGTAGAAGACAGTGAGAGGGATCGGGAGAGGTGGGAGAGGGATAGAGTGAAATTTGATAAAACTTAGTAAAACTTTATACGGTTAAAAACATTTTAACAGTATACCGTCACACGTAGCAGCTCGCGTACAAAATTCGAGACCAAAAGCCACTACCTGTGCCACAAGGGGAATTCGCGCTAGCTATGTTCCACGATGATACATACAAGTGGAGAACGAACGAAACGGCAGAGTGGAGAAGACAGGGAGAGCTCGTACTTACAGAGGAGGACAAACGCGTGGAGCGCACGCCCGGCGCGGCCCAACGAAGCGACCAGCAGGCGGCGCGGGTGAGCGACGGGCACGCTGCGACTGCGGCGGCCGCGGTCGCCATCTGCTGCTGTGATCGAGGAGGCCGGGAAGCCGGAAACGCGCGCGGGAGACGATAGCCTGCCAGCCACCACTGGCTCGGCAGCACAGCCGCGCGTTTAGATATTTCCCCTCCCGGCCCGACTCGTGCGCGCGCGCGCGCCGTCGTCTCGTGGAGTCCTTCGCGTGCCGCGCCTGGGCGTTTCGGCAAATCGCGAGGTCCGGGGCATACGCGCGCGCGGCGCCTGGCGGCTCTGTCGCGTTCCAAGGTTGTGTGTGAGTTGTGAGTCTGTGACTATCAAACGCTTGCGCTGCAGATATGGATATGGCCCCTTATCTTCGCGCGGGAGGGGGACCGGCGACCAATCAGATGGACAGGGCACCGCGCCGCGGATTTCCTCCCTGGAAGATGCCGAGGATTTTTCGCACGCCGGAATACCACGACATCCGAACGGTGAAACGGCCCGTGAAAACTTGGGCCTTGTCTCGCGGAAGGTAGGCGACCGAAGCATGACAATCAGGCCTGGAATGTTGGGCGTTAGGTCAAAATTTTGGGCTTACACTGGCCTAGCTGTGAAATAGGGACCAAAATTCAATCAAGGTAAGTCTGACCCTTAGAAGGTATCGATCAAGTTTGGTAGTCGGTGGTCCGAACGGCCTTATAGCATTGATCCAAATAGCTCTGTGCTGGGTGGTTCGAACGGCTTTGTCCGATTAGCAGACTTCGACCACGTCCGACTTCGACCACGTCCGGTTTTGACAACGACATACTTCAATCATATCCGACTTCGACTACGTCTGGCTTCGACCATGATAAAATGACCATGGCAGGTAATCATAGATTTCATGAAAATTCTGATGGATGCACTTGTTTTACTAAAGCTTTTAGGGCGATATGACTGGAAGATCGACCACGTCATGTTTTGATCATTGCAGTACAACTACGGAAGATGGATTTTAGCATGTATCGACCAAGTTTAGTAGTCGGTGATCCGAATGGCCTTGTAGTGTTGGTTCGAACAGCTTTGTGCTGGGTGGTCCGAATGGCTTTGTCCGATCAACAGACTTCGACCACGTTCTACTTCAACCACGTCCGACTCTGACCACGTTTGATTTCGACCATGTCTAGTTTCGACAACGACAGACTTCGATCATATCTGACTTTGATTACGTCCAGCTTCAACCACGACAAAAAGACCATGGCATGTAATCATAGATTTTGACCTCAAACAATGAACCGGTCGTAAGCAACATTTAATCAGTCGTAAATATCAATGAATCGGTCTTAGCTATAATACTTTTCGATGGTCGTAGCTATAGTGCCTTGTCTACAGTCATAGCTACAGTAATCGGTTGATACTCGATAGTCGTAGATTTTACTGATCGGTAATCGTAGACTTTGCGATCGGAAGTCAAAGACTTTGTGATCAGTTGCCGTAGGCTTTATAGTTGGTACTCGTAGACCTCATGGTCGGTACGAGTGCTTCAATTCTTGCTATCTTCGAGTACCTTGATTACTCGTGTTAGGCTAGCTGTATGACTGGCTGGTGGTGATCAATGAATAGTACTCGAAGGACTCGGTACTCGATAGTCAAAAGGACTCGGTAGTCGGATGGACTCGGTACTCGATAGTCGAAAGGACTTGGTACTCTATAGTCGTGGTCTTAGCGATTGAGTGTCTTAGTCGTAGCGATCGGTACTTGTAGCAAGCGATACTCAATGGCTCTGTGGTCGGTAGCGATGGTTGTTATCCCTGTGTGTTTTGAGCTGAGCGATGATATTTCCCAAGTAATTGGTGTTTTCGAGTATTCGATAAGATAGCGGTGAGTTGTCTAAGACTGGTTTTTAGATAGCGATGAGATATGTGGTTGTGAATGACCTGGTTGATGGTCGTAGACGATCTGGTTGGTATTTGGTGATGGTTTGGTTCTTGTCTATGGATAGACAAGGTGGTGTTTCGAGTATGTGTTGATGTCGGTCAAGTTGCAGAGAATTTGTGCTGGAAAAACTTTGTTTGGTCTTTGCATGTGCAGGCGGGCGTGGAAATGATCATGGTTGATGACGAGGAGAACCGGGACTAGGATGGGGAAATCTGAGGTACATGCGGTCAAGGATGTCATGCGAGGTGGTCGAGCTCACGCTGGAGCGCGTGGAGGCCAAAGGTGGTTATTCGTGGAGAAGCTACGGGCGGTGCGGTCTAGGAGGCTTCGACACGAGAGTTGATGAGGCGTGATGAAGACACAGGAGGTGCTGTCCTGGAAGCTTTGTCACGTGTTTAGTTAGAAGTTATGGATGGAGTCCATAACTGAGAAGATGAAAATAGTTATAGATAGAGTCCATAACTTAAAGAGATAGACATTTGAATAAAACCCGTATTAGGAAGGGTTTCGGGTACCTTGATTTGAGGAAGAGTTAGTTTTGTGTTCGTGTTTGAGGTGGGCATGGTTTGGATATTAGTCTATAAAAGCAGGGGAAGCTAAGAGCTAATGGGTGGCTTTTGTGAAAGTCTTAGTACAGTTTTGAGAGGGTTTTCATCGAGAAGATTTTTAGAGGTGCTTGTGAGAGCACTTTGTAATATCACAGAGATCCTACAATAAAGATAAGTCTTAAATCAATCTGTTCTTGTTTTGCTCGTAGATTGGTTGTGATTGCAAGTGATGTGGATCTTACGACAACGTTCAAAGCAATCAGGCGAGCAGCTGTACAGAGTGATCAACTACACGGTCGTAAGCTGAGCGATTGACTAGGTGGTTCGGTTCCAAGTGGTCGAGATCTTTTCTAACTGTTGAAAGACTCCAAAAATCAACGACAATTATTCACCCCCCTCTAATTGCTGTCTTCTATCCCTACAATCTCCAAGACTCCAACAAAATAATACACAGAAATACAAAGAACATGATCCAGGGGTAGGGACATGAATCCTAGAATAACAAACAAAATTGGCACAAATTCATAAACAAAATACACTGAAGATCATATTGTGCCCCGTTTTGTTCTACACGAGAAAACCCAAACTAATAATTTGAGCCCCCAAAACTACAAGGGATCTGTCACCCACTTTCCTCTACCTATCTGAGCAAATAACATTTAGATTGACACCTTATTCCTGGGCCACCAACTGCCTCTAATTTATCAACTCATCAAGTATATTCACATCTGATCCGATGCTAATCAGAAGGAACTGAATGAAAGAGACAAACAAAGTTACAAGTTTCCTCCATTTTCTCTTGTTTTGAATGCTTTCACCTCAAAGCCTCAAAGGAGCATATCAGACTTGGCAGGCAATCTCCTGTAGAAGTTGAACGGGACAGAGGGCATCCTGCTGCGGAACCGGGGGTGGCGCAACAGGTAAAGCATAGCAATAACCAGCAAAACCTGGAACGGCGTCACGTACAGCACAATGGCGACAACCAGGGATAAGAATATGAAGATAGCGGTGGCCCGAGGGTCCCTCCAGCTCAGCAACGCATGGGCTCTCTCACCTTGCGTTGCCAGGTCCCCAACCACTGTCTGCACACGACCTCCGACACTCCTCAGCCTGTCATAGCGCATTCTTACAATGTCAGCTGGTCTGCTGGATGGGAATGTGTCGAATTCCTCATCAAGCTCGTCGGGGTGTGTAAGCTCAGCACGGGATAGCTTAGTATCCATGTGCGGTGGGTGCCTTGGCCTGTAACGATAGTTCCACAGTCCGATCATGAACATGTAGAGGAAGATGGTAGGCAGGATGAGCTCCGGGTAGCAGATCAGTATCAGGAACAGCATGTGCACCAGCATAGTTGTAATCGGGTTTCGCCAGCTTCTGATGCCATCATACCACTTGGCCATCGCTGCAAAACCGCAGAACAGCGTGGTGATACGATAAAAGTTAGCCTTGCTGCGCCGGAGACTAAACATGTGTGAACCCACGTCAAGCATGTACTCCACAACCTCCCTGCGGAGTGCAGGCTCAGCACGACTAAGCCTCGCGGCAACAATCTGCATCGCCTGGTGCCTCAGGTAGTCCAACTGCATCACCAAGATTGGCTGTGTGTAGTGCATCTTTGGCAGCAGCGGATGGCCATACAGGGCAATCATGTTAACCCACGCCGTGCATGTAAATCGCACAGCCAAATGCAACTCGCCGGTCTTCTTGAGGCCACTGGGCTTAAGAGACAGCAAAGGGTAGAAATGGGTGTACACCCGGTCAGTCTCCAGCGTCGAGAGCCGGATTCTGACCTTGCCAATACTCTCATCCCGGGAATCACCATTCTTGCTCCCGATCTGGCTATTGTCAAACACCACCACCGTGATCACGGTGCACGGATCGAACACCTCCCAAGTATACTGCTCATTCCACTGCGGATTCAGCGTGTCAAGAATAGTTCTTGTGCGCACCCATTTTGGCCCATACTTGGCAACACAGTAAGCGTCGGTGGAGCGCCCATCCTTGGCCTTCATCGGTATCAAGTTGCGTGCACCTAGAACTCCCAGCTCAAGGATCCCAATGCTCGGCCTCCGTGTGTGCTTCGATGATGGCTGGAGATCACTACTGTAGTAAGTGGACTCGTCGAGAACATGGTACCCAAAGTCCAGAGACATCCGAAGCTGTATCTTGCTCGCGAACTTGCCTTCCTTCCCAGCATCGTCGGTGGGGCGCGCGAGGCTGTACCAGCGCGGCTCCACTGGCTTGCCGAAGTGGTCGTGACGCGGCATTGCGGCGTTGAGGGGCAGCATGATGCGCCCGAGCGGCTCATCGCGCCCCGGCCCGACGCGGTCCTCGACGGTGACGAGCAGCGGCTCGTCAAAGGGCTCGGACGCGACGAACATGAACTCCTCGTTCCACATCGGGTTGGGCGTCCCCGGCGGCGCGCCAGGGCGCGTGCGCCGCACCTGCCCGGCGAGCTGCAGCTTCACGCAGGCGCTCATGGGGCGGGAGGCGTCGAGCGGCACGAGGTCCTGCGCCCCGATGGCGGCGACGCGGAGGTACACGAGCTTGGGCGAGAAGTATACCTTAGCGCGCGTGGAAGCGACGGCCGCCGCCGCCCCGTGCGCGTCGGAATGCCAGGCATCCGGGAAGGCCTCGTCGGCCTGGGTCCCGAGCCACACGGACAGCATGATCTCGCCGCGTGGGAGCTTCTCGCCGCGCTTGGTCTCGAGCCGGTACCACTGTGGAGCCAGCGGGGAGTCCGGCGGCACGCGGATCGGCACCTCGGCGAGGTCGAACGCCACGCGGCCGACTAGGTCGTCGCCGCCGGCCAGATCTTTGGCCTTGACGGCCACCTCAAGCAGATGCGACTGGAGGTGCGTCGCGGAGAAGGCGAACACCTGCTTCCAGGAGGGGTTGTGGTTGGCGCCGAGCACGGACGTGGTGCCCTTGAAGTTGCCGAGCTTGACCTCGACGAAGGGGTCGATGCTGCCGGTGGGGGAGGCGGCGGGGAGGTCCCGCGCCTTGACCACGTGCACGTAGAGGAACCGCATCGGCTCCACGAGGTCGTACGTCGATGACATCTTGCCCGCCGCGGAGGCCGCTGCGGCGGAGGGGTGCAGCCCCGGGATATTGAAGCGGGGCCGCAGCACGGCTGCCAGCGGCGGCCGCGTCTCGACCAGCCCGAACTGCTGCTGCGGGGGCGGCATCGGGCCGCCGGGGCCCGGCACCATGAACGGCCGCGGCGGCATTGCTCCCTTCATCTCGGCGGCGGGGCGGCGTTGCCCGGTGGGAAGGCGGCGTGGGGGAGGGGTGGGGTTAGAGTTAGCGGCCTCTAGTGTAGCATTCCGTCGAATAGTTGCTGGTGGCGTGGGACGGTGGGAGTGCAGCGGAGTGGGTTACTACTGCGCAGCGTGTGGGGGACCGTACGGCAGAGATCTGTATCGCCGCCCGTAGTGCACCGCGATGAACCCTACCCGTTAGATCCCGATCCAACGTCTTGCATCTACTTTTACGTTCCGAAAAAGGATTCAGTGAGCCGACTCGAAGCAACCATCGGGGCAACACGCAAGTACCGACATGTGGGTCCCTATACAGTGGGGCCGGAGTGTCATTGAGATTAAAGGTACATCCTACGGTGTTGGTATGATTTGTGTGGGGGAGGCGTGGCTTGTTGGGAGTGGGTGGGCCCGGAGGGCGCCTCGGTGTGTGTGCTGGACAACTTGATGTGTTGGATTCTCTGTGATCCATCGGGAATGTGGGCCTCGGAGTGTGGCGGCTGGCCCGCAACGTGAGCGTGCTGTTTCACTTTCCTAGCTCTCGTGCGAGCGCATGTTTTTATAAGATAAAATCTATAAATTAATTATAGTAAACATTAAAATTTTAACATCTATACCAACTAAAATTGCAAGCGAATATCTCTATCCATAATCTCTGTCGTAAACAGCTAAAATTCAAAAAAATTTAGCCAAAAACCATAAGTCACAGCCATATCAAACATGCTCATGGTCTCGTCCTAACCAGGCTGCTAGCTATAGGAGTACAAATGATACGGGTTAATTTCGAGATTTGGTATCGAATTTGGTCGGTACCGAATAAAGAAAGGTAATTTATATTTGATACCGAATTTGATTAGTACCAGACAGTTATTGCCAGATATGATAGCGAAAAGCTAAAATCTAATCGAATAGTGTTAGTAAATGGTAAATCGGATACTATCCGATCGGATATCTAACAAGCAAGTTAGTATCATGACCAGCTAAACCCATCAACCATCATTGACACCAACCGGCAAGATTTTACCAAAGTTCTAATCTAACTCTAGAGTCCAATCATTCTAGCCAGTCGCCACCAATCATCTCGGCATATGTTGATCTTGCGTATAAATTCATCAGTTTTCGAACTTATGTATAAATTTATCGCTTATATTGAATTTTGTTTTGTATCGGCTATCGTACTTAAGTAATCTAGATGAATTTATAGCTAATTGAAGGCTTAAGGTAATGGTGATATGGTTTAGTGTATCTTCCTTTATGTATGCATATATTGTCCACCTATATTATTCATTTCTGATCCAAAATCGTCATGTATTTGTCCTAATTGTAATGTACCCGAAACTTTGAATTTATATTTGTATCTAGTCTTACCGTATCTGACTTCGAATCCAGAGAAAATATTGGTTAGAATATGGTATAAACAATATCCATCCAAATCCGACACGATTGCACCCTAACTAGCTATTTAGGTATTTCTCATCTTACTGCCATGGAGATGACCCCTGCAAGACGATTGAGATTTCTAAGGCTCTTACATTCTGTAAAAAAACTGTCGTACCATAGATCATGATTCCCGACAAACTTAAGACCTTGCTTCAATGGGCTCTGTTTCTGCTTTCTAGCTTCTTAAGTTTGTATTTTTTTTTGTTTTTTGGGTTTTTTCTTATTCCTTTGTATTGTCTTCGATATAACTTTTTATTTTTTAAATTTAATTACGCAGAAAAGGCCAGCAACGCCTATAGTATATTTTAAATCGTTACAGTGCAAAAAAGGCAGAAGATGGGCTTATAAGCCCTTTTGAAGCACCACCTAAGAAACAGTCACGCGGCCTGTTCTCGTGGCAGATCAAAATCCAACATTTAGTTGTTCTTATTTTTTCAGTAAGCGAAATTGAAATGCTTCAGAGTGTAATGTAAGAGCTAAGGAGCTCCATGAACGCATGTCGCCGAGTCCAGCCGCTTTGTGTTGCTGCAACAGAGATAAGGGCCACATGCCCACAGCCGATCTCACAGGTCACAAAACCTAAGATAGTTTGCTGGCACGGATGTTAAGCTCGGTCCTCGTCATTCCCGGAAAAGTTTGTCTCTGTTTGATAGCTTCACGCCTTCTTCCGTGCAATTCGGACGTGCCTTAAGGTAGCCGTTGCTACTTCATTTCAAGCACTCTCTTTTAGGTTTGTTTGGCAACGACTACGAATTATAACTTTTAATTAAATTTTTTAAATTTTAGCTATTTACAGTATATATTACGGAGAAAGATACTCACTTGCGATTTTGGCTGGTACAGATGTTGGGCTTTTAACGTGTACATCGTTTAACTTGTAGACCCCGTCTTGAGAAAATACTCTGTTTGAAAGTTAGATACTGTAGTAAAAGTCAAAAGTTGTCAGCTTCAGAGAAAAAAAAAACAAGCCCTTTGACACACAAAAATCTATTTGCTGCCCAATTCGTTCCATAGTTTTGCGGTTTATATGCTAGCTTATGTTTTTGTGTGTGTGATATAAGTTAGCTTTTCTCAGACACACTTCTTTTTTTTACCTAATTTATTTTCCTTCCATGTGCCGCCACACTGTTTCTGCATGTCAAACAGGCAACAATTGTACCGGGCATGCTTTGAAATCCAAATATAAATCACGCTTTTATGACGTGCAACGGTGTACTATAGACACTTGATACTAGCTTTTTCGAAAGTGCCTTTTCCTTTTTCCGAATAAATGAAGTAGCCCTCCTGTTGCGTTTCTGCGAAAGTTGGCAAGAACGCTCCTCGCGTAGCTCGTAGATTCATCCCCACCGTAGAGAATAATGCCTACAGCGCCATCAAAACTAAACTTAATCCAGTGCATCGTTAAAAAGATAGACTCCTTCCTTTTCGGCTTTTTACATGACTTTTGGTTTCGATTTTCTTTTAATAATAATTATTATTATTTATTAGATTAATAAATTGTATCTAAAAATCATAAAACTGTAGCCCAAAAAACAAACCTATAAGATGGTAAACCGATCTCATATGGCACCGTGTCCTCTGCCATTGCCAATGGAAGAGGAGGATGTTGCGATTGCCAGTTTGTTCCCTAAACCAAATTTATAACGTTAAGGCAGCGCTCCAAGTCACTCACGGCTTCGGCTGTGAGTTTCGGCTTTCAGTTTCTGATTGGAATTGTACTGTGGCTCATGGCTTCGGCTGTGAGGTTCGGCTTTATGTTTTTTGTCGAAATTGTACTATAGCGGTTGTTAGCCTTTTTTTTTGGAAAAATATAGGAAAAAATTGAGAAAAAAATTTAAAGTTATATCATTATGAACAATACAAAGAAATAAATCGAAATTAGAAACAGATGTATTTCAAATAACTTCTGATTTAAATAAATTAAAAACTAAAAAAATCAGAAACTAAAATTATTTAAAACGGAGCCTAAATTGACGGCGGCAACGGTAGACTCGGCATCCTCGTTATTATGAATGCGATGAATGGCTCACAGTTACCGCTCGCCTAAAAGTTGGTAGAATAGAGTTCCAAAAAAAAAGTTGGTAGAATATGCATCCATGTTGGCGTGGAGTGGCACACAGGCGTTGCCAAATGGAAACACCGAACAAAACATGAGTGCCCGGTTCAGAAACGTTGGTGGGGGGTGGCCTGGCCTCTTCTTCGTCAGGCCCAGGCGAGCACTGAGCGAGCAGTACCAATGCAAGATCCCAATTTCGGGCAGGGCGCACATGGTGTGATACTGTGATCTCGCGGCTCACACCGTGCGGGCACCGCGTTCGCATGGGATGTGGGCGCGCGCGGCAGGAACAGTCCGAGGCGTGAGCGGGCGGGACCAAACGCCGACAAAAATAGGGGGCAACCGAACAACCGAGACCGGGTTTGAGGCGGTGTCCTTTAGAGCTTCAGTTTTTTAGCTTATACTTTTGGATTTTGATCTTCTCCTTGACCTTCCCCTTGAGCTTGCCCTCAACGGTGGCCTTCTCCTCCTCCAACTTCACCAGCATCTCGTCCCTCCTCATCATCTCCCTCAGCGCCAATGCCCTCTGCTTTGACTCCGAGCACTTCTTCTCCTTCTCCAACAAAAGCCTCCTCAACCATGCAACCACCTCGCTGCATGAACGCACGATCGCCTCCTGCTTGCACTGCCTCGCCTCGGACTCCTCCAGCGCGGAGATGAGCTCTCTCTTTGGAGATTGTATTGTTTTTTTTAGATAAGGATACAAAATCCGGCCTCTGTATCCACTTGGGTTATACACAGCCAAAAGTTACACGAGTTTTTAGGCTCAAAGCCTCAAAACTGAGAAGCACAAAACAACAAAAAAGAGAGCTTTAAGACTATGAAAAAGCTAGAAAGACTAAGTTTCAGAACTTCCTCTCCGTCCTTGCTTTCAACCAAGCCCCTAACCTCATCCAGCTGAGCCATCCAAACTTCGGTCTACTTTGCGTGAAGATAAACCTCCGAGGCGACGTCTCCAAGGAGGCGATGAGGGTCGCCGACGCCGCCCGCCTCACCGAGACAAGGCTTTCACCTGGAGAACAGAATACATGAGGGCTATGGAGTGCCATGACAACCCTCCAAGAAGGAAAATGGCGTCCAAAGACGTCATAATTGTCGAGACCGGTATGATCACCGGCAAGGCTTTCGCCAGCACCTCCACAGCAATCCACGCACTACCCACACACAAAATAGACCTCCACCAGCACACCGGAGTCCTGCACGCCTCAAAGGCCATGGCATAGCCACCCTTGAACTCCACGACGAGCCGCTTCCTGCAATGACCGCCACTGAAGAAACCACTATGCGACGCCTATGCGCCACCATAGAATAGATCCAGGGACAAGAGCCACAGATCAAGCCTACGGCTGTCGGCGCACTGAGTCGCCCACCGCCGCGCCATGCCTTCCCGCTCGAGCAACGCCGCGCCATGGCTCCCTGGACAAACCCAGCAGCCGCACCTCCTGCCGCACCCTGGCACTCCCACCGGTTCTTGCCGCCGCTCGGCTTCAACGGGAGCCGCCGAGCCGACACCAGCCTCCGCCCCCTCGGCGCAGCAGGCCGCCGCGGACTCTTCCGACATCATCTCCCTTTCGCCTTCCGCCTCCATCACCGACAGCCGCAGAAACCGGCCGCCTCCGCACCGCTGCTGCCGACGGAGATTGTATTGTTGGTAATGTAGATAGTAGTATAATTAAATCATAACTAATATGAACTATTAGATCGTAAAGATTGAAATACTCATATTTATTTTAAGGTATGTAAAAGAACTCAGGATAAACCATCCATGCCAATCTTCAGTCCCGGACTCGTGACCGACAATCCATGAGTAGGAGGGCTGTAGGGGGCCCTTAATGTGCCGCGAGGTTCCTCGTTGTGAATGCCAGCGGTTCGAGGCAGGCAGATGAGATCTACGTGTCCCTGGGAACTGCGTGGCAAAGTGAAGTGGGCAAACAATTCGACCGCCCTCTGCGCTGCGGTTCCTGCCTCTTCCCCCACCCATCATCACATGGCCTCTCTTGGTCTGGTAGGATCAAGGATTCGGCAGAAAGTCGGAGCAGCAGCATATGCTTCGGGTGTAAGTAACGAGCGAGCGAGCGAGCGATGAGAACAGAGGAGGGCTGGCTTTTAACCGGGACCTCGGCTCGTTGGGTGCGTTCCCGCCTGGCGACTGGACTTTCATCCTATTCCGTCACGCTTCCCCATCAGCATGGTGACAAACATGCGACAGTAGCGCTGGTACTGGCCGGTTTTTGGCGTTGTGTTCGCCTCACGCCCAGGGTTGTGTTCTTTCTGGTGAGGCATTAGTAGTTTAGTACGTTGCGGTCTCCTCATCCCTCGTGCATTTGACGCTTGGAGCCTGGCGAGCATATATAACAGTTGATGTGTGTATATGTCAGTAAGTGCGCTAAAACTTGCCTTACATGTGGATCCGACCGGCCGGTAGGATTGGCAATGGGCGACAGCTTGGCGCATCGTTCAGAGTTGAGAGCCATGCCGATGTAACCATGTGAAGTTCACCTAAACAAAAGACTAGGAACACAAGGGCTGGGCAAAGAACCCCAAAACGCAGACAAAACCCAAGTAAAGTTTTTTTTTTGAGGGTCAAGAATACCGGGGCTATTTCTCGCGTAGGAAGGGTCGGTTCGGCCCCCCCGGGCGCAACTCCCGTCGAACCTCCTCGCCACTCTGCGCGAGCAGACATTTGGCCCAAGCGGCCTGAAGGCTTCATGGGCTGAATGCGCCGGAGCGGGCGCGTGGCTAATTCCGCGGTAGTTATGCTGACTAGGAGAACGAGGCCCTCTTTGGGGGCTTTACAGCCAGTTTTGCTTTAAAAAAAGCCATAAACTCTCTTAAACGATTTGGTTTTCATTTTTTTGAAAGTTAAAATAAATAAAATAATTTTTTTCAAACGATTTTTTAAATCTAAAATCATATATGTTATTTACGTCGATATCTCTATCTTCTGCAGTAGTTTTCAAAAATATAAACATAAATAATCGGTGGTAGCCTAAAAAACCAGGCTGCTTGCGATTGCCGGGTTCAGCAGCTAGTCGTGCCCAAGCCGGATGCTGAGTTGGTGGGTGTGGCTGTTTTGTTGTCTGCGTCCCACTAGGGATGGCCAGTTTGGCTTGGTAGCCTATATGTCCTGCCCCAAATTTTGGTACCGAAGGATACTGCATCTGTCCCGCTCGTTTCAGCTTTAACTTCTGGCTTCTGATTTATTTTTCACTATTTATAAATTTCATCTTTTTCTGAACTTTTAGCTTTTTTGAGCTTTTTTGCCGGTTCTTTTTTCCCATTTTCGTTTGCATTGTCCGTGATGAGCTAGTATATATTTTTTCTATTTTTAATTTTTTAAATTTAATTATGCCAAATAAGTTACCTTCAGCTACAGTGAAATTTCAGTCGCTACAGTGTAATTTCAGCCATAAGTCACAGTTTTTCAGCCCAACCGAGCGAGGCAACAGAGGCCAAGGCCCATCAACCCTAGGGTCGACCTGGACCTTCCCGTCCGCATGCGCCTTTGTTCCTGTGTTCCCCTGCCTCCTCTTCTGCCGCCGGTGTCCTCAGTATGATGCATCATCTCTGCCTCTCTCTTCTCGATCTACGCCAAACCTTCCTCCATCCCCAATTTCCCTAAACCTAGAGCCCAAATAGCAGCAAGACCATCACCTCCAATCCACACGCTGCCTCCTCCTCCGCCGGCTACGAGCTCATCCCCGCTGTTGGCCTCGAGTGCGTGCTCGGCCTCCACGTCCCCCTCTGCGAGCGCTACCTCTGCCTCCTCCTCCTCCACCACCACCACCACCACGAGCGCCGTCTCTACCTCCTCATCCGCGAGCTCATACCCATCACATCCTCCACCGGCCTCTTGCACGTATTGCCAAATGAAGCCCTCCCCTCCAATCGTAACTAAATTTTCTTTTGTTAAAAAAAGGAAATGGAAGCCAAATAGCTAAAAAACTACAGTTTTGGTTTTCTGTAACCATCACCGTATTGTTTCATCTCGGTTAGTCTCAGCCTTCACGTCAACCCACCTTCATCGAATGCACTTGTCAACGGAAATGGTGAAGAATCGCCGGTCAACGGATATGGTGAAGAATCCGATTGACTGGTTGATGCTCTCGCTGTATGAACGATGAGGCTCTACTTTTCCACCAAGCACGGGATACGTTGCATCTGCGGTTGTGTGAAGGAGACAAACATCCAAGGAATGATGTGATATGTCCCAATTGAGTTGCGCGCATTTCAGCTGCGCGAGTGCGTGCGGGTAGGAATTCTTACGCAACCTCATTACCTCAACTAATAATGCTAGTAAAAGGCGACTTCCTTGCTCGATGGCCGCCCATCCTTAGCCTGACAGTATCTCACACGCATTGCTTTCGCCTTTTATAATGGCTCAACCATGTCTTGTGAACAATGTGACAAACATGGCATCATGTACTATCTTGTAACATTTTCAGTACAACATTAATTTCTTACTACTTATTGTAACATCATGTACTATCTTACTACTACTTATTGTCCAAGATGTTTTAACAGACCATTAATTTCTTGAATCTGGCACACTTGGTGTTCTTGATTACCTAACTTCTCCTCAAAGATCACTAGTACTTCTCAATTTATGTTGTTCGGTAGACCAACTCATGCCCCCAACGATCCGATAAGGCAAAGATTATACATCTGCAGATTCATTTGGTTCCATCCAGCCTTGTGCCTACCAAGGACATCCCTACCAGAATTCTGGTTGCACCTAACCCCTGCATCCAGCCAACATTCTGTTGCTGCTTGGCTGCTTGCCATCACCAATTTGGTTGGCAATAAAGAACGCGGATTGCAGCAGCATCTCGGAGGGGGTCACATGGTCTGAAACATGGATGCAGTGGCCATGCTTCTGGACATGCACGCTGCTGCAGCTGGCGCTGGGCCTGGCCAAAAGATGAGGTAGGTAGACGAGACTTGAGAGAGGAACAGAGGATGTCCAGGCCAAACAGGATGGACCTCTTGAATTATTGCGTTCCTCAAGAACATCAATCGCCTTTCCTCTGAGGCTGGCTGTCTGTACTGGAGTTTTTGGTAAAGCACTCACTCACTCCGTCACTGTTGCACCAAACTTACTAACAGTGCAAATATCACAAGATAATTAAGAAGAATCCTTCTAGATGCCTTTGTGGCCTCTTGACATCCGATGAAAGATGCGTTTAGAAGTGAGACACCAAGGAAGCTAATTAGGACAGCATTTAGTAGCAACCTAGTACAGCTACAGTCTCTTTGGTCAGAGCCAGCGGTTTAACGGCATGTATGCCTAGACGTACCCTGTTCTGTTCTTCTGTTCTAACACAGCACGGCTGCACGGGAATCACGTTTATTTAGCAGCAAGGCAGGCAGGCAGGCAGGCATCGGTTTTGCTTAGGTGCATTCGGCGATGCCGTCAGCCTGCCAACCTCCAGCTACCTCCTTCCAATTCATGCGTTCAATTCCGTCCAAATTCTTTCCACTTCGAAAGGAACTTACTGTTCTCATCTAACTCAAGAACAAATCTGTGATCGATGCTACGTGTCCCTTCAAGATGGAATGGAACCCTAGGTGGGGCTATTCTTTTTTATCTTTTTAATGGCTTTTGGCTTCTTTCAACAATCACTATTTCCACTCCGTCGGGCACCACTGCATGAAGCTCGTGCGGAGGCGACTGCTCGACGTGCCCGGGCTCCCAAAATGAGCTGGCTCCGCCCCTGGTTTGGAGTAGTAGTACTAGTCTCATGTCTCAATTGGTGCGTGGACTCCGATCTTAATATAAACTCTTAGTACCAAACTTGTAGCTAGTCACAAATTAATACGCCTGCCTGCATGGTATGTCAAGACTGAACTGAAATGTTCATACAGGGAAGTGGACTTTAGTATAAAGGAAGCTAGATTCGTTCGATCAGTATAGTTCAATTGGTACGTGGACTCCGATCTTAACATAAATTCTTAGTACCAAACTTGTAGCTAGTCACAAATTAGTACGCCTGCCTGCATGGTATGTCAAGACTGAACTGAAATTTCATACAGGGAAGTGGACTTTAGTATAAAGGAAGCTAGATTCGATCGATCAGTATAGTTCAATTGGTGCGTGGACTCCGATCTTAATATAAATTCTTAGTACCAAACTTGTAGCTAGTCACAAATTAGTACGCCTGCCTGCATGGTATGTCAAGACTGAACTGAAATTTCATACAGGGAAGTGGACTTCAGTATAAAGGAAGCTAGATTCGCTCGATCAGTATAGTTCAATTGGTGCGTGGACTCCGATCTTAATATAAACTCTTAGTACCAAACTTGTAGCTAGTCACAAATTAGTACGCCTGCCTGCATGGTATGTCAAGACTGAACTGCAATGTTCATACAGGGAAGTGGAGTTTAGTATAAAGGAAGCTAGATTCGTTCGATCAGTATAGTTCAGTATTTAAACGTGAAAGAAGTAGTCATCTTGAGGTGTCTTGCCATCTTGCCTCGCATTGCACGCTCTCTTTAACTAAACACCAGTATCTATTTGTGTCCTTAGCCATAAGAAATGAGATACATGTGCCAAATTTCTGGCATACAACTCTCATAGAAAACAAAATTGAGTACATTAGCTCAATCTCACATTCATGTACGTCTGTGTGGGAACCTGTTTTAGTCTAGATAGCTACTACGCTCCCTTGTGTATGACTACGATGATACGTTGATATCCCAAGGAACCGGAAAACAGTGGAAACTTGCAAGTAACCGGAATACTAGTGTGTGAGAAAAACAAGCTTCATGACAAGCACCCAACATGAAGATATTGGTTTGATTTATACCCCTACGTCGTCCCATAATATAAGTACTTATTTATGGAAAACGTAAACGTTGTTTCACTTATAAGTTCATCGCAGAGATCAAAGATATAATTATTACAATATTTTTATCATATACCCTTATTTTAATACGAAAAAATGAGTGAATAATTGTAGCATGTCATTTAATATAGCTATGTATGATCCAATGGTATTATTTTTTTTTAAATTTAATGTTTTTTGTCTGTGTCTATAGTGAATTTTGGAGTTCTATTGCGAGACGGGGGAGTATATTGAGAGTAGGCCGTGAAGTTGATTCCTAACAGGATTTGTCAGTGCCACAATATTTTGCTACGTGACCAACTTGACGACGTACGCCTAATTTTATTGTACTCATTGAAATGATATTTTCTTTTCGATAATTACACCTCTGGCCTCTGTTTTCAGGATAAAACAGAAAACCCAAGCTCTCGTTGAAATTATATGTACCTCCACTTGTATGTGACCATACTTGATGTCTTGACTCCTCTACAATGTGGGGGGGCATGCACTTGGTAATGAACGGATACCAAACTGATGAACAGTGAAAGATCAGAGCAAAGCGAAAGGAAGAATAGTACACAACTACACATGAGGAGCATTTCACTGTCATCGCATAACGAACTATTCAAACCCCATAGGCTCGGACCTTACACCCCCGTTTTGGCTCTCTAAACTTGAATTTAATTCATTGAATTAGATTCCAAATCCTATTCTAGTTGAATTTGATGCAAGCCAATTCAAAATCAAAGTTTTCTGTTTAGGTATCATTTGGAGTTCTACAAGACTAGGGGCTCACTTGTGGAAATTTTTGTACGGATAACCCATTTTTTATTCGAAAATACAGAAATATACCCGCGACAAAATTTTTTACACAAATAGGCTCCAGTCGCCCAACCATTGGGCGACTAGAGCTTGTCGCCCAACCAAAAAGCGACTGATGAAGAATCTGGTAACCGTTGGGCGATTAAATGCAATCGCCTCCCCGTTAAGCGATTCAATTGAATCGCCCCCCCGTTCGGCGACATAAAGAAGAGTCGCCCAACCGGGGGGGGGGGGCGACTGCATGTGCATACAGCCCGACGGCCGAACCCCTTTTCTTCCCCACACCTGCTCGCTCGCCATTCACTCTCTCCACCGCGCGAGAAGACAGAGCAGAAGAGAGGAAGGAAGAGGAGGAGGAGAGGGGAAGAAGAGAAGGAGAGGGAGAGGAGAGGGAAGAAGAGAAGGAGAGGGGGAGGAGAGGGAAGAAGAGAAGGAGAGGGGGAGGAGAGGGAGAGGAGGAGAAGTCGCGGGATTTGCAGGTATTTTTCTAATTTTAGAAAATTTATTTTAGAAAATTTGTTTAGATAAATTTAGTTTAGAAAATCTAGTGTAGATATTTAGTTTACAAATTTAGTTTAGATATTTAGTTTAGAAAATTAGCTTAGATATTTAGTTTAGATATTTAGTTTAGAAAATCTAGTTTAGAACATTAAATTTAGAAATGTAGATGCAGTTTACAAATTTAGATGTATAAATTTAAATGTAGACAAATATAATTTTTTGTATAATATTTGTAATGCATTATTGTGGAAAATTTACTTTAGAAAATTTGTTTAGATAAATTTAGTTTAGAAAATGTAGTGTAGAGTGTAGATATTTAGTTTACAAATTTAGCTTAGATATTTAGTAGAGATATTTAGTTTAGAAAATTAGCTTAGATATTTAGTTTACATATTTAGTTTAGAAAATCTAGTTTAGAACATTAAATTTAGAAATGTAGATGCAGTTTACAAATTTAGATGTACAAATTTAAATGTAGAAAAATATAGTTTTTTTGTATAATATTTGTAATGTATTATTGTGGAAAATTTACTTTAGAAATTTATTGTAGATCATTCAATGTACAAATGTAGATGCAGTTTACAAAATTGAAATGAAGAAAATTTAAATGTAGAAAATTGTTGTGTCGAAATTTTGTATACTATTTTTCATGTATTATTGTAGAAAATGTAGTGTACAAATTTACATTTAGATAATTTTACAGTTATGGCGGGTGACTGGCGGTACACGCTGTTGGACGAGCACTTGGACCGCGTGCACCGCGCTTCCCGTCGTGCGCCGCCACCGGGGAGCACGGACGAGTCGACTGAGCTGGGAGTGGTCCGGACACGCACACCTCGTGTGGCCTGGGGACTCGACCCCCGTTGGACTACCAGGTTTGCACTACGCCAACGTTTTAGTATTACCATCACTTTATTTAATGCTGACCTTCACTTTATTTGCAGGCTGTGGGATGCCGGACTTCTCCCTCTTGCCCGGATGGTGCAGGCCACGGATGAGGACGGAGGTGCCTTGGCCGGGGAGGGGGACGAGGCGGGCGTGGAGCGATCACGACGCTTCCCGTTCGACCGTTCCCTGCTGACGGCTTTGGTGGACCGTTGGCGGCCCGAGACGCACACTTTCCATTTACCAGTCGGGGAGATGGCGCCGACCCTGCAGGACGTGTCCGTACTCCTTGGCCTTCCGGCCGCGGGAGACGCTGCCTTCCTACCGGAGGCTCCCGCCGAGTGGCGCGAGGACCTGCTCGGCAGATTCCAGGGGGTCCTTCCACCGGCCGATCAGCACCACATCTTCGACGAGAGGCAGAAGTATGGACCGACGCTGAGGTGGCTGGCACAGTACCGGGTACATGGTGTTTCAAGTCGATCGCGTCTTCGAAACTCTTATTTGTGCAATTACATACTAATAAAAACTTGTTCGCATTCAGGTTGAGCGCATGGTTGCAGATGCTGACGATTACCAGGTCGCGCGCCACCTGGAGGCTTACTTGCTGTGGCTGTTTGGTTGGGTGCTCTTCACCACCAGCCACGGCAACACCGTTGACGCGCGCCTTATCGCTTATGCGAGGGCGATTGCGGACGGCGAGGCCGTCCAGATCAGCTGGGGATCGGCCGCACTTGCCGCGACGTACCGCGGACTGTGCGATGCGTGCACGAGGATTAAGGCGAACTCGATCCTCACGGGATGTCCCCTGCTGCTGCAGTTGTGGTCGTTCGAGCGCTTCAGTCTCGGACGACCTGTACTAGACGACATGGGTCCCTACGGGGCCGAGATGTACCCGGGGGGAGACATCGACCGGCCGACGATGGGTTCTATTTGGTGTCGTCGACGAGTGAGTTTTATTTTATCGTACTCAACTTATTAACGATCGTCGTACTAAAATAATTTGCCTTTCTTGCAGGTACAGTTCGCGCACGTGCAGGTCACGCGGGCGTACCACCCCTTTGTGGAGCAGTTGGACCGCCTCGCAGACTCCGACGTGCGCTGGGAGCCTTACGCAGCGGAGGCAGTGCAGGCCCGTGCTCCTGACGGGCTCTCTGCACTGTGCTGGCGCGACCAGACTTTCTGGCTGACCCACCGGAAGCTCGTGTACGGCATCTACGTTGAGGACTACGCACCGCAGCGCGTCATGCGGCAGTTTGGGCTGCGGCAGACACTTCCTGTACCAGTCGGGCCGCCGATTCCGCCCCGCGTGCACGCGTGAGTGATCGCTTCTGATATTTTTGTACGTACTTACTATTGTGATCGCAAGTACTTACATTACGTAATGGTTCCATAAACAGGCACACCATGAAGGGCGTCAAGAAAGGCACGGACTGGTCCAGGAGGATGCAGCCCTGGATTGCGCAGTGGGAGGGTGCGCTGGATGACCGCGTCGAGGAGGACCGGCCATACGACATAGCCGACTACGCGGAGTACCTCATCTGGTACCAGGCGCGGACTCGTACCAGGCTAGTACATGTCGTTGACCCACCTGCCCCACACGTCGCCGCACCGACAGACGCGTACCCTGCGCACTTCGCACGCGACGCTCACATCGCGGTACGTAACTTGTAATTTCAAAAATTCTCAAATGGCAATATCGTTTCGATGATGGACCATTCTATGTCTTTTTGTCCAGGCTGACGTCGGTGCCGCGCTGTGGTCGGAGTCCTCCGCACTAGTGCAGAGGTGGGGCACAGGTGGGGAGTTGACCCGCGAGGAGGCCGTCAGCTTTGCGCGACGGATGGAGGCAGGGTGTAGACGTATCGTCAGCCTACTGTCCTGCACGAGAATACCGGTGGTCTCCACACCTACGGCCAGTGCACCCCGACCACCAGTGCCACCCCGACCACCAGTGCCACCCCGACCAGCGTGGCACTACTCCGGAGGTAGTACGTGGACACGTCCACCTCCCCCGGAGCAGCCAGGGAGTTATACGTGGACACGTCCACCTCCCCCGGACCAGCCAGGGAGTTCTCCTTGGTCACGGCCACCTCCCCCGGACCAGCCAGGGAGTTCTCCTTGGTCACGGCCTCCTACGTACATCCCCGACTTCCACACGGATGATTTCATGGCGCCATGTACGGGTACGCATCGTCCGAGCTTGTTTTTAACCTAAGACGACATGCAACGAACTAACGATATTACTATTGCAGGTCCTTACCAGCAGCAGGGACGCTTCTCCCCGGGCCACATCGAGGTGGACCAGTTTTTTGCGGACTGGCCTGGGCCGTCCTCCGACGCAGCACCGGAGGTTCTCTCCAGCGGTGGCCTCCCCGGTGCACCGGAGGCCACACAGCTGGAGGTGCAGGTGACTCCACCGGCGCAGCCGCGGGTGCGAAACCCACCTGATCGTTTTACTTTTTCGGACCCTCGTCCCCCGCCGCCTCGTAATCCGTTGCACCGGAGGACGGCCAAGCGGGGCCGTATGGCAGGACGCGGGCGCGGTGATGGAGCACCTTAGGGTGGGGAGTGAGGGGTGTATGTCATGCATGTAATGGATAAATACGCGGCATGTTACTGCGTTATATTATAAAGTTCATTTAAATTCAAACAATACTATTATCTCTTCTTTTCGTATAAAAAATTATTTCTATATCAAGTAATGTGACAAATATTAAACATTTTTTACGAGTTTCAAATTACAAAATTCACAAAACCCTTAACAGGATCCATGCAGTCGCCTAGAGGTAGATTGGCGAGCAGGCGTGGGGAAGAAAGGGGCTTGGCCGTCGGGCTGTATGCACATGCAGTCGCCCCCCGTTGGGCGACTCTTCTTTATGTCGCCGAACGGGGGGGGGGGGGGGGCGATTCAATTGAATCGCTTAACGGGGAGGCGATTGCATTTAATCGCCCAACGGTTACTAGATTCTTTATAAGTCGCGTTTTGGTGGGGCGACAAGTGTAATTCGCCCAATGGTTTGGCGACTCGAGCCTATTTGTGTAAAAAATTTTGTCGCGGGTATATTTCTGTATTTTCGAATAAAAAATAGGTTATCTGTACAAAAATTTCCTCACTTGTGCACCTAGCTCCACCAATGTACACAAAGTAACTTCTGTATACGCTAAATCATCTCCAATAAATTTCAGTCAGTTTCATAAAAAATTTATGATGTGAAGGTGAGGTTGAAATTTCAAATACCGAAATTTTATGAAATCATTCTCTACAAGGTTATGAGGACCACTTGTGCACTTAGACCCGCTAATGTGCACAAATTAGTTTATCTACATGTTAAATCATCTTCAATAAATTTTAGTCGATTTTGTGAAAAATTTATATTGTGAACGTGAGATTAAAATTCCAAATACTGAACTTTTACTTAATTTTGTAGGGTGAATTCCAGATAAATGATAGGGTGTAAATTAAAAATTGCTTCTTGCTTTGTCATACCTCTTCGAATTGGCTTTGCAATCATCGATATAATTCTAGGTGGCATCAAAACAGCTACATCCTTAGAATTAAGATCCAATTCCACAATTTTGGTACCAATACTTGGGAGCTAAACGGGGTGCTAGAGTCTTCTAAGGCACATGTCTTTTGTGAGCAATCTTCCGTCTCCTCCTGCACAAGACTAGTTTGGCAGCCGACTAGTGCCTCGAATGATTGGAAATGGGCTTCAATTGATAGTTGAGGTACGATGACTCATATCTTTCCTACTAGTACTTGGAGTGGCGTGCTACATGGATTCCTAGATGAATCCTAATATGATTAGGACTATTACTCTTAATTGGATTAGGATTCCTACTTTTTATTATAGAAGAACTAGGGGCACTATATAAACATATGAGGGGTGATCATGGAAAATAGAGGGCGCACGGGAGGATTAGAGACTAGGTTATTCTTTAGTACTAGATTCTTGTATAGGGCAAGAATATGAAGGTCTTAAAAGGTTAGAGAAGGATTGTGTGAGAGCGATAATCTCTTGTACTCTTTTGAGGTTGTGCTTAAAGAATTTGTGATTGGCTTCATCAAATCTTTATATCTCATTGTGATTGTTTTGTTGCTATTATTTGATTCTCTTATGAGATTTATCTACTTTGTTTTTGATATCGTGCAACTTGTGCCTATCTTGCAACTCTAATCCGATCTGGAGGGTTGCTGCGCATAAGGAGGGGTATCAGAGTATACCAAGTGGTATCAAAGCTAAGGTCAGATTAATCTGATTTGCGATAAGGTCAGCAAAGCATCAGATAGCACAAGATCAAGATTGATGTTGACGATGTGAAGTCAACTAGAGGAATTTGACAGCGAAAAAAATTTCAGTGTGTGGCAGTGTATGGTGAAGGATGTCCTTATCCAGCAAAGATTGATTGATGCTCTTGAAGGGGACAAATTAGAAAAAAATAGCCGCTAAAGATTGGAAGGTGATGGAGCAGAAGATTGTCGGTACAATCCATCTATATCTCTCCATTGAGGTAAAGTACTCGGTAATCATGGAGAATTCACCGAAGAAATTCTAGAGTGACTCAGAAGAATTGTATATGAAAAAGTTGTTGACAAACCTGTGAGTGCTAAAGCAATAATTGTATCGGTTGTGCATGAAGGAAGACACACAGTTCATTGACCATCTCAATATTTTTAACAAGCTTATCACACAGATGACTAGTGTGGATGAGAAGATTGAGAAGAACTGCAAGGTCATCATTTTGGTTTCTTCTCTACCACCACGTAGGAGCAATCGGTGATGAATATTCTTATCAGAAAAAATCACTCTCGACTTCAATGAGGTAATTGTATATCTATTAGAGGCAGAGTCTTTGAAGAAGCCATCAGAATCTTTATCCTCAGGTGATTAAGCATTTGTTGTCATAAGTTTTGTAGGCAAAACCAAAAGTCATAGGAAGAAGAAGAGCATGAGTAAGGACACACGTGTATGCTATTTATGTGACGAGGAAGGTCATATAATAAAGGTTGTCCAAATTTAAAGTAAATAAGGGGTGCATGCTCAGTGGTGGTAGCCAAAGATGATTCGAATGTACTTGTTAGTCAATCAGGTACTTCTCATGGATGGATATTAGATTCTGATTGTTGCTTCCATATATGTTTGTCAGGGGAGATGTTCAACGAAGGATTTCTATGCACGGCTTATGAAACTATTCACTTAGTGGATTGCGAGGAGTATGCAGTCACTTAGGTGCGAACAAATATATTTGATATATATGATGGAGCACATCACACATTGATGGATGTTCGGTATGTTCCCAGCTTAAAGAAGAATATAATATATGTAAGGTCGTTTGAACTCGAAGGTTGTGAGGTACCACTTCGAGGTGGAGTTATGTGAGTAACTTGCCAAGAGTAGGTAATCATGAAAATTATCTGGAGCAATAGAGAATACCAATTGATGGGTAATCCTAGTAAAAATCCTGATCAAGAGAAGAAAATCATATCATCAATGGTAGCTACTCAGATCTCATCTGTAGTTACATGTGAAACTGCAAATATGGTTGCAAAATCTAGTAGGCGCAAAGGCGAAGGTGCGAGTTATTGGAAGAAGGAAGACGTGGTGAGACCAACCACATGGTACCGATGAGCAGGTGGAGCTCAGAGATAGTATAAACCTATGGCATGGAGAGTTGTAGAAAAAAGTGGTGTTGTTAGCCAAACTACACAACAAAGGAGCTATCAGATGGAGGGTTCGGTAGACTAGCCTAGACACCGACACACATATTGTGGTGATGTGCATGAGCCCTTATGGTGGGGGCACTTCCAAAGGTGAGAGGAAAAAATAATAAATGGCGGAGCCGATTTCAATAGATAAGAGTCAAGGTGAAGATTATTGATTGTTGAAGTAGGGTGATTCATATCTTTCCTACTAGTACTTGAAGTGGTGTGATATATGGATTCCTAGATGAATCCTAATAAGATTAGGACTTCTAGTCATAATTGGATTAGGATTCCTACTTCCTTTTAGAGAAAAACTAGGAGCACTACAAAAAGCCATGATGGGTAGTCGTGGAGAATTTAAGCCACAAACCAACTTATTCAAAGTAGAGGACGCACGAGAGAATTAGAGGCTAGGTTGTTGTTTAGCACTAGATTCTTGTATAGGACACGGATCTAAGTATCCTAAATATTCAAAAGGGTTGTGAGAGAGTGACAATCCCTTGTACTCTTTTGAGTTTGTGCTTAAGAAATTTATGGTCGGCTTTGCTAAATTTTTCTTTCTCATCGTGATTATTTTATCACTGTTATTTGGTTCTTTTTACAAGATTCATCTACTATATTCTTGATATCGTGTATGTTCGTGATGTGTCTCGCAACTTTGATTCGATCTGAGGGCTGCTCGGAATAATGAGGGGTCTTAGAGTATAATAGATACTAGATAGAAACTTCCTAATTTTCCACCTCAATTTCTGACTCCAAGTAGAATTGACATTGTGCATATAGTACTATGGTTTGGCTGACGAAATGGTTTGATTAAAGTGGCAGTTTGCATATATATGGGAGGATAGTAAGTGACACTATGCTATTCTGGTCATGTTTCTTCAGATCTAGGGGGTGTTTGAAATAGCTAGAGCTTCTGGCTTTTTACTGGGCTAGAAGAAGAAGAGGCTGGAAGAAGGAGATGTTTGATTCGGCTAAATTTTTTGCCTTTTAATTGAGTTGATTTGGCTTAGCTGATTCAAAAGCTATCTAAATAGTCATGTGGCTTTGCTTATTTTTGTCTTGTTAGAATTTTTGTCTTTATCAAACTTACATTTATCCTTTGTCTACATTAGAATAATTCATTGTTTTAATCATCCCGGATGATCAAATGCAAGATGCCTATTGCATTTCAAAGAGGAAAAATTGCAAAGGGAAAATAACTTAATACAACATGTGAAGCAAAAACAAATGATGCAAAGTTTGAAATGAAATGATAACTGCTAGATAAGCCAGCCATGTCAAGAGACGAGCTGAACGCAACATGTCACTTCAGCTTTCTCCTGTCCTCCCAACTGCTCCTTTGCCAAGCAAGTTGTCCCTTAGGTGTCTCTAGGGTGCCAAACATATCCCTATATTCTTTCCTCATAAATAGTTGGGTGGGTGACGTAGTAGTGCTCCTCGCACCTCTTTACAACCCCTGTGTCCATCACTAATTGCATAAGTTAATTAATAATAACAATAATTAAAGGGACTAACTTATTTATTGGGATGATTGAAAGGTTTAGTCATTGATATTGATGATGTCATAGAAAAGGCAAGCAAAGGTGGTCAAAGACTGAATGGATCAACATATAGTTCAAGGCAAAGGAATATTGTAGTATAAGGATCTCATTATAGCTTTTACCGGTCTCGATGTTTGGATGAAAAGATCGAATTTGTACAATAGATGTTGTACTATAAAGAGGGGTCATGGCAGTAGCTTGAAACTTAACTTGTGCCACTTTGATCAATTAAGTGCTTATGCATGCATTTATAACTTCTTTTTGAACTCTCTCTGAACTTCCTTTAAAAAACCAGTATGACCGCAGACATATTGACAGTAGTATCGCTGCATCAGTACTACTGATTGTTACATGCTGGTAGCTGATTTATAGAGATGTACTCATTTGGGATTCCTTAAATTGGTACTACTGCAGAGTGGTATGACCGTATGATGTTGGTGGTACTACTAGAAATTGATAGGACCGAAACCTAGTTGACAGTAGCTAATTTCTAGAGTGATATGTTTTTGGAGCTTTTTCTCTCCTCTGTAAATTTGTACTACCGTTGCTGAGGTGAGGTACTATCACATGATCAGTACTACCAGATCCTGTGAGGGTGGTACTACTGATATTTGAAGTAACAACTAGTTTCTGTGTATTTAATGAACCTTAAATAGCCATTGAACAGTGGGTGCGGTAGTACCGGCCACTACATGGAGATGGTATCGTAATTCCTGATTTTTGGGGATTTTGACTCCAACGCTCATTCTGGCAGGTGGAGGCTATAAATACCTCTCCACCAGCAACAAGAGACTTTTTCTTGACCTCATTGAATACTCTTGAGCCTTTGTTGTACTCTCTTTTACTCATTTACTTTATTTTCACATACTGAGATAGTTGAGAGTATTCAAGTGCATTGTATCATTTGTGGCCCTTGAAAACCTTCAAGCAAGCGCTGTGACTTATTACCCTTGGTGGTTACTGACACCTAGACGACTTAGAGGAAGTTGTGCGGTGACCTCTTCAAGGAAGCTTGTGAAGAGACCCGACATGGGTTGTGAGTGGTGTAGTACTCGCCATTTTCGGAGTGTAGGAAGAGAAACTTTAGTAGACTTGAGGTGGTTAGGCTTAATTCATGGAGCCAGTCCAATCCGTTTGGGTTTACTCAAGTAGAGTAGGGAAGACCGACAAGTCTTCAATACTACAGAAAAACATCTTGTGTCTCTATTGTGGTTTATTTCTTTGTCTTTACTTTCCATATTTATATTTCTAGCACTTATATTAAATTGAGTTATGCAGCTAGAATTGTATCTAGTATTGATATTGCTTTGTGGTATCTTAGTGAAACCTAGAGCTTTTAGGTCTTAATTGTGCAAAATAATTTTGTTTATGCTCATACTTGCTAAAAATTATGATTTAGCTAAAATAATTTAAAAACATTGTATTCACCTCCCTTTGGTCGGTTATCTTTGATCCTACACTTGTGTCCTTAACTAACTGCATAAGTTCTCTAAGTCACTGATAGGCTAGAAGAATGCTTGGTGCGAGAGATCTCATATATGTCAACTTGTCACTCCAATTGCACATCCCTATGGGTCTTCTTCGGTTTCTTCCCATCAGGTGAGTCCACAGCATATCATTTAGCACTCTTGCCTTTAGCTACCTTGGAGCGTCCACTGCTACCCTCGCCAACCACAACTTGAATATCATCGTCATTATTTACGTCGTCAGCCACCTCATCACATGGAACAAATGCATGTTTGTTTGTGATGGTTGCACATTCGAACATGATTGCGAGGCTGTCTTCATGTTGTAGTGGTCCTTTCTTGAATTTCAAGATGTCCGACATACCCTACAGTAAGCAATGCAGAGATGTAATAAGCAAGCTATAAGAGATATATAAGGTTACACATTGAAGAACACAAGCTTTAGCTTATCTTCGTTTGGTCTGCCCACCAGACATCCCCAACATTAATGCTACTGGTGTTGGGATCAATTCCAAGACCGAAGGCTCTCAGTTTCAAAGTCTTCCAGCTGATGTAGTCGCGTTTCAAAGCTATCCCACTTGTTTTTCAGTTGCTTACAAGTGTACTGCTAATCGGAATATTCCGTGAACTTCTGCATCAAGTTCTGGTACCCTTTGTTGTTGAGACATCCCATTGCTCTATTCTTCACGTTCACTTCCTTTACGCAATTCTCTACGAAAACTGTTGTTGCGAATGTGTCCCAAGTTGCAATTTGTGACTGGGAGTTGTCTATCTGTAACCATGCGACCAAATGAAGACAACAACACATGTCCAATGAAAACAACAGAGAATTACCACCAAAAGTTTATGTAGATTCTGTTGTTCTATATATGTAATTAAAGTCGACATGCAACAACTTTGTATTGTACCAAAAGGAATGAAACAAGGAGTTTGCCGAAATGCCAGTTCCATGTATTGCACAATCTAACAAGACACACTCCCACGCACGTACCTTCTGCCAGAGGCAGGGCTGAGGCCGACAGTAGGCGCAGGGGAGGAAATGGGTGAGGCTGATGAGGGAGGTGGCAGCGCACGGCGGAGGCGGTAGTAGGGGAGGAGACGTGGAAGGGGAGACGGCGGCCGATGAGGGAGGGGAAGGAGGATGGGGGAGGAGGTGGACAGAGGAGGAGGAGGCGGACGAGGAGGAGACAACGGTGTGGGAGGAGGCAGTGGCTGACGCGGGAGGAGGAGGAGGCGGCCGACGGAGAGGAGGTGGATAGGGGAGGAGGTGGTGCACGGGGGAGGCGGTGGCCGGTGAGGAAGGTGGCTCACGGGATGGGGCTCAGTTGGGGAATGAGCAGGCGCGCAGGAGAATGGCTAGATGCGTTTAAAGCCCCTTCGAGAAGCGATTTGAAACTTGAAAGCCAAAAGCCGAAAACTCAAGCCAAACACCACCCTAGTGCGTGCCAAGCAGGCAGAAAGAGAACTCTGAGCAGTTAACACTAAGGCTACCATGATCTTTGCGCAAGATTTGTCCCGGGTGTCTCTAGATTGCAATCTTTGAGCGCAGTTGAAATACTCCTTTACGGCTTTACACGGCGGCAAGAAAGCGACACAACCTTGCATCACACTGAGGAAAAGTATCCTAGTATCCTACAGAAGCTTTGCTTGGCGACCTTTCTAGGTCAAATGAGAGGCAGCAGCACCAGGGACAGCAACGTCAGTTTCGACAGGTCGGCGAGATATTTTCGCAGCTTTGGCATGGCAAGCTAGCAGCACATTTTGCACGTAACAGGGAAGCTAATTAGTACAGTATTTAGTAGCAACCTAGTACAGCTACAGTCTCTCTGGTCAAAGCCAGCGGATTAACGGCATGTATGCCTAGACGTACCCTGTTCTGTTCTTTTGTTCTAATTTCTAAACGTAGGAAGCTATTGTGTTTGACTTGATCACTTGGTGTTCTCGTTCAGCAATGATGTAAAGTACACTTGATCATTCAGATGTAAAGGCGAGGATTTGACAACCACAGTTGCATATTGGGCACGCAAGAAAAGATTCAGAAGAAATGCACGACTTGGAAACTCTGCAAGTCTGAATATTCAAGCATGAGGATGCAAGATTTTGGAACGTTGCAAAGGAGAAATCTGAACAAAAGGACGAGCTGCAGCCTGCTGCACTACTCCAAATTAACCAAGTACGACCGGTTCAGAGTTCAGAGCTCAGGCACTCATCACATGACACCCTTGTCCTTTCCCCCTTTCTGGGTTGTAAAGTCCTTTTCCTCGGTACCATGTAAGATTCGGATACCTACACTCATCCTCCACCAGGTCTTTTTCCTTTTCCTCGGTTCAGAGTTAAGAGCTCAGGCACTCAGCACATGACACAGATGCTTGCGTGCTTCCTTGGTGTCTCACCGCGCGTCACATACAGATTCTGGCCAGCTTGTTTAGAAAACTGTCTCCTCCTAGCTTGCACACTGAATTACTTTGAATAATTCCTTTCACTTCTTAAGTTATCAATTAGGTTTTGTCATATAGGTTTTTGGTTTTGCCTTATAAATAATAATAGTTTATAGAGAAGTTTATACCAAGACACTTGGATACAATTTTGACTGATATAAATAAAGTTGTTGCAGCGTGTACTATAATCAACTAGTAGATCTCGCATTAAAAAGATATTTCGTTTGAAAGTTATATACTATAAAAAATCATTTCCTATAAAAAATTTTTTAGAAGTTAATATGGGCAGAGCTTACCTTACTGTCACACTCGAGTGTCTGGAGAATTTCGCAACTTGGCATGGAAGAAGAGTTGCCATACCGTCTGATCAAACTACTGAATGCGAGGCTAGAAATTAGAATACGAGAAACTGAATTCAAATAAAAGCTTTAACTCCTCGCGACCCAATCCGGATAATAATGTGGCCAAATGACATTTTCCCCTTCTTCTACAAGGGAAAGAGAAGATGCATTTGAAGTTCCACGAATTTGTGGAGTGCAAACATACAATAGTAGTACCTACCAAAAACACGCCACATGATATCATGCACAATACCCACATGACCCAAACTGCAAAGTGGCCTGAATCTGATGCCCAAAAATAATAGGGAGTATCTATATAATATTCAACTATTTATTTTTGGGTAAAATTAGTTAGAGATTTTGTGGGGGGGGGGGGTATGGATGGATCCGTTGGATAGAGATCTAACGCCCAA
The DNA here is from genome assembly GCA_017311315.1 of Dendrocalamus latiflorus. Lineage (NCBI taxonomy): Eukaryota > Viridiplantae > Streptophyta > Magnoliopsida > Poales > Poaceae > Dendrocalamus > Dendrocalamus latiflorus. The sequence continues at coordinate 25,304,192 of CM029662.1, forward strand.
AATCATTTTTTTGGGATGAGAGCTTATATAGGTGGCTTTGTTTAATAGATATCCAACGCCTCAGATTATTGTTTTGGAGGGGTTGTATGAGGGATCTGTTAGATTGAGACTCAACACTCCAAAAGCTTACTAATTTTACCCTAACAAATAGCTAAATGTTTTATAGCACTTCTCAAAATAATACTCCCTACACATCAATTCCTCCTTTTCCACACCAACCTTTGTCACATTATCCACCCCCCACCCCCCAAAAATGTTTTTCACTGAATAAACACCAACCAATGAAAGAAAAGAAATCTGAAGTAATTCATAAATTTTGGACAAAAAACAAATATGAATAGATTAAGCTTTGCTCATTTGAGCTTCAGCTTTTAGGGCATGTTGTTTTTCAGCTTTTGGTTTCTCTATAGTAACTAGCTTTTAAACGGAGTGTCTTTTCAAGACGAGGTCTACTAGTTAATTGTAGTACATACTATACCGACTTTATTTATATCGGCAAAAATCGCAAATAAATTTCAGTTACTCTGTAATCTCTCACATAAACAAGCTAAAAGCCACAAGTCGCAGCCAAAAAGAACATGCCCTTAGTTTTTAGCTTCTTAATTTTGTCTTTTTCTAGCTTTTTTAATTTTTTAAACTTTTTTTTAATTTTTTTCTCTTATTTATTTGTATTGTTCGTGATAATGTAACTTTTTCTTTTTATTTTTTTAAACTTAATTACGCTTAAAAACTAATATCAGATATAGTGGAAAAAAATCTCAAACAGTATCAAATAAGTCAAAAGCTTAAACTTTTAAGCTCAAAAGAGCTTATTTTTGTTACCATTTTCTCTCTGAAACGGTAATAGTGTCTATTAGAAAACTCCCCGTCTTACAAACTGTTGTGATTTGTGAAGCTAGCCGCTCATCTCATATATACTGGCCTTCTTCCAACGGCTTGAAATATCTAAACCCTTGTGGGCCGGACCTGTCAGCCTGACAGCTGCACGCCTCCCCGCCGCGGAAGCCGAGGTGGTAGCACAGGCAGACCGGCTGCGAGGTGGGTGTCTCGGCCAGTGGCGGGCCCACGGACAGGTCGAGGTTGAGGTCGGGGCACCGCGGCTCCCCCGTGCTCGTCGTGCCGCTGCTGCTGCGGCCGCCGTCGGACGAGGACTCGACCGGCGCCGGCGGCTTCGACACGGCGAACACTGCGGCTGCCTTCGTCGGGACGGCGATGGGCTGCGGCGGCGCCGAGCGTGGCGCCGAGTTGCTGCCTGCGTCAGCGCTGCCGCTCAGCAGCGGGCGGTGCGTCTGCGGGTCGATGCCGCGGGCGAGGAGCTTGCGCTTGATGTGCGTGTTCCAGTAGTTCTTGATCTCGTTGTCCGTCCTGCCCGGCAGCTGCCCCGCGATGAGAGACCACCTGCAAGAACCAACCAACCGAGTTGAGCTCGTGTCAGCAAAGAATACATACATACTAGCAAGAACACGCACGCAATTCGTGCGCCTACGAGCTCGATCGGTGATGAGCTATATATAACGACACGTACTTGTTGCCGATTAGGCTGTGGAGGCGGATGATGAGCTCGTCCTCGTCGTCGGTGAAGTTGCCGCGTTTGAGGTCGGGCCTGAGATAGTTCATCCAGCGGAGGCGGCAGCTCTTGCCGCACCGCAGCAGCCCCGCCGACTTGGGCAGCGAGCGCCAGCACCCCTCCCCGTGCGCCCTGATGTACGCGACCAGCCGCTGGTCCTCCTCCTTCGTCCACGCCCCCTTGTTCGTGTGCGCCTTCTCGCAGCACGGCGACCTCCCCATCGCCGCCACCGATCCTTCTCTCTTATCGATCGATCGAGCAGCACAAGACACGATGCGACGCACGGCACGGGCGCGCGGCTGGAGCAGCTCACCAGTTCTTGCGGCGGTGTGTGGAAACGGGGAGGCGGAGCGGTATATATGGCGCGCGCAGCCGCGCGTGCGTGCTAGGTAGCGAGAGGTAACTGTACAGTGTTCTTCCTCTCTCTCCATTGACTCGGCGGCATGTAGGGAGTTTGACGGGGGCGGGTGGGTGCGGGTTGGAGCTGGGTTGGGCGGTGGTTGCGGACGGAGGGGAGGAGTGCGCGGTGCGGTTGCGGCGGTGGAGCCCCTGTGTTTTGTTCTCTCACTTTCTTTTGCTGGAGACTTCTTAATCGCAGACGTCGCTGCGAGGTGCGGTTACTGTTGGATGTTCGTCTTTTTGGGATAGATTAGTAGAGAAATATTTGATCATTTATCCCATCTTTCATGTGCATTTGATACTGATGTATAGATTAGTAGAAGACGAAATTGGCACTCTGTTAGATACTGATGTATGGAGGAGCAACACAACCAACACCCCTTAAACTCAACAAAGAAAATGTCAGCTCGAGAGTGACGGTTGGAAAAGCAAGAAACTTCCGATGATCGCGTAGAAATCTCACTGTTTCTTGCAGAATTCCTACAAAGATTCATGTGTTCTGACCAGGCCATTAGTTTTCAAGCTTTCTGACGGCGCAACTTAACTCGGTGGACAGTGGTTTAAGGTTTAATCCGGACGTGAGTAACAACTGCCGGTGTCCATTTTGTTCCCTAAAGCTGAACCTGAAGTGTACAGCACTTAACCCCGAAGCTTCGGCATGCAGAGCAACCACCTAGTGCTGATTAGATACCTTTATGAGCTGTAGTTGCATGACATCCTATCCTCTTGAAAGACGCAATAAGTTAGGGCTTGATTAGGTGACGTGCATCTGTTTAGGAGTTTAGGTCGAGTTTGGTAGCCTTGGTGGTGGGCTCGAATCGGATAAAGAATCGAGCAACGCTGCCCCGGGTCAAAACTAACATGCCAAGCTTCCCTTTTCGTTGGGCACTACTAGTCTACTACTTTGGTCGTATTGGTTCGGGCCCCATTTAGTTGGATCGGATCCAACTGGACATATATCACACAATGTACACGACGCAAGTAGGGCTCGGTTTGATACGCGGGACTCCATAATGATCTGGTGGTATTTATATCGTTTTCGGTGAAATTCTCGTAAATTCCCTATGTTCTAGACATAACATAAGGTCATTAATTAAGCTAGGAAGGTTGATCTTTTTAAAAAAAGCTAGGAAGGATATGGACTTATGGAGAGCACCGCTTATCCTTGATTGAACCCTGCAAAAGAAAATTACAGCGTTTTAGGGTTCTTGAGACCCTGAAACCCGATCAGGCGATAGCACCTGCGTACGTTGCTTCACGGTTATCCTCACTCAACGGCGTGATGATCCAGTTAGCATGTCATCGATGGAGCCGGTCATGCCGGAGAATCTTCCCTGTTCTGGCGACCAACCTGCATGTTGCATTCTTGATTTCGTCGTCAGACACGTCTAGTTAACGCCTAAATACCATATAGGAACAAACTGAAACCATTCCTTTCCATATGTCTCAGGGTGAATCACTTGCGCCCCGTCAACCAATGATAAGTTGCCGACCTAGACCACGCAGCAATTAATAACCACGGAACAAAACGTTTGTGCCGACTAGTAGCTGCTTCTGCAGAATAAAGAAAAGAAACAAGTATACACAAAACGATCGATGGCAGCACAGGACGACCGAGTGAGGAGGAGGAGGAGGAGGAAGAAGCCAATTAACCATGTCACCATGTCACCATGTGAAACCGTCAAAATTTCTACTTGACCAGACAGTGACACTGAGTCGATCGACTACTGAGCTCTGAAACGACCAAGTTTGCAGCAACTACTCGTGGCCAAGTCCCAGCCTTGCACACGCCTGCAAATCATCGGATGGAACACTTTTGCGGCCAAAAAGCGGCTTAAAGCGAGTCAACTTGCAACGAAACGCCGTGTTATTTCTCGTAAGATATTATGGGAGATTTGGGTAAGACATCGGACATGGATGGAGCGTTGGAGGCTACTTGACAAGTAGACGGAATGAACCCGACAGCAACGAAAGGGAATGGAAGCGAGTCAGCGGTTGGGATCCTCGATCCTGCTTATCCTCCACGGGAAGAGAAGAGGAAGATGAGCTTATTGGGAGGGACCGGACTGCAGAGCATCTTTTGGAGAAAGCAATGGCGAGATAGCCCTGATCAATTCGGCTTCGGCTTATAGCTTCTGGCTTATTTTTCACTATTCATAAGTTTCGTCTTTTTCTAAACTTTTGACTTTTTGTTGAGCTTTTTTGCCGGTTCTTTTTTTCCCGTATTTGTTTGTATTATACGTAATGGGCTAACATATTTTTTTATTTTTAATTTTTTTTTAAATTTAATTATGCTAAATAAGCCTCTGTCAGCTACAGTGCTTTTTTCAGCCAGCTACAGTGTTTTCAGCCATAAGCCACGAGCTTTTCAGCCGAACCGATCACCACCAGAAAGTCCGCGGTTTGAATTCTTCGACGGTTAAGTTTTTGTTTTGGAAAGTGTCGAGAGGTTGAAGGTAGAAGAAACTAGTATGCCCAACAACAGGGGTCACTACTAAAAAAAAGGTCATTATAGACGGTTCGAAACTGTCATCACAGATGGTTTTCTGAACCGTCTGTATTTATTTGTCAGTGATAATCGGAGGTTACCACAGATGGTTTGTGAGCCGTCTGTGATAAAAACAACACATACGGTTTGTAACTAGAGCCGTTTGTGAAGAAAACTATTGCAGACGGCTCGAACAAAAAAAACAACTATGATACTCACACATCACAGACGGTTCTAGTTACCAACCGTCTGTGATTGGCAAATATCATAGACGATTGGTATGTAGAACCGTCTGTAATAGTCCTTCATAGACGGTTTATAGCACAAACCGTTTGTGATAGTTCATTCTATACCTATGCCCTTTGAAAACAAGTAAATACAGTGACAAACACAACAACACATTCCATTTCCATTAAAATTAGAATCCATCATTACAGCATAACAAGATAACGAACCCAACTTTTTAACACAGCAAGAATATATAAGAAGCAGATATCCTAGCAGACAGTAGAAGCTGAATACATCGGATGGCGACCAGATTTCTATGCTGTTGCAATATTATCTTTTGGCTTTGACCAATTGATTGATAAATAGTCAGTTACGGTCAAGTAACTAGATAGGATGAAATGTGTTATTCCATTGATCACTTGTCTCTTATTACTTCACACAACAACTTTTGGATATCTGAATGGGTTGTTGTTTTGATTGGTAGGATTTATGAAAGTTTGTACATGTTGTTTGTGCAGCATGAGTAGATCGCTGATTTTCAGTTGTCAATAGTTTTTTCTGTTTGAAGTTAATACCAGTTAGTTCTACCTTGTTTCTAAAACATACAAAAACTAATGCCTTGAGATAGGTTGAATCTTGATCGATAATGTGTATTTGCACCCATTTTCTTTGTATGTAAATTGCATCATCATTGTACTTCTTTGTTACTGCTCTGGTTTGTGCTTTTTAGTTGTCCATGTTAGATTGCAACCTGATTTTACTCTTTATGTTATCCCTAATATGAACAATTGTATATGTCGTAGGGGTGGCCCCCACCTAAGCCCAGCAGGCCTGTTAGGAGGTTATAAGAACCAGAGTAACATGTGTAATGACATAAGTGCCCCTAATGAGGAGGTACGGAAGTAAGGGCATAACTGTAAAAGCATACTCCATGTGAATATATATATCAGGACGAGGGGGAGGATGAGGCAGAACACTCCCACCTCTCCACTACCATCTCTCTCTCTGTTTGGTCTGTAACCACAACAGTTGGCGCCGTCCGTGGGGAGGACGAGGACAAGCCTGAAGACCGAAGAAGAAGGATGGCACCGAAAAAAACTTCGTCAGCGGCGGCGAAGGGAAAGAAGACGGCTGGGTCGGAGCGGCGCGTGAATACCAGGGCTTCGGCATCGGCCGCCGAAGGAGCTGGCGGCGGCGTAGGCGCAGTGGTTGCGGGCGTCGACGCTCGCGCTACAACGACTGACCCCGCCAGCGCCGCTACAACGACATCCAACCCCGTCGCTGGCACTGCAACGACAGCCCCCGCAGCCCTCGCCGGCAGCGCGGATCCGACGGCCGGGGGTAGCCGCAACGAAGCATCCGGCGGATCCGGAGATCGTGCGGGGAGGGTCCCTGCACCGACCCGTCTGCTGGGTGTTCCGGCGGCCCCGACAGCACCTGCGGTGGAAGGCGCCCTACTAGCAGCCCTCAACGCGTTCCAGCGGGAACTAGGGGACCTTCGCGGAGCCGTCCGAGATATACAAGAGGCTCGGAGCCAGCAGGCCGCGCCAGTAATCGCGCCCGAGCCCACGCCGGAGAGGACGAACAGTCGCGAAGCCCCCGCGTCTAGCCGCGTGCCGCTGAGACGTGTAGATCCGGAGTCCCCGCTTTCGGCGGGGCTGCAGCAGGCGGCGTGGCCCGAAGACTTCAAGTTCCCTAGCGTCACCGACTCGTACAAAGGCGACACAGATCCTCACGAGTTCGTGCGCGTGTACGAAACCGCGATCGAGGCCGCGGGCGGAGACGACACCACGAAGGCGAAGGGACTCCCCCTCGCGCTGCAAGGAGTGGCGCTCTCTTGGTTTTTTTTACCATAGAGCTGGGCTCCATCTACGCGTGGGAGCAGCTCCGCGACCGCCTTCACAACAACTTCCAAGGATACTATGTCGAGCGAGTCGATGCGGACCAACTCTTCACCGTGAAGCAAAGACCCTCGGAGAAGTTCCGGGACTACTTCAAGCGCTTCGCCAAGATCCGATGCCAAGTAAAAGACGTTAATGAAACCACCGTCGTTAATGCAACCATACAGGGCCTTCGTCCGGGCCCGATGGCCGAGTACAACGCGCGGAGGCCAATCAAGACAATCGCCAAGCTCTTCGACAAAATGGACGAGTATGCGCGGGCGGAGGAAGATGCGCGAAGACGCAGCATTACCGCCCTCGGCCTCGCCCATGAGGAGCGCCCCCCGTGCGAGGGGGGGGGGGGCGGGTGGTCCCTCCTCGAAGCAGGGCCGCAGCCGAGAGCCCCGGGGAGGCCCTCCCCGAGGCAGCGCTACCGGGGTACAGGAAGGCTCTTCAAGGAGCGGGCATAAGCCTCGGCGCCGCCAGCGCAGGTCACAGGCGGCCCATCATGTCCTCAACACCGAGAGCACCCGCCAAGGACCCGACCCCGCCTCATGGAGGGGAGACCGGGGATCGGAAGGCGGACTTGATTACGGCGGCCAACCCCACGCAGAACAAGAGCTCCTACACTATGGCAAGTGGTGCGAGGTACACGGCTATGGTGATCATTACACAAGGGTATGCGCCGCAGTTATGGAGCTGCGGAGAGTGATGGCCGGGTCTCGGGCTCGCCTCCTCGGCCCCTCGCTGGAGCCCACGCGGGGCACCCAAGGGGTAGCCCCATACGAGCCACCGCAACGGAGGGCGCGCAGCATCGCACCGTCAGCGTCATCACCGGAGGCTCCTCCTCAAAAGCCCCCGGGGAGCAGCCGCAACTGTGGATGCCGCCCCGCAACATCACCTTCGACTTGAACGACGCCAGGGGTGTGGAGTACCCTCACCAAGACCCTCTAGTCATCCAGGCCCACATAGCACGCTGTGACGTCAGGCGCGTCCTTGTCGACGGGGGAAGCTCCGCGAATATCTTGTTCGCAGAGGCCCTCGATCGTATGGGGATCCCCCGAAGCCGGCTAGAGCAGTCAGGAGCTCCGCTTCAAGGCTTCGGGGGTCAACCGCGGCAGGCCTTGGGGCACGTGTCCCTTCCGGTCACTTTCCGTCAGGAGGGCAACAAGGGTAACATCCGGACCAAGCATGTCATCTTCGACGTCGTAGATATCCCACATCCCTACAACGCCATACTGGGTCGACCCGCCATCAACTCTTTCGAGGCGATCCCACACTACGCGTTTTTGTGTGTGAAGCTCCCGGGCCCAGAGGGTGTTATCACCGTCTTCGGCGATCAGGACCTGGCCGGGCGTGCCGAGGTCGACAGCCGCGTTCCGCATCGCCCGGTGCATGCCCTCTCCGGCACGCTCGGCGATGGGCCCTCCGCCCCCGGGTGGACGCCCAAGCCTCGGCCCGAGGGCGGAGTCAAGAAGGTGCCGCTCCAGGCGGAGGGGCAGTTTGTGTCCATCGGCGAGGGGCTCCCACTGGGGGTCGAACGGGATCTGCTCTGAGTGCTTCAGAACAACGTTGACATTTTCGCATGGTCCCCGGAGGACATCAAGGGCGTAGACCGAGCAATAATCGAGCATCGCTTGGCGGTCCGCCCCGACGCCAAGCCGGTCAAGCAAAGGCTTCGGCGTATGTCGATGGATCGGCAGCAGGCGGCCAAAACAGAGGTGGCGAAGCTTCTTCGCGCCGGGGTCATCCGCGAGGTCCACCATCCAGAGTGGCTCGCTAACCCGGTGCTAGTCCAAAAGGCCAGCGGGGCCTGGCGTATGTGCATCGACTTGACGGCACTCAACAAGGCGTGCCCGAAGGACAATTACCCCTTGCCGCGCATCGACCAGCTGGTCGACACCACTGCTGGGTGCGAACTCATGAGTTTCCTGGACGCCTACTCCGGCTACCACCAGGTATACATGGCCGAAGACGACGAGGAGAAGACCAGTTTCATCACACCACTTGGGACGTTCTGCTTCGTCAGAATGCCCTTTGGCTTGAAGAACGCAGGCGCTACCTTCACCCGCCTCGTCGCTATTGCCCTGGCCGCCCAGCTCGGGAGGAACGTCGAAGCTTATGTCGATGACGTGGTGGTCAAAACTCGGCAGCTTGCTCTGCATGGCCGGGACCTCCAGGAGACCTTCGACAACCTCCGGAAGGCGGGCATCAAGCTCAACCCCGACAAATGTGTCTTTGGGGTGCAGGCGGGCAAGCTCCTAGGTTTCCTCGTGTCCGGACGGGGCATCCAGGCGAACCCCGACAAAGTAGACGCCATCCTGGGTATGGAGCCGCCCAAGACAACGAGGGAGGTTCAGAGGCTGGCGGGCCGCATGGCAGCACTAAGCCGCTTCCTATCCAGGGCAGCGGAGCGGGGCTTGCCATTTTTCAAGATGCTCCGCGGGTGCGATGGATTTCGTTGGGACGGAGATTGCGCAAAGGCCTTCAACGAGCTCAAGGAGCACCTGGCCAGCCTCCCCACGCTGGTCGCCCCAGCACCAGAGGCTCCCCTCCTGCTCTATCTGGCCGCGTCAGCCACCGCGGTCAGCGCCGTCCTCGTCTTAGAGGAAGGCGCCATGCAGCGGCCCGTCTACTTTGTCTCCGAAGGCCTCCAAGGCGCCAAGACAAGATACACGGAGCTTGAGAAGCTCGCCTACGCGCTGGTCATGGCCTCCAGGAAGCTTCGACATTATTTTCTGGCCCACCCGATCACAGTGCCTTCTTCATTCCCCCTGGCAGAGATGCTACACAACAAGGAGTCCACAGGGCGCATCGGCAAATGGGCTGCCGAGCTCTCTCCTTTCTCCTTGACGTATGCTTCGCGAACGGCAATCAAATCCCAAGTCCTTGCGGATTTTCTCGCCGAATGGACCCCGCCGGCCCAACCCGACCAGACGCACGATGACCCCGTCTGGACGCTCACAATCGACGGAGCTTACGGCGTCGCCGGCGTGGGCGTAGGTGCGGTGATCGTCACGCCCGAAGGACAGCGTTCGCTATACTCGGCGCGCCTTGCCTTCCCCGCCACCAACAACACGGCTGAATACGAGGCACTGCTCTTTGGCCTGGCGAAGCTCAAGGCAGTCGGCGCGAGACGGGTGCTAGTCTGCACCGACTCGCGCTTGGTGGCTGGGCATGTGGACAAGTCATATCAAGCCAAGGACCCTGAGTTGGCCAAGTACCTCGCGACGGTGAGGGCGAGGGAAAGGCACCTTTTGGGTGTCACCGTCAAGGCCATCCCCCGCGCGGAGAACGAGCAGGCCGACGCCCTCGCTAAGGCGGCCAGCCAGCAACTGCCCCCCCTGAGGGGGCGTTTTACGAGATATTAGCGCAGGCGGCCATCGCGCAGGACAACCGGGACGCAGCACTCATCCACCACATTGACCGGCCAGGTGATTGGCGAGAGCCCATCTTCAATTTCTTGCAAGGCACCGCCGAGCCGGAGGACCCCGCCGAGCTTCGGCGCTTGCAGCACCGCGCAAGGTCTTTCCAGGTGTTCGAAGGGATACTCTACAAGAGAGTGGTTTGCGCACCGCTCCTGCGTTGCCTCTCGACTGAGGGGGGGAAAGGAGCTCCTGGCGGAGATCCACGCGGGCGTGTGCGGATCCCACCTGGCACCGAGGTCATTAGTCGGCAAGGCGTTCAGGCAAGGCTTCTACTGGCCAACTGCCATCACCGACGCCCAGGACCTCGTCCGTCGGTGCCAAGGGTGCCAGTGGATGGCGCGCATCATCCGCAGGCCCCCGACGAGCCTCAACCCCATTCCCCCGGTGTGGCCACTGGCACGCTGGGGCCTCGACATAGTAGGACCACTTGTCCGAGCTCCAGGGGACCTCCGGTTCGTGGTAGTCGCGCTGGAGTATTTCTCCAGATGGCCGGAAGCGGTCGCCCTGGCCAAAGTAACTTCTGCGGCCATACAGCGCTTCCTATGGCAAAACATCATATGTCGCTTCGGCGTGCCCCGGGTGCTCACGGTTGACAATGGCCTGCAGTTCGACGCCACCTTCTTCAAAGACTATTGTGACAGCATGGGCATCACCCTCCGATTCGCCTCGGTAGGGCATCCCCAGTCCAACGGGGCGGTCGAACGGGTGAATAGCGCCATCTCCGCTGCCATCAAAAAGCGCCTGGTCGGATTGCCGAAGGGCAAGCGGCCAAGCGAGCTTCACAGCGTTCTTTGGTCACTTCGCACAACGGTAACGCGCCCGACGGGATTCACGCCGTTCAAGCTCCTTTTCGGTGACGAAGCGGTGACGCCCGAGGAAATCAAGGCTGGCTCGCGGAGGGTCCTCGTCCAAGCACCCGAAGAGGAGCGCCATGTGTCCTTGGACCTCCTCGACGGGATACGGGCAGATGCAGCCCACCATGTCGAGAAGTATGCGCGGCAGACAATGCGTACTCGGGACCGCTCTATATGCCCGCGGGGGTTCAAGCCTGGGGATCTCGTTCTCAGAGTGGCGCTCCAGGCGGAGACCGTTGGCAAGCTGGAGTCCAAGTGGGAAGGCCCGTACATCGTGATGGAGGCATTGCCGAAGGGGGCGTACCGCCTCGCCACGCTCGAAGGACAAGCCCTCCGGCACACATGGAACGCGGACAGGTTGCGGCGATACTACGCCTAGAAGCAGGACAACAAGCGTACAGCCACCAGCCCTTTGTCGTACGATGCTCGCCCGCGCAAACGGGAGTTCAATAAAGATTGTTATTCCCAGAGCATTGTCTGTCCGCGCTGAGCAGAACACAGTCTACGGACTTTAAATAAGACGTAGCGTCGAGGTCCGCCTCCGCACGCACCAGTCCACGGACTTTAAATAAGACGTAGCGTTGAGGTCCGCCTCCGCACGCGCGAGTCTCCGGACTATAAAGGAAGTCGTAGCGTCGAGGTCCGCCTCCGCACGCACCAGTCCACGGACTTTAAATAAGACGTAGCGTTGAGGTCCGCCTCCGCACGCGCGAGTCTCCGGACTATAAAGTAAGTCGTAGCATCGAGGTCCGCCTCTGCACGCACCAGTCTATGGACTTTAAATAAGACGTAGCGTTGAGGTCCGCCTCCGCACGCGCGAGTCTCTGGACTATAAAGAAAGTCGTAGCGTCGAGGTCCGCCTCCGCACGCACCAGTCTACGGACTTTAAATAAGACGTAGCGTCGAGGTCCGCCTCCGCACGCACCAGTCCACGGACTTTAAATAAGACGTAGCGTTGAGATCCGCCTCCGCACGCGCGAGTCTCCGGACTATAAAGGAAGTCGTAGCGTCGAGGTCCGCCTCCGCACGCACCAGTCCACAGACTTTAAATAAGACGTAGCGTTGAGGTCCGCCTCCGCACGCGCGAGTCTTCGGACTATAAAGGAAGTCGTAGCGTCGAGATCCGCCTCCGCACGCACCAGTCTACGGACTTTAAATAAGACGTAGCGTCGAGGTCCGCCTCCGCACGCACCAGTCTACGGATTTTAAATAAGACGTAGTGTCGAGGTCCGCCTCCGCACGCACCAGTCTACAGACTCTAAATAAGACGCAACGGGGGGACGCCCTCGCGCGCACCAGTCTACGGACTATAAATGAAGTCGTAGCGTCAAGGTCCGCCTCCGCACGCGCTAGTCCACGGACTCTAAATAAGACGTAGCGTCGAGGTCTGCCTCCGCACGCGCGAGTCTCCGGACTATAAAGAAAGTCGTAGCGTCGAGGTTCGCCTCCGCACGCGCCAGTCCACGGACTCTAAATAAGATGTAGCGTCGAGGTCCGCCTCCGCACACGCGAGTCTCCGGACTATAAAGAAAGTTATAGCGTCGAGGTTCGCCTCTGCACGCGCCAGTCCACGGACTCTAAATAAGACGCGGATGCCCTCCCTGCGCGCTCTACGGAGTATAAACAAGATGCGGAGGTCTTCTTCCCTTCGCGTTTGGCGGCAGGTAACACCAAGAATAAGGTACTACTTGGTTTCATTGTAAAAGCAAAGGGGTTACATGGTTACAAGCATAAGAACCAGTACATCATCCCCCTGCCCTACCCGACCAACCGCTCAGCCTTGGCGCGGTGCGGACGAACCCGTGCCGTCGTCGCCGTGACGCGGAAGGACTCCTTCGAGCCAGTGGAGGAGGTCCCCCTCCCCATGCAGCGTCTGCTGCACGGCGACCCTCGCTGCATCTTCCCTGAAGCGGCCCCAGATCCGTTGATGGAAGTTCTGCAGGCTAGGCCCGATGGAGCGGATGGCGTTCGACATGACCTCTGGTCGGCCGGGAGGATACAGTTGCGGATTCGCCAGCTCATGGGTATGTCCACACCCACGAGTGTGAAGCAGGGCGAGGGCGAAACACGCACCAAGATAGCCGCAGTGCTCGCCAAACGTTCTGGCGCCACGAAGAGCAACGCCTGCCCCCTCCTCGATCAGCCTGAGCGTCTCCGACAGGGCCTCCGGCCCGTGCGTAGCGTCCGGCACTCTGACACACAGATCTCGGAGGGCCTGGTTCAGAGACTCCATGGCCCGCCACGCCGACATGGACGCATTTTCCAAGACAAGACTATTCCCTGCAGCAGACTCTGCCAGCTGGGCGTTCTCCCCTTCTAGGACGGCGATCTGCTGCAGGAAGGCGGCGCGCTCCTCAACCGCGGCGCACTTGGCTTCCGTGGCCTCGAGTTGTGCGGTCACCATGGCGCCCTCCAGCGCGCGAAGTTCTTCATCCTTCGCCGCGAGAGCATTGTTTGCTTCATGAAGGCTGGCTTCCAGAGCCCTCCGCTCCCGAATGCGGGCCTCGTCAAAGGACCGGCTGAGGGCAAGCGTCTGGCAAAAACAACAAGTCAGCAGGCGTCCAGCAGTACATGACAAGCTGAAGCGCACATATTTACCCTCATCTCGGAGGCCTGCAGCACGAGCGCTAGGAGTTCCCCCTCGTATGACGACAACATCTCTCGGTCAAGGCCGTTGTCGGCACGCTCTGCGGCTGCGGTGAGGACGCGAAGTATCTCCAGGCGAGGGAGGAAGTCCGAGCGAGTGAGCCCCGATCCCAACGCGCCAGGATTTACCGAGGCAGCGGCCACGTCAACAGCAACGGACACCTGCGGGGCACCCTGCACAAGGCTTTGGACTTCGCGCATACCTCCGTTGCTCGATCCTTCGCCATGTCCGGGAGACTTCGTCTCGCCTGATGTTGGCAGAATGAGCGAGCAGATCGGAGAGAGTCTCGCGAAGTCACGAGAAGAAAGGGACTCACGCCTACCTCCTGCGCCTCTCGTCGCGGTAGGAAGTGGCGCCGTTTCGACTGCCAAGGGGGAGGCGGGCGCCTCGGTGGTCGGCGAGGAGGTCTTCTCGGCCGCGCCAGACGCCGTAATCCCGCGGCAAGGCCCCGCAACGGCGTATCGACCCCTCGCTGGCGCCGGGGACTGCGTCCGAGGGTGTTTCGCCTGCGGCGGCACAAGCGATTCTTCCGGGGCAACACCAGCTATGGTTCCAGTCGCCCCCACGGTTTCCTCCGTAGGGGGCGCGCCCTCGCCGGCCGCTGCGGTTGATAGTGCACCATCAACCGTGGTTTTCTCGCCGGGAACGGTGCTCCCCCCGGGTTGGCGACTTCCAGCTCAACGATGGCCGCGAGCACGGGTTCGTTGGCATCGGCAGAGGGTGCCGGGGGATTCGCGGCGGCGCGCTCCTCCGAAGCAGTGTGGCCGGGCCCACCGCCGGTCGCACGCCCCGTCTCAGCTGTGCTAGTCGCCGAGGGGCCTGCGGGGTCGCATACGGCAGACGGGGAACGGGCCCGGCGTCGCGAAGATAACACCCCCACAGGGCTCTCACCCTCCTGAGCCCCCGGAGTCTCGGTGGGAAGCTCCCCCAGCACCGCGCGCTCGGGCACAGTAATGCCCACAGCCTCGCATGTGCGGTTTACCCGCCCTTGCTTAGCCGCCTTGACTGCGGCCTCGCGAGCCTGGTGCTCCTTAAGCGTGTACGGGCCGAGGAGCGCCGCAACCACACACTCCGCATCTTCTAGCCGAGCCACTGCGCAGGAGATCACGTCAGTCAGGCGGAGACTAAACAGATACAATAGCACGCGTCAAACGTGCTGGGCGACTTACAAGGAGCGGAGGGCGGAAGCAGGCGAGATGCGGATAAGCTGAACCCGTCCTCGCGGGGGCCGTTCTGACCAACATACTTCCCCCGGGAGGAGAGTGGCGCCGCCCCATACATTGTGAACTCCTCGGCTAGGTCGCGCAGGCTCATTCGACGGGCGACACCAACAAGACTCTGTAGCTTTTGCGTGTCGTCAATCTCCGCCTTCAGACTCGGCGTACTGTTAAACGAGATCGGCCCACCTCGGCATTGCATTCCGCTCTTGTCGGTCACGGTGTAGTAGAACCACTGCCGAGTCCAGCCGGACTCCCATTGCCTCGGCGAGGCTGGCGCGGGGAACAACGTCGCGCACGACGCCCGGAGCACGAAGTCCACACCGCCGAAGTTGGACTCCGCCCCGTCAACTTTTCTAGGTCGACAGCGTGCGTCGTGCAGTGTGGCGAATAAGCTCGCGCTGGGACGCCACCCCTCTGTCCGCATCGTCCACGTGAAGACAGCTAGGCGGAGTACTGCGTGGGGCGTCAATTGGGCTAGCTCCAACTTGTAGGCCCGCAGGACTTCGCCCACGAACAACGTGGAGGGCATTCGAAGGCCGGCGTCGAAGAACGCGACAAAAACAATCGCCTCCATTGCCCGGGGCTTCGGCTCCGTCTCGTCCCGACGGGGCAGGCGAGCCCCATCGCGATCCACAATCTTCCTCTCATCCACGAGTCGCTGCAGCGTCCCTTCGGTCATGCGGCTCTTCCCCAGCACACGGGAACAGCAGCCTCCCGAGTGCTCCATGGCGTCCCACCACTTGTTGGCGCGCGAGCTCCCCCGCGGCACCAGCTCGTACTTCCTGGAAGGTTGGGACACCTCGCCCTGGCTAGGCAAGGAACCACTGCGGGGATGGTAGGTGACGTCGTCATGGCTAGCCATCGCTCTTCGCGACCAGGGAGGAAGAAGCAGGGAAAGGAGCAACTGACGTTACAGTTAGCACGCGCGGACGCAAAGCGGCAGATCAAAAAGCAAAGCAAGAAAGGGTGCCTCCACCTCAACACTAGCACCTTATAAAGGCCGCTCGCCTCTCATATGGCTCGAAGCACAGACAGATCAAACTCGCAGCGATTCGGCTGCCCAAGATTTGGAAAGAAGAACCGCCGGGGCCTAGAGGGCCGTGCCTGGTAGGTGACCAAGCAGCACACAACGCCTACACGCCTTCAACACGCGTCCAACTTCCCTGGGGAAGAGGCGAACGGCCGCGGTCACGCAACCGCTCACATCCCACGACGCACCAGTCGTGAGTCGCCACGTGTCCCACCTCTAGAATAGCAGACTGCACGACGCGACAGCCTGACTCCTGCTAGGCCAGGCGTCGGCGTGATTCCAGCCGCCATTAAAAGCGCACTATCAGACTGCAAGGTCACAACAGCTCCGAAGCGCAACAATATCGGCGCCAAGCTCCAATCTTAGCGCGGGGCCGGAGCGCGCGCGCCTCGACTTCGACTTAGGCGCCAGCCTCCGCTGCCACCCGTTCGAAGGGTAGGGGACGGAGCGCGCGTGCCTCGGCTTCGACTTAGGCGCCAGCCTCCGCTGCCACCCGTTCGAAGGGTAGGGGACGGAGCGCGCGCGCCTCGGCTTCGACTTAGGTGGCAGCGGTCGAAGGGTATGGGACGGAGCGCGCGCGCGTCTACTTCGAGCTAGGCGCCAGCCTCCGCTGCCACCCGTTCGAAGGGTAGGGGACGGAGTGCGCGCCTCGGCTTCGACTTAGGCGCCAGCCTCCGCTGCCACCCGTTCGAAGGGTAGGGGACGGAGCGCGCGTCTACTTCGACTAGCTTGGAGAAATTCACAGGCCGCGGGACGGAGGGGGCCAAAGGACTCGGCGACATGACTTCGGCCCTGTGAAGCACTTCACCATGAGAAGCTCCTGTCGTAGGGGTGGCCCCCACTTAAGCCCAGCAGCCCTGTTAGGAGGTTATAAGAACCAGAGTAACATGTGTAATGACATAAGTGCCCCTAATTGGGAGGTACGGAAGTAAGGGCATAACTGTAAAAACATACTCCATGTGAATATATATATATCAGGATGAGGGGGAGGTGAGGCAGAACACTCCCACCTCTCCACTACCATCTCTCTCTGTTTGGTCTGTAACCACAACAGTATATTAACTATTACTACTGTAGATCTTTATGTTTTGTAATGTAAAATATTTTTACAACTTTGAACATCCATTTTAAAATTCCTGCACCCGCTGAGCACGCGGACAATAAAAACGATCCCTGCAGCGAGCAGGTGTGATGCTACTGCCGCGTACCGTGTGAAAAGCACGCCGAAGAACTACTGCTCCACCGCTGCCACCACTGAACAGCTTTTGATCACCAAACTAACCGGTTGGCGGTAGGCAGTAGCTCTCAGCCGGCCGGAAGCTAGCGATCGAATGCATGCCAAATAAATGATCTAAAACGCATCCATCATATGTGCAAACTGCTGCCCAGACAGGCAACCGCACACATCCCATCCGCTGCAAATGCAACGGGTAGGTACGGATGGTTCGAGATAAGTAGCAGTTGGTGACGAGTCGATAATGAATCACACCGTGTATAATGAGACGACATGGGTCATCTCTAATTCTTGCCTCTAAAATTTTAAATGATATAGACAAGAGAAAATGATAAGAGAGAAAGAAATTATTTGAAATACAACAGATAATCTATAAGATCATTATAGATGACATTATTTCTATTTATCCATCTATCTTTATAAATTATAGGACTCATTATATGAATTATCTCACCTCGGTGTACCATCCTCGTTTGATGTCCCACAGGCTTTCAAACCGTGGTCCCATGGAATGGAAGGCTGGATGGGTGTCACCTTGTGTCGACAACTAGGGGTGAAAACAGATCGGATACGATCGAATAGTCTCAAATACGAATACGAATCTATATTTTTAAAACGAATACGAATATGAATTCGAATATTCTTAAATACGGATACGAATATTCTCGAATACGAATATGGATATTTTCGAATACGGGTTTTCTCGGATACGAATATCGGATAAAATGGATTCCTAGCGGTTTTGCTGATTTTTCACCAGTTTTTGACTGTTACCGGTTTTAAACCACATAAATTCAAATTTTGAATCACAAAATTCGTACGGATTTTTCATGGGTTCTAGAAATGGAATCGAATACGAATCAAATAGTCTCGAATACGAATATGGATACGAATATTCTCGAATACGAATACAAATATTCTCTAATACAGATACAAATATTCTCGAATACGAACATTTTTTAATATAATCATGTTTTCTTAAATATGAATATCGAATAAAATAAATTATCTGTTACCTTTTTCACCCCTATCGACAACCAACGGTTCCTCCGTGTGGATCTGCGTCCTCTGCCATGCTATTCAAAAGGCGCCGATTACATCTAACCGTTGGTCGGTGAATCATCGCTATGAATTGAGCGTACGATTACCAGTGCCGAGTCCTTAAAACAATCACCTTTTCTTAAAAGAATACGAAGGAGATCTGCACGTCAAAGAAATTGGATGGTAATGGGTATGTTCTTTTTAGCTGTAGTTTATAGTTTAAGGGCCTGTTTGGAACAGAGGAATTTCACAGGAATTTTGCAGGAATTTTGCAGGAAACAGTTCAATTCCCGCAGGAATCGGGAAAAATTCCCGCATTCCAAACAGGGCCTAAATTTTTGAATTATGTCTATTTGTGAGAGAGTACAGAGAAGTACTCACGTGTGATTTTAGCCGATATAGATAAAGGGTCTGTTCTTTTCGGCTGCGGCTTATGGCTTTTGGCTGAAATTTTTGAATTTTGGCTGTTTACGGTACAGATTACGGAGAGACAGATGCTCACTTGCGATTTTGGCTGGTACAGATATTGGGCTTTTAACGTGTAGATCGCTTAACTTGTAGACCCTGTCTTGAGAAAATACTCAGTTTGAAAGTTAGGTACTGTAGCAAAAGCCAAAAGCCGCCCAGCTTCTCTCCTACCAAACAGGCTCAAAATTAAGACAATATCTACTACAATCAACTTGTAGATAATATTTTTAAAGATATTTTATTTAAAAGTTAATTAATATAGTAAATCAAACTATAAACCCTGTCGAACTCACCCAATAGTTGAACGAGCTACACGCTTTTACGAAGTACTCACATTAAAATACATTGATGAATAATAGTGTCAACAGAATAGAGAACAGGGTTATAACGACTTCATAGCAACTAGTACTAGCGAAGCGACAACTCACAAACGCACTAAACATATGTATGCGCTACAGGCGCTGCTCATGTGAGAGCTCAAGGACGGTAAGTACATGCATGCACACAGTGCGATGTTCAGGCCTACCAAACTGTGGTAGTTCACGGCAGCTAGCATCTTTTGTTGGCGCTTACCAGAAAACAGTGTCGATCGACTTGCCTGCTCCACCAACCTAGCTGTGCTATCATAACTTGTCAGTTATGACACCATCCGCTTCCGAATAGTCCTCTTTATTGTTTTGCGATATCTGGAGAATGGAATGGAGCTGTGGGCGTGAGGTGTCCCCCGACCAAATCATGGCAGGACAAAGTTATTTAGGGATTGCTGTGCAGAATCGATCATGGGTTCATCAGTTATAACTGATACATGCTTCCAGAGAATTCCTCCTCTCGGAAATAATGTTGCTAGTGGTGCTTGTTTGATTCTTTCGCTGCAAGCCTGTTCTTATTATAAATTTACAATCTCCTCCTTAAATGCTTCAGAAATCGAAACCAAAACTTAAAATTTTGCCTCTCCATCTGGAAGTTTGTAACAGAATTGAGTACTCGGTTGTCATAGAGAAATCTGAAGTGCAATCGTTTTTTAATTTCGCTTCCTCTTAGAGGAAGCAATGCTCAGCTTTTCTACTTTGGTACTCTGGAGGAACGTCTTGTGTGGCGGTTTCTTTTGTTTACTCTTTTTTAATCCGCGTTTTCCATACGAACTCCTCAGATGGAAAGACATTCTTCGTACTGATGATCCTATCAGTATCAGGCTGTCACATGCATGCATATTCTTCTTCTTGCTGATCTGTAGAATGCTGGTGAGATCACATAACTTCATCTGTCGAAAGTGGAATTTTTTTTGCGAATAATTTATTTTTATTTGAAATAACAGAAATATATCCACAACAACATTTTTTTTACAGAAATAGGTCCAGTCGCCTAACCCTCGGGCAATTAGAGCTTATCGCCCAACGGAAAAGCGACAACAAAGGCTTCTATAAACCATTGGGCGACAGGTTCCAGTTGCCCGACAGTTGAGTGATTGGAACCTGTCGCCTAGTGGCTGGGCGATTGGAACTACAGTCACCCAAACACATGGTGATTGCATATTGCCCTATGTGAATTTTGTAGATTTTGTGAATTTTGTAGATTATGACTGGAAGATAATATATTGGATTCATACTAAAAGTTTATGATCATTGTATGTTGTTGTAGGCTAAAAAAATTTGTGAAACTTTTTTAAGAATGATTGAACTTAAAACGATCAGTAAGTACGATGGTAAGTGATATTGTGTTGTTATCGGGAATTCGTACACAAAGAAAAACTGGTGCCTTGCGTGCTCGACGTTTTCCCTTCCTTGCGTGCTCGACGTACTGTATGAACCGGGACCATTTTCCCTTCCTTGCGTGCTCGACGTTGAACTCCTCGGCGGCCTCTTTTGCCTTGGTCGTCATTTCCCTCTTTTTCTCGCACTCTCTTGCAAGCCTCGCACTCCCTACGTGAGGATGCCTCGAGATGAGTTTTCATCTCCTGTTGTATACGTTCGGTTTGCTTATCCTTGCGGCGCTCCTCCTCCTGGATCTCAGAGGACCTTATGACGTTCCACTCCTCGGAGTCAAGGGTCCACTGGTCCTCTAGGTGGATCTCAAGATCGATCCATTTGCGGTAACCACATAAGGGTTCCGGGGACTGTGAATACACGGGAGAGGTTGTTAGTGCGTAGTTTGAAGGAGAAAAAGTAGAGGGAAAATGGTGCACATGGTCCTTACCGGCTGTCGATAGGTTGCGGTGTCTAAACAGCGATCGGGATAGTCATTGGAATAGTTTGCGCAACCCCAGTAACGCATACCTAGGCTGAGGCGGTGCTTAGACTTGAAGAACTTGCACGGGTCTTGACACCAACAAAGGGGGTGTCTCCCCCACTGGTGGGTGTTGCGGTGAACACTCGGTAGAAACATTCGTGATGAGGTTGTTGCTACGAGTCGCATCATTGTGGGGAGCTGACCTCGTAGCACGCTGTGCTTGTTCTGCCCTGACTGCAGCAGCCCTTACTTTCTCATCGCGTGCGGTAGCTGACCTTGCTAGGTTGTGGGTCTCCACCCATTGCTTCATAATCTTGTTCCATTGCTTCTTCTGCCTCTTGTCCATCCCGGTGTGGTGAAGCAAGTGCCGGTATAGTATGGTGTTTGCTTGTGTAGTGTTCTCTCAGAAAACTAGTTGACCTCCTTTTATAGGGCTCCTAGTGGCATTCTCGCTGCATGAAGATGCCCGTGTGGTATTGTGAGCACGCGAAACTGCCTAGTCAGGTCTTCGGACTGCGGAAAGCTGCACCCTTTAATCTTATCGCTGCACAAAACTGGGTCGTATGGTCTTGTCGCTGCGCAAAGGTGTCTCGTCTGGTCTTCACACTACGCAAAGCTGGCCCGTACAGTAATGTCGCTGCGCAAAGCTAGCGCGTGCAGTCTTCTCATTGCTCAAAGTTGGTGCATGCGGTCATGTCACTGCGAAAATCTAGGCCGTTATGTCATGTCACTGAGCAAAGCTGGCCCGTGCGGTCATGTCACTGTGCAAAGTTGGTGTGTGTAGTCTTATCGCTGTTCAAAGATGGCCCATCATGTTATGTCACTGAGCAAAGTTGACCCGTGTGGTCATGTTGCTGTTCAAAGCTAGCGCGTGCGGTCTTCTCACTGCTCAAAGCTAGTGCGTGCGGTCATGTCACTGTGAAAAGCTGGGCCATCATGTCATGTCACTGAGCAAAGCTGGCCATGCAGTCATGTCACTGTGCAAAGCTGGCATGTGTAGTCTTGTCGTTGCTCAAAGCTGGCCCGTCATGTCATGTCGCTGTGCAAAGTTGGCCCGTGTGATCCTATCACTACACAAAGCTGCCCTGTGTCATAAATGACGCCGCAACACCGCAATTACTTTATAAAATGGATGACTGAGGCATTAATGGTAGAACAACTACCTTCTCCGTCGTATAGTAAGCCACCATAATAGACGCCGAGGGGCCAGTCAAATATGGGGTCACCAAAGGGGGACCTTTCGCTCGAAAGGAAGGAGGACTTCGGCGTTACGTACCGCTTGTTGCCAAACAGGCGCGCTCAGCCAGTGTTGCCGAAATGCAAACATATGCCGGATGAGGTGGTGCAGGTGGCAAAAGGCCAAACAGATGATGGGCGACGTTTCTTCCGATACCCATACTTCGGGATACAAGTAGGTACTCGTCTATTTTGTAGTACTACTAATAAAGTTTCAATGTTAACGTTCCTTTGTAGCAGATGGATAAATGCGATTTCGTGCGATGGATTGATCCTTCTCATGAACGGTATGTTGCGAGGTACGTGGATACGTTGTGGGAGCGAATCACTGATTTGGAGGGACGAATTGAAAGTCTCAAAGAGCAGAACGATGACCTCCACCAGCAGATGGAGCGTGAGAAGGGCAACGAGGAGGTCATTAACATAAGGAGTTCGTACGACTCAACATGCTGCTGCACGAACCCTAATTGTATATGTGCTTGCCACTACAACAACGGCCAGCCACGTCCGAGGCAGCCCCTCGGCAACACTCCATATGGGTACCACGAGGCTCCTTCCACCTATAGGCAACGATGTGTATGGTTGTACCGTTGTACTCTCGCCTGTTGTTTGAAATATTTTGCAATGTCATTAAGCATGTAATCAAATGGTTCATACATTGGTGCGGTTGTCATCAATGCAGTTCACTATTCGATTGGTGTGGTCGTCGGTGCGTTTGCCATCAATTCAGTGGTACGGGCGTGGACAACGTAAAGAGAAGTACAACTAAGCTCACCACAATATTGTAAACAACACTACGTAAATAAGAAACATAAGCAGTACATGAACAACAAGCGATAGTCAGCACTAACCACCCCCAATAGCATCCCCAACCCCCCTCCATCGCCACCCTGGCCCCCTCCGTCTTCGCGACTGCGTCCTCCCATGCGGCCCTGCTTGGCCATCTTCCTCAGCGCCGGGTGATGACGCCTTGACAAGGTAAGACGATCAGGAGACCGTCGCACACGCCCCTAAGCTAATGGAGTGGACTGCACTGTTGCTTGTGTGGCCACTGGTGCACCGGTGAGGGCACTCCCAGAGAGAACCTCCGGGGGTGTGGCCCGAGGTGCAGAGCCTATCGCCTGGCCGGGCTAGTCCGAAAAGTACTGGTCCATGTCATCCTGTCCTGGGAGACCCCCCATCCCTGGTCGTGAAAGACAAGACCTGCAATACAAATATCATTAGTTCATCCGATAAAGCAATGGGATAAAACCGACAAGAGGTGAAGCGTACCCTCAGCTGGCGTAATGGCGTCTAGAGGGATGTACGGCACGGAGTAGGCCCCTGCGTGGGGAAGCCAGAGATGTACGTATAACGTGTAAATAGCTGCCCTGGCGGTGTACGAGGCCGTCCCCAGGCTGACCCCTCGGCCTCGTCAGGCTGAGGTGATGTAGGACGTGCCCAAGTAGAACCCCCCACGTGGTGCCATGCCGGTTGGGGCGGCCCCAGTGGACGGACCGTGTGTGCACCAGGCGTGGAGTGCGGACCTCCGGTAGCCTCGTGCAAGACAACATGGCTATAACACGTGCACCCTAGGCCTCCACACGATGCCAAGTGCTCACCGACTCCTCCTGTGTAACCTCCGCACCACTGGTGATCCTATCCTCTATGGCGTGAGACTCCCTCCTAATCACAGCACTGATGTCAGTCTATAGGAAAAACATGAAATGGTCAATCATCTAAGTGACATTGCCATTAGGGAATATTTAAAAATTAGATGTAACGTACCACGATGTGGATGTCCCGCGCGAGGTGTGTGAGGTACGTGTCTGTTGGTGCGACGACGTGTGCTGAGGGCTGGTCAATAACATGTACGAGCCTAGTACGTGTCTGAGGCTAGTACCAGTGCAGGTACTCCACGTACATGTTGCTGTCGTAGGGGCGCTCCTCCTCCACGTAGTCATCAAGCGTGGCTTCTCACTGCGCGATCCATCCCTCCATCTTCGTCGTCCAGTCTGTGCCACGTTTTACTCCCTTCCTAGAGTACCTGCTTATAAGACCATTTCGTTAGTAGTCGCAAACGAATAGTAACTACAAGGAGATTTCTAAGAGGTGGTCACTCACGCGTGGACGCTCTGCGGCAGCGATGGTTCGACTGGTATCGGAACAACCTGACGTAGGCCAAACTGGCGCATCACACGCTGCGGTGAGTAGTCCTCGACGAAGACGTCATACATGTGCTTCTGGCGCGTCAGCTAGAAAGCCCGGTTGCACCAGCAGAGTGAGGACAGCCCGTCAGGAGCACGGCTCTGTAGTACCGCAGGTGAGTACGGCTCCTAACACACATCGTTAGCTGTGAAGTGGTCGAACTACACCACAAAGGGCAGATATGCCCGTATGACCTAGACGTGCATGAACTATACCCTCAAGGAACAACAGCTGTGACATATGACCATCATTAATACGAAGGAAATAGCTGATTGTCAGACTACTTACCCATTGACGACACCAGAGAGAACCCATCATAGGCCGGTCGACGTCGCCCCCGGGGTACATCTCTACCCCGTATGGACTCATGTCCACGAGCATGGGTCATCCGAGGCTACAGTGCTCGAACGACCACAGCTGCAGTAGCAGCAGACACCCCGTGAGGATCGAGTTTGCCTTGGTCCTGGTGCACACGTCACACAAGCCACGATAGGCCACGACAAGTGCGGTTGAACCCTAGATGATCTGGCGGGCCTCGTCGTCGGTGATGGCCTTAGCGTGAGCGATGAGGTGCACGTCGATGGTGTTGCTATGACTGGTGGTGAAGAGCACCCACCAAATAGCCATAGCAAGTATGCCTCCAAGTGCCACGAGACCTACTGCTCGTTCGGCTCCGGATCCATCTGCTCCACCTGAATGCAACCCAAGAAGTTATTAGTACGCAATAGCGGAAATGAGATCATATAGGACCAAACAGAAAGGGCACGTACCCGGAACTGCGAGAGCCACCTCAATGACGTCCCGTGTGTCTGAGCCGATGGGAAGACGTAGTACTCCTCCGCAGCACCAGGAGGAAGGACCCCCTCGAATCTGCTGAGCAGGTCCACGCGCCACCCTGCCGGGGCCTCTGGTAGGAAGGCAGTAGCTCCCACAATCAGAAGGCCAAGTAGCAGGCAAACGTCCTGTAGACCGAAAGGGAGGTGAAAAGTGTGCATCTCCAGCCGCCACCAGTCCACCAAAGCTGTTAGTAGAGAATGGTCGACTAGGAAGCGTCGCGATCACTCCGCGCCATCGTCCCCACCCACAGGCAAGGCCAGTCTGTCCTCGTCGGTGGCCTGCGCCATCCGGGCGAGAGGGAGTAGCTTGGCATCCCCTAACCTACGAAGCAAGTAAAGGTCAGCACGGAATCTACTTACGGCAATAGTACAATGCTGGTGGTGTACACCTGGCTGTCCAGTAGGGTCTAGTCTCTAGGCAACTCGAGGTGTGTGTGTCCGAACCACTCCCAAATCCGCTGGCTCCTTCGCGCTCCCTGTAGGCAGGACACGACGGGAAGTGTGATGTAGCCAGTCAACGTGCTCGTCCAACTGGCCATAAGGGTAGTCCGATCCATGAAGATCACGAGCCATACTTACAAAATAAATTGAAGTTAGCATTTATACGGAACCAAAAACCATAGCATATAAAGCAGCAGTAAATAGAACTTGTAAGTAAACAAACAAAACAATACTAGGCTACCGCACAACACCAACTACATTACTGAAAAGGGGAAAGCAACATAGCAATTATACAAACGGTACATGCAATGTACGATACATTCAGTATGATAGTACGCACGTCACAAGTGCCAACTAACAAAGTATAATTTACAATGCAAATTTATTTGTAGTCTCCAACTACTAGTAGTAGAAACCATGATGCTCTATCTATTGATCCTAGTAGCCGCCCAGGCATTGTTGGAATATGTTGTGGCAGTCGCGGTTCTGCCGATGCCTACTGCAACCCTGCCACATCCTGCAGTGGCAACCGTGTTGCTACCGAAGCCTGCCAGGGCAACTATGTTGCTACCGCGACCCTGCCATGTTGTGTCATGGTGTTGCCGATAAATACTATGGTGAAAGTTAATTTTTATAATATACTTTTGGCATGAAACTAATAGTGGGAAAAATTCAATCAACTCGTTTAAAGTGTTAGAGAGGGGATCATTTACCATTTATTAGTTAGTAAAGCTTGTGTGAAACACAAAGGCACATGGAAAGTAGTGCGACATGAAACATACTCTGATATGCAATTTAAGTTTGTATGGCTTTTAAAATATTAAGTGAGCCCATGATATCACCTTTTACACGGTATGTTGTGGTTGTACTAGCCTCAAATGCAATACAATCCAACTCAAACTACAAATAAGAACAGACTATTAAAGACATATAAAGAAAGTAAACGCTTAATTGGATTATTGAACATGCAAGTGTGTTCTTGTAGGCTTGTGGCAGAACGGATTGTTTTATACTCCAAAAGTGACCATCCTAAACATGTTAAAAATCAACTACTCCTGTAACACTTTGAAACAAACACCTATAGCCAAAATTATAACTCTCTCATGTATATTGTGCTGGAAGTACACAAGTGTGACGCTCTTTTGCGTTATCTGTCTTTCCACTAATGCTAAGCCAGTTGATCTACACCTCATTATATTACTATTGCAATTTGGTGTGTGTGTGTGGGGGTGGGGGTGGGGGGGGGGGTTGATGCTTTTTGTTTGTCTTGTGTTTAGACTTGATGTCCAGGAAATTGAACGGTAGATTGAGGCCCTTCTTTTCAATTTCTAAAGCCGTTTCTATATGATAACTAGTTTTCAAACATAGTGTTTTAAAGATAAGATCAATAAGTTAATTGTAGTAGACATCATAGCAATTTAATTTATATCGACCAAAATTGCATGTGAGTCTCTCTCTCCGTATTCTCTCACGAATAACCAAGAGCTATAAACCAAAGCCAAAAAAGAACATGCCCTGATTAAGCCTCCTTTTTTCGGCTTACGGCTTTTCTCAAACAAATAAATGAGATGGCTTCTTTGCCGCCATTTCGAAACAGTTTATCGATATTCGGTTCGTTCACACAAACGTTCACATTAGGACCAAAAATCTATAAGCCCGAAAAGAACCCACATGTCACATGCTCTGTGCTCTGGGACGCAAGTTTTATTTATTTTTTCATTTTGGAACAGACTTTAACAAATGATATGACGATACTACAGCTTCCTGCCACCCTATTCTTTTGTTTATTGTGCTTACTTTATCGTGTAAATGCTATGGACTTCTCCATTTGAATACGCTGTTCTATCAACTTTTGCTGACAATTTACGTGCATGTGCGGTTCTTTGGCAAGTCTAGCGAGAAGATGGTTGAGTTCTTAGAGCTCGGTTGGCATCATACATAAGAACCATGCTGAGAGTATAGCTTCATTAATCATTAAAGGGAGCGTTGATGAGGAGCTGAAGGATATAGATGTTGTATCTGCGAGGGCTTTTTGGGAATTTCTCAATTGAGTAAAAAGAAAAAAACTATATGCAGGCGGGGCCCACCAGTCGGTGAGCCGCACGAAGAGATAAGGGGGAGGAGACTCCTCCCTGTGCGCGTTCCCGTGCGGCCGTTTCATTTGATTCGCCCAGATCTGGCGATTTAGGGGCGAATGGAGAGATGGCGAGCGGAGGGGCGGCGGCGGCGGCGTGGGCAGGCCCGGGTTTCTTAGAGCCGGCCGCTCGCGCCACCCCGCAGCTAACTCTCGTCTCCTCTTCTTAAGATTGGACGGCTCCACGGTAGGGAAGTAGATCTCTTCCGATCTGGTTTTTGCTCTCTTGAGTCTTCTTCTTCCTCTCCGTTTTCGGGTTGTGCGGCGGTTGGAGGCTTCGGCCCCATCTCCGATTGAGGGCCTTTTGCTTCTGGTTTTGGCTGCCCTTTGTGGGGGGTGAGTGGATCTGGAGGTTGAAGCCTAACCCGAGGAGAGGGACGAAGAGGGTGACGACTCTCTGCTGTTCTTGAACGCACTCGGCCAGTGCACTCATTGAGGTCTTACGCGGCACTACCCTAACCCTCGACTTCGGCATCGGGCATCCGAGGTCGGTGAGGGCTTTGTATCTCCGAAGGCCACACTCCTCTTCTTCATTAGCACAGAGGGGTGATAGGTTTTCTGGGACAGTGATTTCATCGTGCCTTGCCCTATTCTTCGAGTTCCTATTCGGCTTGATTGATCCTGGATGGTTTTGAATACCGTCTGCACTGTGACTATTGTTGTTTTTTTGCAAACTTTGTCGACAGTATCTGTTCTTTAAGTTCTATTTAAGAATAAGAACCGGTATATGACATGTTTGCTTGTGGGCTTGGATTACATGCTCTGTGATGAACTTGAATATCCAAAATAGATTTTGATAACAGGATTAAATTTTTGGGCTCTAGTGATTTGTTATCTACTGTCCACACTTTGCTGGCTTTCGGCTAATTAGATCTGTTCATATGCAGTTGAAATCTTGCTGTGCAGTAATTATTTTAGTTGCTTCAGAAGAGATACTTTCTTTTATGAGAGACCATGTGAAGGTGTCCCCATGTTTGTGATGAGTAATTGACTCGTGTTTTGAAAGTTTGAGTTTGGTTTGGTCGGTTCGCGCCAAGTCGGTGCATGTCGTGGTCCGGTTCAGTTGGACTTGTTCGATTGCGGTCAGGAGTGCTTAGGACAATTGTTTTCCTTCTCGATCGGTCAATTTGGGTATTTCATGCTTGAGTACCTTTTTGTTAATGCTAATGTCGGTTATACTGTTTCGAGCGGTGCTATGTGACGGTTTGCTTGTCTGTGTGACTGCAGGACTTCGGAGCTAGGTCATGGTGAGGCGTGGGAGGATCGGGACTAGGCACAGGAGGTGTTGAGGTCCAGACGGTCAGAGACATCGAAGATGATCGAGGCTGCTGAGGTGGTTGCGAGTCGGGAGACGAGGAACCGGAGCGGGAGCTACCGGTGGTGGACACGACGGGCGACGGCGAGGTGGACCGGGACTAGGCTTAGGGAGGAGCTGAGGTCCAGACAGTCAGGATGCCGGGTGCGGTCGTGCGAGGACAGGAAGCTTCCAGGAAGTTGCGGCAGGGGCATTTCGGTAAAATGCTCAAGGCTACAAAATGGAAGCGGCTTCGGATGAAGATAACGGGTTGGAGACCCGTTAGTGGAAAAGAGGAGGAGGTTAGGTTTAGAGTGGAATGTTTGGTTTCCCTCCAAATCCTGGTTGTTGACTTTTGCCTCATTTGGGTGAGAGGCATGGAGTGGAAGCTAGCTGCCTCTTCTTGATTTTCTCTTTGTGGTGTATGTGCTCATGTGAGCTCTTCTTTTTAGAGGAGGTGAGGGAGGCAACATAAGGTAAGGCTTCGGAGTGTGTTCTCAGAGAAATAGCAAGTTGATAGACCATGTAAATGTGACCCCGTGTGTGTGATGAGTAATTGACATCTGTTTTAGGAAAGTCGAGTTTGGTTTGTGTGGTTCGGGCCATGTCGTTGCGCGGTGCAATCGGTTTCGGTCGGACTTGGTCAAACTTGGTCGAATTGCTTAGAATGCTTATTCTTTTGATTCGACAGGTTTAGGCTTTTTTATGCTTAAGATTTCTCTTAATGCTATTGTTGATTACATTATATCGAGCAGTGCTATGTGATGTGTTTCTTGTCTGTGATGGCTGCAGGACGTCGAGGTAAAGTCGTGGCAAGGCACGGGATGACCGGACTAGGCGCAGGTGGTGCTAAGGTCGGAGCGGTCGGGATGTGTTGAAAACGGCGAGGACTCAAGGTGGTTGCGAGGCTTGGACGGCAAGGAATGAGGAAGCTTTCCGGAAGGTGTAGGAGGGGCGTTTTGGTGAATACGCAAAGCTGCACTAAAGGAAGTGGATTTGGTTAGAGTTAGCGGGTAAAGCAAAAAAACTTAATGGGCAAAGCATTTGGTGAACCCATTATGAGAGACTATAAATAGGGGAAGGCTCTCCTGGTTGTTGTATGGTTTTGTGAGAAGAGTAGATGGCTTTGGGAGTTAGTTTTGCTTTTGTTTTGTGAAGAGAGCAGTAGTCTGTTTTGCTTTTGTTTATGCAACTGCGTATGGGGCTTTAGGATTTGTGAGCTCTTGCTTTCTCTGTTACGTGAGTTCTTCTCAGGGTGTGAGAGATGACTGTAAGAAAACATGTGTAATCTTTCATCTCCTGGTATCAATTTCAATATGAGAAGGATCATGGTTGAACTGAGTATGCTATTTGTCTTTCTGTGTTTGACTGCCATTTCCAGTTCTTCTGTTCTTAGCTCTTTTCGGTTGATTTCTTACTGAGTTGAGCAGCAGTTGATTCTTCCTTGGTTCTGAACTGGGAGTTGTTCTCCAAGATATCTTGGCTAGCATCTTCCAGAGAGCAAGGGTTTCTTTAGTAGTTCTCTTCTCAAATGATCTTCGCTAAGCTTCCTCTGTTTTGGCGGTTCTAGGGTTTACTGTTTTGCACAAATAGAGGAGTTGAGTTTTCAAGGCTCTTGGTGTTCAAATGTTGAAATCTAGTTCTGAAGAATTTAGTCCTGTTGGTTTTGAGCTCTGTGGTTCTTCTGTGTTGATTTGGTTTTGATCTCTCCCTGTTCAAGAGAGAAGTAATGAAGCTCATAAATTTCTTTATCAGAGAAAGAGAGACTTTGTGTGGCAGTTTTGATGTGCTTTTGTTCAAAAGCCTATTTTCTTTTACTTTCTACTCTAATCTTCAGTAAATAAATCTGGTTGAATGTGCTGCCCTGTTTTGTGTTTATGACAGCAAAGGTAAACACTGTTCCTGTCTTTTTCAATTCTTTGCTGAGTGCTTTTGTTGGAGATTGGTTTCTTAGTCTCTTTAGATCCTTCTCTCTTTTGTTCTGGTTATTGAAGAGAACCTCTGACTAAGTCCATTGAATCTTGTTCAAAGGTTGGAAACCAGACTGCATTCGGTTTGCTCTTTTTCGGTCAGCAGGTTTCAGGCAGAAGTCAGTTTCTTTTGTGGTGCTGGATTGTTTCTTTTCTTTTCGCTAGAGATGAGTTCCTTTGATCCTTTTTATTTTCGGCAAACTGCAGTACTCTACCCCTGCTGACTGCTTTCGGCAGTAGTTTCTGAAATTTCGCTGCTCCTTTTTGTGTGCCGAGTGTAGTCCCTGTGCTGTTTTCTTTTTACTGCAGCAGGTACAGTTTTTGCACGTGAATTGGGTGTTGCAGTCTCGGTTTTGGCTGCTGCCTTTCATCTCATGCTACCGAACTGCTCATTTTACTTTAAAGCCTTCAGTTCTTTCTCAGTTTTCTTCATTGTTTGCTGTTCTGAATTTTTGGTTTTCTGCAGCAGTTGATTGATGTTTTTGGTAGCTATTTTGCTGCTGCTCTGAAAAGTCTTTTTCTGCATTCCATCGGTGGTAAAGTCCCTCACTGCATATTCGAATTAAAGTCTGGCTTTAGGTCTTCTTTTGAGCATTTCTCCTAGGGTTTAGGCTAGTACTCACAATCACTTGATAAAACTGATTTCTTCAGTTCTCAGCTGAGTTGGTTAAGTCTTTTGAGCCAATTATTTTGCAGAGTTTGTGTCATCCATTTTTACTGTAAACTTTTGTCGGTCAGCTGGTTGGTTTTCTCAGAAAGCATAAATCATCTACTTCATAGCTTTTATAACTATCGGAGAAAAGATCAATGTGGATACTTTGGGGCGTTTTTTTAAAAAAAAGGCACCATTCACCCCCATCTGTTGCCATTTCTGATCCTTCACAAGTAGTGGTTCATTTTCCTGTGTATGAGTTCAGGAGAGTGTGTGTGTGTGTTCATCTCTCAACCATGTAGTGAGATGAGTGACTTTTCTCGTCAATTGCGTATGGCGATGTAGTGTTGTTTCCCTGTTGTAATCATTCCTCTCTTTGTTTCAATCTTAGATACCTCTTGGTTGAGATGGATTGATTTCTTCCTTTCTGGAATGGATTTCAGTTTTAGTTCAGCTTGTTACTCTTCTCTGCTTCTTTTGCCTTTTGAGATAAATCTTTGTTGAGGAGTTGAAAATTCTTTTGCTATGACTAGGAATATCCTTAAGGCCTTTTGGCTAATCCAATCCTAAAAGCAAGAGGTTGAATCTAAATGCATTTTCCTCTCTTTGTCTTTCGGCCGTAGTTCCTCTGTTTCTCTTTTGCTAGGGTTTGAAGGCAGGGCATGCCTGAATCTTTTGATTTCCCTTCAAAGGGTGACCTCTGATTTGTGCATCGCTGGTGTGAGATCATTTCCCATTGAAATCTGAAGATTCAGGCTCAAAAGATGAGGGATTCTCAAGTAATGTGGATTTTGCCTCATCCTGCTGAAAGTTTTCTGGCAAAATCAATTTACCTCCTTTGTGTTGGTCTGAGTCTGCATTCTCTTGATCTCTAAGTTGAATTTGCTATTTGGATTGAAATCCTTTTGAGTTTGAGCTGAGTAGAGCAGCAAAAATTCTTCAATTTTCTCATTTGTGATTGGCTTCAGTTTTTATTGCAGTGCATGTTTCCTGTTTTCGGTATCGCCTCAGTAACTACTACTCCTTGCTGTTGTCGCTGCTCTTCAGTACTTCTTCTAAATTTCCTGTGCCGACAGCAGTCTGTCCGCTACTACCTATTCTCTTCAGTTATCTGTAGTCGACCGTGTTTTAAAAGATTTGATTTTCTACCGAGCTGTTTCCTTCCATCAATTTGTTTTCAGTGTTTCGGCTCTTGTCCTGTTTGCTGTTTTCAACAGCATGTTATCACCTCAGTTTTAGTTTCCGGCAGTCCAACCAGAAGCTAGCATGCAGTCTGACCGAGTGAACAAAGTCCTATATTACTTCCTTGCTTTCGGTCTGCAGGAATCAATATACAAAATCGAAAGTCGGACTGCAGCTTTTCAGTTCTTCAGCACAGGTTCTGAATTTTTATTTCTTTCGGCCATTTCAGTCCCCGTAGTGTCTAGTCAAATTTTCAGTTTTTCAGTTTAGTTTCCTGGTCAGTTTGAGTGTCTTCTTGTGTCTGTTCTTTTTAATTTCTGTTTTTGGGTCTGCATTTTGTGTTCTTTGTTCTCAGTTCGGCTGTGTCATTTTTCAGAGTTTTAGATCTTCAGTCAATTGCCTTCTCTGCAGTTTGTGTTCATCTGAAGTCTTCTGGCCATTTTAGTCTGTGCAGTCTGTAGCTTCCGAGAAGATCTTGTCGATCTAGTTTTGCCTCTTTCGTGAGTTTATTCGATCAATCGGCAAAAATTGTTTTTGGCTTGCATTGAGCGAATTTCTTGCTTCATAGCTTCCATAGCTATTGGAGAAGAAATATGTGGATACTTTGGGGCAATTTTAGAAGGCACCATTCACCTCCCCCTCTGTTGCCATTTCCGATCCTACATTTTATCATGTTAGTTTTGTTATATGCTGCATAATGAATCTCTGGTAGATGCTGCATGTTAAAATCTATGACTGTCTGATTACTGCTTATAATATTACTGACTGAGAACATTTATACCGAAAGACAGAAATTGTTGTTTTCTGTATTTGATCAGTTGTGACAGTAGAAAACATATTTGTGAACTCAAAACCTGATTTCTGGTATTAGATCCAATGTTTTTAAGGCGTCGCCAAAGCGTCGCTTTGGCGTCGGAGCGGCCTGGAGCTGCCGCCACGGCCGTCGCCTCGCCACGGATACGTATGGCGTCCACCTCGGGAGGGAAGGCGTCGCTTTGGCGTCACCATGGCTGTGACGGCGCGTCGCAAACGCAAGGCGCGCGCCATACCCCTGTGCCAGGCGGGAAAATGGAGGGAGGGAGCGAGCGAGCGCGGGAGAAAAAGAGAGGGGGAGCATAAAGGGATACCCGATACGGGCGAGG
The DNA here is from genome assembly GCA_017311315.1 of Dendrocalamus latiflorus. NCBI lineage: Eukaryota > Viridiplantae > Streptophyta > Magnoliopsida > Poales > Poaceae > Dendrocalamus > Dendrocalamus latiflorus. The sequence continues at coordinate 25,337,976 of CM029662.1, forward strand.
GCGAACCATTCGGCGAAGGGCTTCGCGAAGGGAGGTCAGCGCGGCGGCGACCTCAGGCGACGGGCGATCTCCAGGCCACGCCGCTGCCTCCCCGGGCCTCCACGTCGCCGCCTCCCTCCGAGGCTCCGAGCCTCCACGCCGCCACCCTCCGGGCCAGTGAGCTAGGATTTCTTCGCGCGCGCGCACGGGTCCGCTGCCTCGCCGGATTCTGCCTCGCCCAACCGTCCAGGTGCGTTCCACCTCCCCTCCTTGGCTCCTCCCCTTCGTTGTGTGCTTGTTGTCTTCTCTCCGGCCTCCGCTCGTGCTTGTCCGCCGTCTTCTCCGCCTCCCCTCCCCTTCGCCTTCTCCGCTTCCCCCTCACCCTTGGCCTCCCCTCCCCTTCGCCCTCTCCGTCTCCCCAGTGGCCCAGTCCCCCTCCCCGTTCGCCTCCCCACCGCCGCGCCGTTACGGCCGGATGGCCGGAGACCGGCGGGGACTATGGATGGCGAGGGAGGGATTGAGGGAGGGAGGAGCGAGGGAGACCGAGGGAGGGAGCAGCCGAGGGAGGAAGCCTCGAGCGAGCGAGAGAGGCCGGCGGCGGTGCTGCCGAGAAATGAAGAGCGAGCGAGGAGCGATTGAGCGAGGGAGCGACCGGCGAGAGAGAGAGAGATTGAGTGAGAGAGAGAGAGCGGCGAGTGTGACTGATGGCCACCGACGGGCGACGGACATTATAATACATGTTTCAGTTATTACAGGTATTACTTCATAGCAATCAAGCAATGCAACCAATAATACATATTTTGGTTATTTACCTGTTTAATATATGTTTCAGTATCCATCATTATCTGTTATATTTATAATATTACACTATATATTCAACAAATTTGCTGCTATATAAGGTTAGGATGTGAGTATGGCGTCGCCTCGCCGCACGCCATACTCGCCTAAAAGGTGTGAAGGTAGTCTGGCGCCTCGCCTCGCCTTATCGCCGTGATAACCTTGATTAGATCGTTAATGGAGAGTATGGAATTCGCATGAGAAGGCCAAGATCTATGATCTTGTGCAACTCTGTTCTGAGAGCAATGTTAAAATAATTAATTTGTTATATGCTAGATTTAATTGTTTTACTGCTGCTAGGACTGATTTACATGTTATTTTCAGCAGCCTTGAGTTTATATTCATTGAATATATACATGGGTATGAATGGCAGAATAGAATTTCATGTTTACATGCAATTTATGTCATTCATGTTATGCTGGAAATATGTTGATTATATGTTTGATCTGGCTGGAATTAAATATGAAAATATGCTTATACCGTAAATTTTATAACAATAGATTCAACTAAACCTTCATAGAAGAAGAGGCTGACCTTTTGTGTGGAAGGGAATATGAACCTATTACTAAGTGGCAGGATTAACGGCCCTGATAACTTCCATATATTGGATGCCCTCTACGCTGAGCCACATAGGTATGCTTACACTTTCCAAAACTATGTGTTTGTGACGAGGGTCATGCAAGAAAGGGAATCTTCTGGTGGAATAAAACTTCTCAGACTGATGGAAAGAGGCATCTTCAGTGATAGGATGTTAGGTCTGTCTTACTTGCTAATGCTAATACAGGCAGTGAAGAGAGTATTTTAGTTTTCTTATTCAAATGGTTAGTATCTTTTATGCAAACTAAATTCTTTGGTCAATATCCACCAGGTATTTGTACGTGCTGTTCACAAAAAGCTAACTGGATGAATGAGATGGAGATCAGCATCTATGATTCCTGGTTTGATCTGGTTGTGTCATCGCTCCCAGGTCTTATCCCTGATAGATTTATTTATTTAAGAGCTAGCCCAGGTACTTGCCACAAAAGAATGATGCTCCGAAAAAGATCAGAGGAAGGTGGTGTTACTCTTGACTACTTGCAAGGATTGCATGAAAAACATGAGAGCTGGTTACTTCGAAAGGAGGAGGCCTGGTGTATTATCAGTCAGTCAGCTGCCCACACATATGGAGGGCTCCTTGCCTCCAGAAATACGGGATCGTGTCTTTTACTTGGAAGGAGATCACATGAATTCCAGTATCCAAAAGGCACGTTCTCCTACCTTAATTTGCTTCAAAAGCTCTAGTACTGAGCACCTCGGTTAAAAAGTTGAGGCTTTTTGCTATGTAGGTCCCTGCCCTGGTCCTGGATTGTGAACCTGACATTTGATTTCAACAAAGACAGAGGCGGCTAAACAACAGCGAGTTTGCCAACCTTCATTTTACTGATTATATTGTTCATAGTGTCATTTTTTTATCTTTGAATGAGGGCTTTTCTAGGTCCTATGCACATTGTCCATATTATTTTACATATGATTATTTGAATTCAGAGGATCTCTTAACAACCTGGCTATGATCACACAGAGAAAGACACAAGAATTTTATACAGGTTTGAGTCTTCTCCTGAGAGAATAATAACCATATTCCTGTGTGGCTATATTGATTGTTGTGATTGCAATCAAGTGAGTAAACAATGCGGAATGCCTTGCGCTGCTTTTGTCTCATCTGTCCTGTTCTTCCTGACTTCAGCCTATAAATATCACACAAATCGGTGACGGTTGCTCCATACCAGGAGACGTCCCAACGTTTGGAATGCGGAACCGTCTGGCGGAAGTTATTGTTAGTGACACGATCTTTCCATGCCACTGGGCAGTTATCATCAGAGATAGAGAGAAGTTATGAGCGGTTATTCTAAAGAATAATTACACACGTTAACCGCCTTATCAAACAGACCCATGATGTTGCAGGTTATCATAAACAACCAGTCAAAGTCAGGCTAGTCGTAGAAGAGTTTTCAACTACAGGGTGGTCGTAGAATGGCTTATAACTATGTCATGCTCGTAGAAAGGCTCACGATCATGAAGTTGTCGTGAAAAGACTTACAACCATAGGGTGATCGTAGAAAGGTTTACGACTACCTGATTAAGTCTTTCCCTTATGGATAAGGGGTATGCTCAAGAAGTATAATAATGTAATAATATCATTTATAGATAAATAATAATTTAAGGATTATTATATCCTTGTCAACTAGCCCTCCAACTTTAAGTGAAAATAACTTACTTGAGAAAGAGAAGTCGTAGATGGAGAGCATTGTCAGTCTTTCCTTCGAGAGAGCGATCAATATCTATGGGGAGGACAAAGACCTCCTAGATATAATCTCCACTTGTGTCAGATGGCTCCTGGCTTGAAGAGTCATCAACGTCAGCGCATCGTGACCTGGAGTAAGCCCCTCCAAGAAGAGAAATTCTAGGTTATAACCATCTCTCGTTGGAGTTGAACCATGCAAAAGTATGGGTGAACTCGCAGGGAGCCCACCCACGTTCGCGGCGGGGACAACCGGAGAGTGGCGACCACCAGATGTCAATGGAGTCCCGGAATGCAAGATTCCAAGACTCATTGAGTCTAATCAAACGGCCGCTGAGGGACTCGAACATTTAGAGGTGGGTCCCTTATCATGTTGCGAGTTCTGTTTGTGGTCAGATTGACCCTTGCTCTTTGAAAAATTGGTTTCTCTGTTGATCATAGCACTGTGGGGGATAAGGAACCCTCTTCAGCCTTATCTGTGGTGCAATCTCCGGGATCCCATGATGGATCTCTAGAGACAGCCTCACCGTCGGATGAAAGCATGGTCTGCTCATAGTCATAGCAGGCCTTCATGTCGAGATCTGTGTAGTCGGCCAGGCCGAACCAATTCTCCTTGTTCCATTCTCCTGCCATGAGATATAAAAAGAAGAGAACTTGTTGACAAGGAATTACCAAGGTTTGGAAGAAGAACCCCCACGGACAGTGCCAACAGTCGATGTTTTAGTATCGATCTTACATGTGATTATTTAGATTTGAAGATCTCTGAATGACCTGGCTGCAATCACACAGAGAAAGACACATGGATTTTATATAGGTTCGGGACTTCTCCTAGGAGAATAATAACCCTACTCTTGTATGCTATATTGATTGCTGTGATTACAATCAAGTGAATGAACAATGTGGAATGCATTGCGCTGCTTCTGTCTCCTCTGTCCTATTCTTCTCGACTTCAGCCTTTAAATAACACACGAATCGGTGGCGGTTGCTCCATACCAGGAGACATCCCAACATTTGGAATGTGGAACCGTCTGGCGAAAGTTATTGTTAGTGATACGATCTTTCTATGCCATCGGGCGGTTATCGTCAGAGACATAGAGAAGTTATACGTAGTTATTCTAGAAAATAATTACGCACGTTAACCATCTTTTCAGATAGACCCATGATGTTGTAGGTTATCGTAAACAAGTAGTTGAAGTTAGGCTAGTCGTAGAAGGGTTTACAACCACAGGGTGATCGTAGAATGGCTTCTGACTATGTCATGCTCATAGAAAGGCTCGCGATCATAAAGCTATTGTAGAAAGGCTTACGACTACCTGATTAAGTCTCTCTCTTATGGATATGGAGTATGTTCAAGGAGTATAATGATATAATAATATGATCTACAGATAAATAATAATTTGATGATTATTATATCATCATCACACATCTTTTGTGTTTAATATAGATTTCATTTGGCTCTTGCAAAGATGTTCTAGTAACTGGATATCAACATTAGAAAGTAGTGGTGAAAACATTGAGATACTCCTAAATACCCCTAAAATTATGCATTCTCATATGACTTTTTAGCATATTTGGCACTGTATTTACAAAAATAACCGTATACATAGCATATTGATAAAATGGCGTTTTTACTGTTCGGTGGCCGGACGGCAGCATGCATGGGCCAACGTGTAGCCGCTGCCGTCCCACTGTGGGATGGCAGGCAGCCTACCGTCCCGTGGCCGAACGGAAGGTGGCCTACCAACCCACCACCAGGCAGTAAGTGATTAGGCTGGCCTAAATACATGCCCTAATTTATTTTGTTTTACATATTATTTGTTTGAATTTTTAAATATAGCAAATGAGTCCAAAAAATTACAAAATTTTACGTATAGCCTCTGTAATTAGCTGTGTAATTTTTTTGTAATTTTATCCACTGTGAATGTTGCTCAAAAATTTATATGATTTTGATAATTGTAGAAGTTATTACATATAGCAAACGAGCTCCAAAAATTACGAAATTTTATGGAAAGCCTAGTAATTGTGTAATTTTTTAGGAATTTTATGTGTTTCGAATTTACCACGTTAATTTATGTTAATTTAATTATAAAATTAATGATGCTTAGGCATCTTTTGCAGTTTATACATTATAAATATTTGTAGAAGTACATGTAATAGTACAAAAAACACATCGCACGAGATGTGATATGGCTCACCCATCTAAGCCACTGCTATCTCCTCGCCAGGTCTGCCTCCCTATGCGTGGCCTTATCTTTTATTGAGCACGAGCATGTCCCGTGGGGTATGTCAGCTGGTCCAGAGATTGCGTCTCGATTTGGAGGAGGTATGGAGACCGTTATGTTTGCTCAGTGGCTGATGGTGGTCTGGTAGGCTCAAGTACAGCAGCCTAGGTCCAGAAAGGGTTGATATCCTCCTCCAGCTGAGACATGCCGAATTGTGAGCCACCATCAATAATATCATGAATGAAGGACTCTAAAAATCTCTCTCGTGGTGCGAAGGAGCTTTGTCATCGATGTCTCCAAACTCTGCGTATGGTGTGAACGCTGAGTTTTGCCCTGCGTACGCTGCAAACCCTGGTGCTGTGTACCACACTCTGGAAGCATCCGGGAGGCCCGTATCATCATCAGTGGACTCAATGTCCCCCCCACATTGAATTGGATGCTGCAAGATTAAAAAGTGTTAGTCACAATAAATATTCTGAATGTACAATGCGATCCTCATACCTCCCGGATGTGCAGCGAAGATGAACGACAAGGAGTGGTAATCTGTATAGATGGTGTAGACATCAAAAGTGATGCATCTCGATGACAAACCTGTGGCGGGAGAACTCCATGATGTCGCACTGCGGGATGGCAGCGGCTACGCGTCAACCCACGCGCGCTACCATCCGGCCACCGGACGATAAAAATATCATTTTTGTCAATACGCTAGAAATATGGTTATTTTTATAATTATAGTACCAAACAATGCTAAATATGCTAAAAAAGTCTTCTCATTTAAGGTTTGAATCTTTTGCCCGTGCAGATATGCTCGGCAAGTTTCAGAGTTCTTTGAATTTGTGAAGAAAAAGAAGGAAGCTCCATCCGGGTAAACAAGCACTGACAAGGACCGCATGAACCCACAGATTATGCTTCCTCACGGAGGCGGTCTGTGGGTCCCCGAAGGTACTCCTTTCATAGGCTCCGCTATGAATCTGGATTTCAGAAGAGCCATGTCATCATCTCTCTCTACTTGGGATTTCAGCTTCAAAAGAACTTGGAATCTCACGAGAGACTCGCTGACTGACCTTGTAAATCGCTGATGCTTTTCTTCAGACCTAGGTTGTCTAATGCTAGCCATTGATGTAAAATAGCTTGGCTGTGTCTCCATCTTGTAAATGATGATCTTACCTTTAGTTTCATGTTTTTGTGGTAGCGTCAGCTTCTCTTTACCTGAATTCTGAACTATGGTGAGGACCCATGTCTACACCCTACGTTTGGTTGATGGCTGCATTCTGTTGAAAAGATTTGGAACGATATCGTTCACTAAGATGTTGTATGTAATTGTACCCTGTGTATATCATCTGGAAGGTTCCAGGCGGGTCATGCGTGTTTTCCAACTATTGAACTTAGGACTAACGTTTCAGAAAGATGCTTTGGAGTTTGGACCCTCCTGAAAGGTTGAGGTTGACTGATGAAGTTCGTTACTGAAAAGCTAGTGTCAGTGATGGTTTCATCCGTCGACAGCGGGGTGCCTCATCTACCGATTTGCTGCTGAGGTTGGTGAAATTACTCTCTAAGAAGCTCACTACTACAGAAACCCTAATAGTAGACGACCAATCATAGACGGTTTGATAAAACTGTCTGTGACCAACACTACCACAGACGGTTTTAATTTGGACACCGTCTGTGTTGGCGACGTCGGGGAAAACGCGTATCACAGACGGTTCTTAACTATGAACCGTCTGTGATAATTTAGTATCACAGACGGTCTGTATTAAAAACCGTCTGTGATGATCCCAATATATCACAGACGGTTTTTAATTAAAAACCGTCTGTGATAAGCTGGTTATGGGATAATTCACAGACGGTTTTTTATTAAAAACCATCTGTGATAATGGCAGTGGGCATTTATTGCGCTGCTCAGACCGCATCTGACTTCATTTCGATCCAGATCTAGCTGGTGCTTTACTTTTTCGCCGAAGAGGCAAGCTTGGCGATTTCAGGCAACTTAATTTGGTGGGAGGAGGCAGATATTGAGCTTTGAAGATTTATACTTTCCTGGTTGCTCTTGTATGGTTAGTAATGAATTTTATTTTTTCTTTGCATGTATTACAATTTAGGTCTAAGTAATTGGTGAGTGTTACTAATTGAAGATGGTTTGCAAAATTGTTTGTTATATAATAGCTGTTGTGTTTATAATATGAATTGAGCTAGCAAATTAAGCCTCATTATAATACATGTGGCCGGTATATATGTAGTAATAATTAGTTAATTTAATTTTTAATACTAAGTTGTTATATATGTACGTAACGTAGGACCGAAGCTGGATGTATGCCGCGAACCGTGTGAGTGAAGACTACATTAATGGCGTGTCTTCTTTTACAAGAGCTGCCGAGAAAGATATGTTGAATAAGGGGGTGGAATATATGTACTGTCCATGTACTGACTGCGAGAATTTAAAGATGTTTAAGAACTGAGGACAAATTGAAGCGCACTTGATTCGGAGGGGTTTCAAAAAGGGTTATACGTGTTAGACCAATCATGGCGAAGTGAATGATCAAATGCCGTCGGATGACATCACCAGTGAAGTGAATGATATGCCGCCGGATGACATCGCCGGTGAAGTGAATGACATGCCACCGGCTGATGTCGATTGTGGTTCGGATTCGGATAGGTTGCACGATGATAATCTGGATCAGATGCTTCGCGATGTAGAAGAGAACTATGATGAGAGAGAGTATGTTAAATTCCGAGGCTTGATGGAGGACTCGGAGAAACCTTTGTACACGTGCTGCAAGTACACGAGGTTGTCGGCCGTGCTTGAACTCTTGAAATTGAAGGCAAGCAACGGTTGGTCCGACAAGAGTTTCACGGCGCTGCTAGGTCTTTTAGCGGACATGCTTCCGGAGGGAAATGAGTTGCCTAAAACCACGTATAAAGCCAAGAAGGTTCTTTGTCTGTTGAGAATGGAAGTAGAAAGAATACATGCATGTCCGAACGACTGTATCCTCTACCGTAAAGAGTATGCAAACATGCATGTATGTCCGGTGTGCAATGCATCCCGATACAAACGTAACAATCAATCTGATGATGGCGAGGGAACAGAGGCGAAGAAAGGACCTCCTGCTAAGGTGGCATGGTATTTTCCTATAATTCCCCGTTTGAAAAGGTTTTTTGCAAATCCAAAGGAGGCAAAACTGCTGCGTTGGCACTCGGAGGAGCGCAAGAAGGATGGAATGCTAAGACACCTTGCTGATTCCGTGCAGTGGGGAAACATCGATAGAAGTTTTACAGAGTTCGGTGCAGAACCAAGGAATATAAGGTTTGGACTGAGTACAGATGGAATGAATCCTTTCAGTAGCATGAGCAGCCGACATAGCACATGGCCCGTGACTCTCTGCATCTATAACCTTCCTCCTTGGTTGTGTATGAAGCGAAAGTATATTTTGCTGTCGATACTTATCCAAGGGCCAAAACAACCTGGGAATGATATCGATGTGTTCCTAGCACCGTTGGTGGAAGATCTAAAAATACTGTGGAACGAAGGGGTACAGGTATGGGATGCATACAACCGAGAGAACTTCACTTTGCGCTCCTTATTGTTCTGCACCATAAATGATTATCCTGCCCTTGATAACCTATTGGGCCATAGTACAAAAGGTGCCAAAGCTTGTACTCACTGTTTAGATGGTACCGAGAGTGTGTGGCTGAGACACTCATGCAAAACCGTCTACATGTGTCACCGCCGATTCCTTCGGAGGGCTCACCCATACCGCAAGATGAAGAAACAATTTGACGGAGAGAAGGAAGACGGTTCAGCTCCAAGGCATTTAAGGGGACACGAGGTTTATGATATGGTTAAGGATTTAGATGTTGTCCTCGGAAAGGGACGTAAATTGAGGGCTCATGAGAAGAACACCTAGAAGAAGAGATCAATATTTTGGGACTTACCTTATCGGGAATACCTAGATATTCGACACTGCATTGACGTCATGCACGTAGAAAAGAATGTATACGACAGCTTGATTGGTCTCTTGCTGAACATTCGTGATAAAACAAAGGACGGCGTCGACGCACGACTTGACTTGGCTGATATGGACATCAGGTTTGAGTTAGCACCGACACGCACTAATAATGGACGAACGTACCTTCCCCTTGCGTGTTACACTCTGTCCAAGGCTGAGAAAACAGAACTGTACCAGTGCTTGCATGGTGTCAAAGTTCCGTCTGGTTACTCCGACAACGTGAAGAAACTTGTTTCGATGCAAGATTTGAAGTTAAATGGCATGAAGTCTCATGATTGTCATGTGCTGATGACACAGATGCTCCCTATTGTAATTAGAAATATTTTGCCGATCAAAGTCCGAGAGACAATCATGAGGCTATGTTATTTCTTCAACACAATTGCTCAGAAGGTCATCGATCCCGAAGGACTAGATGCTCTGCAGGACGAGGTGGTGATGACTCTATGTCATCTTGAAATGTATTTCTCTCCTTCATTTTTCGATATCATGGTCCATCTCATTGTTCACGTTGTGTGGGAGATAAAAATGTGCGGGCCCGTATTCCTACGTAGCATGTACCCATTTGAGAGGTTCATGGGAATTCTCAAGTCCTACGTACGGAATCGATGTCGGCCGGAGGGCAGCATCATTGAAGGTTATGCAAGCGAAGAGGTCATTGAGTTTTGTGTCGATTATATGGCTCAGACTCAACCGATAGGTGTGCCTCAATCTCGTCATGAAGGGAGGCTGAAGGGTATTGGAACTATCGGAAGGAAAGCAATCACTACAGATATTGACACGTATACTCAAGCCCATTTCACGATCTTGCAACACATGACTGAAGTGGCGCCTTATGTCGACCAGCACAAGGATGTGCTTCGGCAACAGAATCCGGAGCGGCCGGATGTTTGGATCATGAGGCAACACAACAGTCGGTTCAACCAATAGTTGAAGGAGCAAATCGCTAGGAGCTCGCCAAGTGAGATGCTGACATGGTTGGCAAAAGGGACAACATTTACAGTTGTGACATGGCAAGGATATGACATAAATGGGTACACATTCTATACGCGGTCTTAGGATGTAAAGAGCACTAACCAGAACCGTCATTTGCCAATATCCCGGATGACCGCACTCGAAATTGGATTAGAGCAAGGTCATCTACAACGAAATCGGGGGACGTATCCTTTCGAAACCCTGCAGACCAGCAAGTGTCCGAGCGCCTGGTAAGATATCGATCGAACTACGTAGCTTGTAATTACTCCACAACTTCGTACGAAGTGAAATGACATGTCGTGCTCTTGCAGAAAGAGTTGAGTTTTGAAACTACCCTGGGATCATTCCAAAGAACAAGGGAGAATGATATGCTCTCCGCGGCCCTGGGAAACAAGGAGCACCCGGGCCGTACGAGAGACCTTGGGCTTTACGTTCCTTGGAAACATGGTTTCCAAGATGACTCCGACATGTATCGGCGCAGGAAGAGAAACAAAGCCGAGCGTGACGCACTCCTACGAGAAGAGATCAAGGCATCTCTTAGAGAGGAGCTAATGGATGAGCTGGCTGATGTAGTCAGAGATGAGGTGCGGAAACAGACAGAAAGTCAGCAGGCCGCCGCCACCGCTCCTGTGCTAGCTAGCCCGCACAACCGTCCGAGTAGTTGCGCGTCCAATCCGACGCAAACCGATGTCAGATTTTCTGTGGACGACATCCTAGTAATAATTATTATCTCTCGAATGCTTGCTCTATTAATATGTCTATTCGTCTAGCTACTTCTGTATCGTTATGTAGGAGTCTACGAAGTGCAAGCTCCAAGTGAGATATGCCTCCGTTCCCTTGCATGCTGCTTTGGGCCAGGCATATCCGTCTGGTATCGGGGCCATGCTGCACGGTCAAGCTTTAGCGCCAGGCTTCGCAAAAGTTAATTTGGATGGTGTGCATGTCAATTTTGAGGTCGTCCCGCTACCGAAGCCCTCCAACGACGAGATCGTGACTCTAGGGCAGGGCATTGGAACATTCATCCAGTGGCCCAAAAGCGACATCTCCCTAGAGGCTTCTTCACCAGTGGCAGGACCAGAAGGGCAGTGCGAACTAGAGCAACATGCACTGCTGCCATCTCCAAAAGGGCAGTGCGAACCAGAGCAACATGCACTGGTGCCATCTCCAAAAGGGCAGTGCGAAGTAGAGCTATCTGCACCGGTGCTATCTTCATGGGTGCTATTCTCGGCAAAGCAACTTGCACCGTCTGTACTATTACAGTCGACTACCACAAAGCCGACCTACAGTCGAGGCAGTGGCCATGGCAAATCAAAGACGAAGGATGATGACGATATCCCATATCTGTCATTGGCCCGCAAATTCGTGCTAGGCGAGCCGATGATATTCCCGGACGAGCACCTCTTAAAATTAGGACTTGGTTGCCAAAGATTCCACGCTTGGTATATGGAACAGTCCAATAGGCCAGAGGCAGAACGGCGCTCAAGTATCACTGTCAAATTCAAGCCGGAACATTTTGTTCACGAAGCTCACGAATGTGTCTTCGCGGTGACCTTTGACGATATATTTGAACTTTTCACGCTCAACGCTCTCGACGCCTCACTCGTTCGATGTTGGACGCTATAAGTCTGTACAATCACAGTTTCTGTTCACGTAATACCGATATATGTCATAATTTGTTGCTTTTCTGTGTGTATATATATATATATATATATATATATATATATATATATATATATATATATATATATATATATATATATATTCATGCTGACCGAAGCTAGATCATCAAAATCACCAATTGGTTTTTTGGACCCACGCTTGGTCGCCATTGATACCATCAACGAGGATGCATCATTCGTCGAGAACTATATTACACAAGCACTGCTGGCTCACCAAGATAAGGAATTTGTTCTTATGCCATACAATGAGTACTTCCATTGGATTTTAATTGTAATTATACCAAAATAGAACAAGGCTATATACCTTGATTCTCTAAGTAAGAACAAATCCAAGTACACAGCTATCGCCCAAATACTCGATAGGTAAGTACATTGTACATTGTATTGTTTCTTTCCTTCCGAATGACTAATCTAACTTTTTCGAATAACGAAGGTCGTTCGTCACATACGTTGAACAAACACGTGGCTCGACGACAGGGGCCAAGCCCTTGAAACATACTCGCAATTTTTGGGTATTCGGTAGCTACACATTAATTAATCATATACAACACTTAGTAGTAATGCCTCTTGATTTAACACATTCTATTTTTTGCAGTGCCACCAGCAGCAGCCGGGCAACACGTGTGGATACTACGTGTGCCACCATATGAGACTACTCCTCGATTCCACCATGATCACCAATTCTAAGGTTTGTCAATCTTCCCACATTTATTTCATACATGTCATGTTTTATATGTACGCGCGTTGATATTCCTATCGACAGGCTGCGCCCATCTCTGCATCTGCATTGACACAGCCGGACTTTGCAAAAATTCGAGGAGAGTTAGTTTGGTTTTTGTGGACTAAAGTCATAAGATCAGATGGAGAATTCCACTGCGCAGAATGATTTTTTATTGTAATTCTAAGTGCAAATGCAGTGTACATCTTTTGTAATTGTGTATTTGTTAATGGATATTTTATTTCAATTCAATTAATTGATTTGCGAAATGGATGCTTTATGTTTGTGAAATGAAGTGCGTTGTCAATTAGATGTTTTATGTCTGTGAAATGAATTGAGATGTGAAATGTATCTGAAATGAAATGAGATGTGTGAATTGTATATGTTTTATGTTTGTGATTATCTGCTTGTTTCAGAGGGCATGACTAGCATTTCCTGAGGCTAGCCAAAAAACAGAAATATATTTAGGGGTTGAAGGGAATATCACAGACGGTTTTTGAGTAAAAACCGTCTGTGATAGCTGATAAACACAGACGATTTTTAGTTAAAAACCGTCTGTGATTATAGCTATCACAGACGGTTTTTACTCAAAAACCGTCTGTGATGATCAGTATCACAGACGGTTTTTAGTTAAACTAAAAACCGTCTGTGATGACCTTCGATTATCACTGACCTATAAATACAGACGGTTCACAAAACCGTCTGTGATGACGTTTTCGAACCGTCTGTGATGACATTTTCTGTAGTAGTGAAGATTTCAGCAAGGAGACCCTGGCCTATACAGGCAGTTCCAACACTTCCAACCAATGTTGTCTGTGGCATCTGATGCCTTGTTCCATAGGGTAGAGGAGGAGAGCGGAGCCTCCTTACGCATCAGGCCACATACAGTGATGTACCACAGCATTGAGAAGGAACCTACTGTACCAGTGTAGTTTTATACAAAGTTTTTACTAACAATGTCTAACAAGTAGGCTCAAGAACTATCTCTTGGTGTGGTGGTAGAGTTGTAGTGTACGATTACACCTATTATAATTTAAATCTTGGTGTACATCTTAACATGTACACACTTTAGTGCGTCTTAATATGATCTTTGTGAGGATATAAATTTAGATTTATCTCATTGTAGACGTATGCTATAAGAGCACACTCGTATGTGCGTTCCTGCATGGATAGTGATGTTTGTGCATATATGTTTTTCTCGTAATCACAAGAAAAAAAGGTAGGCTCCATGAACACCTATGCCGCGTTCGGTTCGGTGGGTTGGGGATTCAGAAATGGCCTGTTAACTATCGATGGCAAGAAACTGTGCCCTCTCACTCATTCGGAAATTAAGGATGTGTTTGGTTGGTGGAATGGGGAGGAATGGGATGAGATGATTCTAGTTTTTTTGGGATGGGATGGAACGGGATGGTTCCGTTGATATGTTTGGTTCATAGTATGGGATGGTTCTATTTTTTGTTTGGTTAGTGAGATAGAGAAGAATGGAACCATTCCGTCTCTTGTTTGGTTGGTGGGATGGGGATACCTTCACCGGAGCTCCCGCCGGCCTCAGTCGCGCCCACGGCGGCCTCTCTGGCTGCCGCCGGCGCCCGACCTCCCGCGCCTGACCGCCCGCGCCGGCCGCCCGCGCCGCCGCCAGCGCCTGACCTCCCGCGCCCGCGACGGCCTCCCGCGCCCGACCTCCCACGCCGCCGCCCGCGCCAGCCTCCCTCACCGCGCCCGACCTCCGCGCCGCCGCCCGCGCAGGCCCCCGCCCGGATCTGGAGTAGGGAGGGAGAGAGAGAGAGAGGGGTGAGAGCACGGGAGAAGCACGGGAGAATGGGAGTGGGATGGAGTCGTCCGGGTTTTTTTTGGGAATGGTATGATACCGAATATTTGAGGAATATTCTTTTAAGAGAGACCATTTGCTTCCATTCTATTCTCCCCCATACCACCATCCAAACAGCTGGATGACCTCGAAATTGGAACGGGATGATTCCATCCCTTGGTCATCCTAGCATCCAAACACACCCTAAATGTCCTCTCTCGACCACTCAACTTCACCAGTCTGTCCGTCAGTCAATCGCATGCTTTTGGTTAGGCGAACGTACAAATGATCTGCTCCATGTCCGCTAATGGCGAGTAGAAAGCGGCCGGCGAAAAGGACGGCCGAAAGGCGGCAACGCCATCGGCATCGACCAGAATCTGATCGGCGTCAAATCGGACAGCGCTCAGGGCAAACAATCTGGCTTAGCTAGTTTGCTACGCTTTTGCCCTGACGACTCGCTCTTCCTCCACACAGATAACGCAATGTCCTCGCCCCTGTCGTTGTCTCGCCCCCATCCGCTCTTCGACCACACATGGCGCCGTCTCACCTGCTCGTCGATCGTCCCAGTGCTGTCTTTAGTTCTCTTCTTCTCGATCTCCTTAGAGCAACTCCAGCAGTAGCCCTCAAATCTAAGCCCCTACTTTTCATTTGAGAGCTCCCCCTACTTTTGAGGGCCCAATTTTTTTGCTTCTACTCCAACAGCATCCCTCAAATCTAAACCCTCAAATCTATTCACCACACACTGACACATGGGACCCACTCCTGACAAATTTCTTCGTCCCCTCTCTCTCGTCACCGTTCCCCTCCCTCACTCCATCTCTCACCCCTTTACTCCAACCCGCGCACGGGAGAGAAAAGGAGCAGCCGGCTGCCCGGGCGAAGGCGGCTCCCCGGGGCCAGGCGACGGCGAGATCCGGCGGCGGCGGGATCCGGCGGCGGCTGGACGGCGTGGAAGCCGAAGAGGGCGTCGACGGCCTTGGCGGAGGCGGCGGCGGATGCGGCGGAGGAGCCGAGGGGGAGGCCCTTAGTGAGGTGGATGGAGACGGCGTGCGGCGCCGGATGGCGTCGGATCCGGTCAGATCCGGGCGGGGAGCGGCGGCCTCGGGCGAAGATGGCCGGATCCGGCAGCGACGGCGCAGCGGCGGACGGATCCGGGCGGGAGGCGGCCGGATCCAGCCGGGCCGAGGCCGGATCTGGTGCGGGGTCGCCGGATCTCGTGCGGTGGAGGCCGGCGGTGGAGGAGCTCGGTCGGTGGCGCCCGGATTCGAGGACGACGGAGGCGTGAGACGAGGAGGCGGCGGGTCGGCGCATGGCCGGCAGTGGCAGTGGCGGGGAGGGAGGCGGGCGGGGAGGGAGGCGGCGGGGAAAGAGGCAGGCGGGGAGGGAGCCGATGGGGGGAAAAGGCAGGCGGGGAGGGAGGCGGCGGGGAAAGAGGAGCGCGGGAGGGGAAAACGACTGAAACAGAAATTTGAGGGCTTGGCCTAGAGCCCCTGGGAATGAGGGCTGAAGAGGGGATTTGAGGGGCTCCTCAAATTTGAGGGCTCTAGTAGGGGCCCTGCTGGACCTCTATTTTTGCCTCAAGCCCTCAAATATGAGGTTTGAGGGCTCAAGTAGAGACTGCTGGAGTTGCTCTTAGTCATTCTTCTTCTACGGGTCCTGCCATGCTAATCCCATCGTTCAGCTGATTTGGGCAGGTTATAGAAAGACTGCTTCAAAAGTAGATTTTTTTCTCTCGTAGGGAATTTCTTCACTGGAAGAGTTATCTTTTCACCCAACTAAGTGGCGATTGGTGAGCAAGATACGTAGGGTTTGCATGGTTGTTAGACTCTGCCAGTCCATCATTGACCAGTCTCTCAAAGATGAAGGGCAAAAGAAAAGAAAAGGGGGGAGAAAGCAGAGTACTGTGGATCGACCACTGGAGTCACTGACAATGTGAGATGCTAAGGACAAAATGATCACTGTAGTTTCGCGCTTTTTCCCTCGGAAGGTGAATATTCTTTTAAGGTGTTCCTGCTTTTTTACTACTAGCACAAAAAAGAAGAGTAGAGTAGCCCTTGGACAAGCAGTCTGCCTCGATATCTCAAGCTGCAAAGTGTTTGTAGGTCTGCCCTCTGCAGCAGCGACGTGTGTGCAACTCCTTTTCTTTCAATGCATTTTTTTAAGCTGACATATAAAAACAATTAGGCACGTGCTCATCACGTTTTTGCGAAAAAGCGAGTGTGTAATCCACATGTGGCCGGGTAGAGCAGCACTAAACAAGTTCACGGATGACTTGTGTCATGTTAACCTTAACCATATGCCCGTGAGCCCTGCTAAAAAATGATGTGTTTAAGGCTGTGGTCGTCTTGGCTTCAGCTTTTAGCTTCCGACTTATTTTTTATTATTCATAAATTTCGTCTTTTTTTGAACTTTTGGCTTTTTGTTGAGTTTTTTTGCCGGTTCTTTTTTCCCGTATTTGTTTGTATTATACGTAATGGGTTAACATATTTTTTTATATTTTTAATTTTTTTAAAATTTAATTATGCTAAATAAGCCTCTGTCAGCTACAGTGTTTTTTCAGCCAGCTACAGTGCTTTTCAGCTATAAGCCACCAAAAATAAGCCCAAATGATCACCACCTTAGGCTATGATTTTGGCTTAGATAACACTATAGGGTTTGCATGGTGTCTAGGAAGTACTTGAGTGTTTTTTGTGGTTTGGAGCACTCAGATTTTTTGGAGCTGTGCATACATGGGAGAAGGAGGATTCGAGTGTTTTTTTGTGCTTCAGAGTACTTACATTTTTTGGAGGATGTGCATATATAAGAGAAAAATCTGATTGCTCCTAGTCCAAAAAAACACTCGAGTGTTATTTAGCACTTCCCTTTAATTAAATAAAAATGAATACAAAAATAGGAAAAAAAAATAAAAAAACACCGTATATCTTTATTGATAATACAAAGAAAAATTAGGGGAAAAGAGTGAAAAAGAAAAAACCATTAAGAAGCCAACACATCTCAAACGGCTTTTGTCTTCGGAAGTTAAAAGCTATTAGAACGGAGCCTGAATATGATCAGTGAAGATTGATCCGAAAGTCTCTGCCACTCGAAAGTGCACTGCATAGATGGAAAAGAAAAGTGCATTTCATAACCCAAAATATAAAAGTTACTAGGTCCTTGCTTGCTCTAAAGAAAAGGAAATATGCACTTTTTTCTTCTCATCTTTTCCAATTTTCCTTCGTTTACTGCTTGCAAGGGAATAGGTAAGTGGTGCTGGGTGTCATCTAGCACAAGAAAAGGTAGATGTCGAAGTTGACAGTAAGACTAGGAGTGATGGATTGCCAAATTGAGGTGCTTGTTGCATTAGAATGTTTCCTTGGGTTCAGTTAAACCATAAAAGGATAGGCCACCCAAGATCGTGCTAGCTAAGATCCACAAAAGGCACAAATACACTTGGATTTGTCTTCTGTTCTTCTTCCACTAGTCCACTTGAAGTTTGGTTTTGACCGGCTCCACCTTCGCGGCCAATAATGTTTTTGCTAGCATTCCAATTGCAACTTGGACAATGATGTCTGCCCCAAATTGTTTTACCCTTCCAATGAGAATGCAGGATTTGATATCCCGTATAGGTGATTAAAAGAGCTTCAGCTTCTGGCTTCCGGCTTATTTTTTACTATTCATAAATTTCGTCTTTTTTTGAATTTTTGGCTTTTTGTTGAGCTTTTTCGTCGGTTCTTTTTCCCGTATTTGTTTGTATTATACGTAATGGGCTAATATATTTTTTATATTTTTAAATTTTTTTAAATTTAATTATGCTAAATAAGCCCCTGTCAGCTACAGTGCTTTTTTCAGTCAGCTACAGTGCTTTTCAGCCATAAGCCACCAAAAAAAGCACAAATGATCACCCCTGACCATGCCTTCAATTTCAGAAGGCTATAGTTTTATGATTTATACTAGGTGACATTTGGGGAAAAAATACAGCTGAAGACATAATATACTAATATGTTTTTTTTAAACACAGAGTAGAGCATACACAATGCAGATGCTTAGAGAAATGTTTAGTAACTAAAAATTATTTTTTCTTGCCAAATAGGCCATGTAAGTTGCTTATATTGTAGCATCAATGGTTAAATAGGCACCGGTGCTTAACATATGCTTATGTATATAACTATATCTAATTAATATATAGTGCAACATCTAAGCACATAAAAATGTTTGCATTAGAGGAAATAAATTTTATATGGGTACTTGATGATGTGGCTATATTATCTCTCTAAGCACTCATGTATAAGTATATGGTATTGTACATGACTTAATGCCCTTGTAAGTTATGTAACTTCACATAAACTCTTGTATTGTTTGATAGAAAAATCCTGGTAATTTCAAATACACTAGACCCTATTGGGGGGCTAGGAACCGTATAGTTTTCGATGATTTACTGCTTGGATGTATTTTCCTTATTGTTCACTTTTTGTTCATAAATCGTGTTTATTCAATCTTCCAAAGTAGTAATATTTAGCTGCATTTCAGTTAAAATAGGTATTTAATATCCAAAAACTAAAGGTGTTGTGATGCACCAGATCCTCACTGGGATGGTTAGGAACTCACCAATTCTTATCCCTAAGTGTAAGCACCTGCCATCATGTCTTTTATGGAAAAAAGAGAAGAAAACTAATCAACACATATTTGATCGGTTTCCGTTCTAATGTAGAAAATGAATATAGAATGGTAATAGGTTAACATCTAGCTAAAAGTTGCAACATGATTTTACAATTTTAAGGATGAAACAACTAAAGTAAAAATTGGAGTAGCTCCCTCGCCCCTTGAAACTCCCCTTTGCTGCAGAAAGATTTCGTGTTGAAGTAGGAGTGGAGTTGTGTGTACATGTGTTTGTGTGGAAGTAGCAGTTTACCAGAGAGCCTTATTGCCCTGTTGGTAGAGTGGACTCTGCTACTCGCTTCCCCCGCTTCCCCGCAACGGCAGAAGGACTCCGCCCTTCTCCCCAAATCCGCCAAATCCCGACTCGAAGGTACGATCTTTGCGCCTCTCCGATTCCCGCGGTCTCCGACCGATCCCCCGCTAGGTTCGTCGCTGCTGTTTTTTCCGTTCAGATTCCGCTAGAAATTTCATCTTTTTGCGGACAAGAAAATCGGGCCTCTTCTTGACTTGGCCCGTTTGTTTGGCTTCTGGCAGGCGCTCGTTCCATGGATTGGAGTTGCTGGGATCGCGATGCGGAGGAAACTCTCGTGCTGAGCTGATTCGTTTCGGCGTGGTTGGTTTGCTCCAGTTTGGTGGATAGAGTGGCCTTGTGGTGGTTCTTGGAGGGGGTGATTGGGGAATTCTGGAAGGTGGTGGAATGGGAGTCGCTAGATTGCTGTAACCAGGTGGAAAGATAAAAAAAAAATTGGTACTTCGGTGCATGGGAGGTCAGCAATTGGATTAGCCTAAGGTAGGGGTTAGGAATTTTGTTTAGGAAGGGGATGGGAGGCCTCTGCTCAAAGGTTTCAGCGGTAGACAAGTCTCCAAGCGGTACCACGCTTGGCCAGGACCAGATAGTTGATCATGATCCCACGGCGCTGAAGGGGCAGAAGTTGCCGGTGTCCGGAGAGGCCACAGCGAAGCGGGTGGAAGAGCAGCAGCAGTCTTTCTCGTTCTTGGAGAGTGTCGTGCCTGGGCTTGCTGTTTACGGAGGTGCAGATGCCGGTCAGGCGGAGTCCAGGACACCGCAACTGGCCCGGACACTGTCGCAGAAGGCTGGTTTGGGCAAGACAAAGGCCGGTGCTGCCAAGGTTAGTGGAATTCTTGCTCCCTTTGTTTTAATCTATGGTGAAGTAGACTGCAATGTACGACATTTCATTAACTGGCAGTTGTTCCAAGTGATTCTCTAGTCCTTAATTTGTTATATTGTAGTGATATACAGTCTCCCTGTTCTGTTATATGGATAGTTACTAACAATTTGTTATGGTAATATTGGTATATGGGGATAGTTTTGACTATTTTGTATCTCTATATGCCTCTCCTTTTGAATTTGGAAATACTTGTTCAGGAAAAATTAGTCAGGCTGGTTGTTACCAAGAATATATTTAATCATTACTTATCAGCATTCTCACAAAAAGTTGAGTTCATTGACTACAAAGACCCTTTTTTTGGAGCTAGTTGGTGTGTGCAGTTGCTTCTACTCCATTAACACATTGTACCTAAGTCTACTGGATTATGGCTGGTGCATGCACTTCAATTTGATTATATTTATATACCTATAATTCTATAGTGTAGGCTGTGTAGCCTGGATATTTTGTAACCTTTTCCCATTGAGTGATATGTTAACACAAGGAATCATAAGTTGTAAGCAGCCACTTCAATAAGTAAATAACACCCACTCCTATGGACTTGGACACTTGGTGTTGACTAACAATTGTGAGTGGTTTTCAATGAATGATAAATAGTGGCAATTTAAGTGTGATTAAAGGTTGTTTGTAATAACTAGTAATAATTAGTTTAGTGGTGACTAGTGATAATTACTTGTGATTACTTTGCAATTCTCATTAAAAAAATTTCATTAGAACTATAAAAGAGCTCAATTAGCTAAACACAATCTCAGCACCTCCTGCATCATAAGTACCCAAAAAAAACTCATATAATCTCATACAATAAACCGAATAGCCACCTGCACACTTCATGCAGAATGAGCTCGTCCTTCCCGTGGTATCCTATGGAAGATTGGTTGGTAGTTGTACAAGCAACCAAAAATTACCCCAATTTTTGGGCTTTAAATGGTTTTTATTGAGATTCAGTTCTGCACTCGGCATATATTGCACTGCAAACACTTAGGCTATCATGTCACAGTTTTTACTTTTTACAAGATTTTATTGTTATGAAGGTCACTTTGTTTCCATTGCTTAAATGAGATACACTTTCTTTTTGTATATTTCTCTTCCAGTGTCCTGAATGTTGATTCCATGAGAGAGACTATTAGGCTTCTTAATGGTCGCTTGCTATATTAAAACAGGTTTCGGAAGTGAGCTCAATTTTAGGTAGAGCTAGCAATGTTGGGCTTGGGAAAGCAGTGGAGGTTCTAGACACACTTGGTAGTAGCATGACAAGTTTAAATGCTAGTAGTGGTTTTGTGTCAAGTGCTGCAGCAAAGGGAAACACAATATCTATTTTGGCTTTCGAGGTGGCAAATACCATAGTGAAAGGTTCCAGTCTAATGCGTTCTCTGTCAAAGGCTAGCATAAAACATCTAAAAGAAGTGGTGCTTCATTCAGAAGGTGTCCAACACCTTATAGCCATAGATATGGATGAATTACTCAAGATTGCAGCTGCTGACAAAAGGTTAGTACTAAATATACACTGCTTCATAAGTTCATAGCATTTAACCTAAACTATTCATGCTTTTACATATTACCCTACTAGAACTGTATTCAGAAAACCGTAATACAACTTTTTTAATCTTCTAGTCAAGTGCTTAATTTTTTTATTCCAACAGGGAAGAGTTAGAAGTATTCTCAAAAGAGGTTGTTCGCTTTGGAAATCGTTGCAAGGATCCACAGTGGCACAACTTGGAACGCTACTTTGAAAAGTGCAGTTCATTTTCTGTCCCTGTATTTAATAGGTGATTATTTTAAAGTACTAACTTGTGTTTCTCTGTTGAATTCTTTTAGGTTGGCATCAGAAAGGACTTCCCAGCATCACTTGAAACAAGACGCAGAATCATTGATGCAGCAATTGATAATTTGTGTTCACTATACAGCTGTAGGGATCACCAGACTAATTTAGCATGATTTTTAGAACTTATTTGCATTATATATAGAACCATTTTGGTTACCTCAATTATGCAGTTGTCATAAGGCTTGTTCTTTTGTGGCTGCGGCTTATGACTTTTGACTGCGGTTTGTGGCTTTTGGCTGTTCGTGTGAGAGATTACAGAGTAACTGAAATTTACGTGCAACTTTTGCCGATATAAATGAAATAGGTATAGTATGTACTACAATTACCTAGTAGACTCCATATTGAAAAGACATTCCGTTTAAAAGCTAGTTACTATAGAAAAACCAAAAGCTAAAGCCAAAAGCCACAAAAGAACAGGCTCATACTCACAAGTGTACAAAATAACTTAGCACTGAATCTTGGCTAAACAATCAATAAAATTTTGTAGTAGGTTTTGCAGTTACTGCCACTGCAAGTAAGCATGCAATGCGCTCCCTCTGATTCTAAATGTAAGCATCCTAGAATGTGTGCAGTCAAACATTTTCAGTTTTGACCATCAATATTGTTAAGAGTCTTGTACATATTAGTGCATGGTTGTCACGGCACTCTGGCATGTCGCGACGAGACTGGGACGGTTGGATGCCTAGTCGATTAGGCGTCCGTCATGGTGATAGTTAGACGATAGTAATAAATACAAATAATTCCTTTTGTAACCTAAAATTAAATAACCATCCAACATAACAGTACAAATTATCCAAATAACAAGGTCCATAATAGCAAATAGTATTAACATGACCTATTTCTGTTATTTATATGTATTGTAGGAGGTTAATTATAAATGCACATGTACACATATGGCTCTTGACCCAGGGATACAAACCAACTCATTGTTCTCAGTCGAAGCCACTCCTCTCTTCCTTATCTCTTCTCTCTCTTACATCCCCTCTCTCTTTTTCTTGCTCTGCTCAGCCGAATAGCCAAGCCATCGCTGGCTGGGCTCTCCCTTATCTCTCTCTACCTTCCGGCTCCTGAACCCAGCCTCCTCTGGCGCCGCCTCCTGCCTCCAGCTTCCTCTGCTGCGATCTGGCCTCCCTGCCATGTCTCCGGTCTCTGGCCTTCCTCTGCTACGATCTGGTCTCCCTGCTGTGTCTCTGGTCTCTGGCCTCCTTAGCAGGGGCGTTAGCGGGAGAGGAAAGCCGGCGGTAGAAGAAGGCTGGAGATCGACGCCAGTGGTGGGAGCAGGCCGACGATCGGCATCAGCGGTGGGAGCAGGCTGGGCAAACAGCCTAGGCACCCCCGTCCGGTTGCCACGACGACTTGGCGTCGCCTAGGCGATTCCGTGACAACCTTGTATTAGTGTCTAAATCTCTCTCTCTCTCTCAGCCCATGTGGCTCATGTAGCCCATGAGGGCTGGCTAATCGTGTATATATATGACTTCTCATAATGAATAAGATGCATAGTTGTGAATAGCAAAAATATCTCTCCTCTCTAAAATTAACAAGTACATGAAGAAGCATAAAGAATTTTAGATTGGCCGCATGAAATCGTTACTAATAGATTCATCGTGCAATATACTTTATAACATATAATTTTTATGATTTGCAACAATGTATTGTGGTCAAAATTAGCGGTGAAACTGGTACCTTGGAGACCATGTAAATGTTTTTCCAAAATGACATTTTTATGGCATTTGCCAAATATGCTTTATCTATGACATTTTTATGGCATTTGCCAAATATGCTTTACCTGTACTTATTCATATTATTCTGGTTAGTTTTTTCGAGAACATGAATTAGTCTGCTTATATATTTCACATTATTGACTTTGCTTCACTTTTTATGTTTTCCTCAGGAATTATATCATGAACTGCATGCTTTGGATAGATTTGAACAAGACTATCGTCGTAAACAGCAAGAACAGGATGGCTTGAGTTCAAGAGGTCAGTTTTGTTTGTGATCTGTAAAACTGTATCGAACTTTGGCCTGGCTGCACTATAAACAACTTTGCATGTCTTTTAGTGGGCTCTGCTCAGTTTCGTAGCCATTTAAGAAGCAGAATGTGAGTATCCGCACTTTTGTGAATAATCATGTACCTATGTTTGACTTCTGCAGTTCAATGCATTCTGTGAATAGGTTCCTTGTCTAGTTCTTATGTTGTCATTTATCACTGTTCCCTTCCTTGAAAGCTTATCACCATGGTATTCCTTTCTCATTTTTTTAGAATAAGTCTAATTTACTCCCTGAATTACCAGGGTGCGTCTAATCTACCCCTTGAACTATAAAACCGTCTAAACAAACCCTGAACTATGAAAAACTGTCTAAATAACCCCCTGAGAGGCGGTTTCAGAGGTGGTTTTGCCACCGTGGTAGATGATGTGGCTGTAGATGTGTTGTTGATTAGGCAAATCAAAATTATGAAATTTTCTTACACTACGAGGCCCACGTGTCAATGTCTACTCCCTTCTTTCTCAATATCTCAGTCTTGCTGCCTCACTGCTTTCTCACCCGTCATCGGTGTACTTTTCAAAGCAAGCCCACTTTTCTTGGTGATCTCTTCTATCCTCTTCCTCAGATCCAAAACAACACGCACACAGAGCATGCAACGCCATGGCCGCGGTGGCTTCTCCCTACCACTGTCCTCCCTGCTGCTTCCACCATGAAAACATCTCCCACGCCCTCTCCTCTCTCTCTCTGCCTCCCAAATCAAGGGACCCGAACTCAGTTTGAGCATGAAATTTGGTGAAATTTCGAGGTTTTTGCTCTCATTTTAGCGATCTGATTTCTGATGCCTTTGGGGATTTGTCTTTGATTTGGTGTTCTAATCCTTAAGCTCATGAGCCACACAATGAAGTTTTGGGAGCAAGTCATTGAGCGCCATTTAAGAAGAGTAATTAGCGTGATGACAAACAAATTTGGTTTTATGCCCGGAAGGTAGAGTACGGAGGCAATTTTCTTTACACGATAGTTGATGGAGAGGTATAGGGAGTAAAAGAAGGATCTTCACACGGTGCTTATCGACTTGAAGAAAGCCTATGACAAAGTGCCAAGAAATGTCATATGGTGGGCGCTCCAAAGGAAAAAAGTCTCAACAAAATATATTACCCTAATCAAGGATATGTACGAAGATGTTGTGATTGACATCAGAATATGTGGTGGTGATGGTGATACTAATGACTTTCCTATTAAGATAGGACTACACCAAGTGTTAGCATTGAGCCTATACATTTTTGTCCTAGTAATGGACGAGGTCACGCGAGACATATAAGGAGATATCCCTTAGTGTATGCTTTTCGCTGATGATATAGTACTAGTTGATGAGAGTAGGATATGTGTCAATAGTAATCCGGAGCTATGGAGGAAGATCATAGAATCGAAGAGTTTTAGATTTAGTAGAACTAAAATAGAGTATAGGATGTGTGATTTCAGCGGTGCCAGGGCAGATGATGGAGATGTTAGCTTGGATGAACAAGTAGTGCCTAGGAAGGACACTTTTTGATATTTAGGATCGATGCTATAGTCATGGGCGGAACCAACATATGGGCCCCGGTGTCACAGGACATTGGGTTCAAAAAAATTTTTAGTAAAGATTAGCACCTTCAGTCCATGTGTGAACCCTACAGCTTAAAAACGGTGCACTCATTTTTTCTTTGAAGCCTAACGAAGGAAGCACTAGCAGCCTAAATTTTCAGTAGCTAGTAGCAATTCACGAGGAGCCTCCGCTTCCCTCAGCCCACCTTAGCCCATGAGGCAACTATAGCAGGCCGAGTTAGCCCTTGAGCCGGCCTAAGAAGTAGGACCACAACAAGCCATGTCGTTCATTTAATTGATCCTGAAGCGTGTCACCTCGTAGCAGTCATCGACGTCTATTCGTTTCGCATGGTCGGCCAGGAGATGTGCACCACATCCGCACCTAGCCAGGCAGCTACTGGTCACCAGAGAATGGGAGAAATCGGCGCCATCAGCCGTCCATGCCTGCCATCTCATCGCGACACCTGGTTCGTGTTGTCTCGCGCCCTCGCCGGTCGAAAGAAGTTTAGGTCCCACCCAATCAGTACGTACTTTGCTCTAAATTTATCTTAATTCTTTCAATTTGTTTCAAGAACAAGGGCTAAATTTGTGAGTTAGCGTTTCAATGTGATGATTGTTAATTGATTTTTGTCGAATTGTAGAGTTAAGACTTAGTGTTTCAATTTTAATTTTGGAATACCGACCTAGCTCATTGCAAATCGGAGGTAGTATTTGACCACAATATCAAGTAAATAACCCATTGGACATAATTTTCTATTATATTGTTTTTAAAATGTTGAACATACAAATATCTAATTGACTTTTCAATTAATTGGTGATGATTTCATGAATGATATACTAACAAGAATTGATGAAAACTACCAATAATGTTATGGTTCGCTACTTTATAAACTTAAAATAGTGTAAATACTAAAAGGTATTGAATGAAATTAAATTTGACCGTTCTACTTTTTTTACTTGAAAACTTAAGTAATTTTGTTATTTTTTAATGGGCTATTGAGGTCGGGTGATATATTTTACCAATGCCGACCAACTTTTGTTTGTGGTTTCGCCCTTAGTTCCTTCAATTTGCTGCGACTAACTAATATTATTATCAGGCTTCTTAATTTTGGTAAGCATTTCGACCATTACTTCTTTATCATCATACGCTGCCATCGGTTTTGTTGAAGTTTTGATGTTAAAAATTGACGGACACATTACTATTTAGCATAATATTATTTGAAAATTATATATGTTATATGTATGATGAAGTGGTGAATCACGGTTATTTTCGTCCTAGTTCCACCCCTGGTTACAGTGGGGCGGCGAGATTGATGAAGACGTGAGCTGCAGGATAAGAGCGGAGAGGGTGAAATGGCGCCAAACATCGAGTGTCCTGTATGATAAAAAACCCCTCAAAAATTAAAGGATAAGTTCTATAGAACGGCAATCAAACCGGCAATGCTATATGGAGCGGAATAATGGGTGACTAAAAGACCATATACAGAAGATGAGTGTAGCGAAGATGAGGATGCTGCGGTAGATTTGTGGTCACACAAGGCAGGATTGAATCTATAATGATAATATACGTGATAGGGTGGGGGTAGCACCAATTGAAGAGAAGCTTGTCCAACATCGTTTGAGATGGTTTAAACATCTTCAACAGATGCCTCCGGAGGCACCGGTACGTAGTTAAATTTTAAGACGTACCGAAAACGCAAGAAGAGACAGAGGTCGACCAAGACTGATGTGGGAGGAAGCAATTAAAAGTGACTTGGGGGATTAGAATGCATCCAAATAATTAGGTTTGGATAGGAGCGTATGGAAATTAGCGATCTACGTACCATAACCATGACATAAGAAGAAGGTTTGGGAGCGGTGTTTTAGGCTTTCTGCTCAGATGGCAGAATGTATGCTTAGGGTTTTTACCTTGTAGGTTTTATTACAAAGCTCTCGTTTCTTGGACGAGATTTCATTCTTAGCCTATCCAATATGTTTGGGATAAAAGGCTTCGTTGTTGGTGGATTCTTAGCCTATCCACATGTTTCAAGATCCCATGCAGTCAGATCTCAAGAAGTTGTTCTTTTTTGGGGGGGGGGGAGGTAGAAGAAGTTGTTCTTCTTTGCAAGAACAGGTGATCCAAGAAAGCTGAAGCAAGTCTTCTCTCTCGCATCTTTGGGGAGCTGTTGGGTTTGATGCTGGCTGAAGTAGAGTTTGTGGAGAGGGATGAGAAGGGAAAGGCAGGAGGAAGAAGGTGGAGATAGAGAAAAGGAGAAGATAGGAGGAAGAAGGATAGCACCCATTGACATGTGGGGTCAGTACGTAAGGAATTTTTGTACATCTTATTTGCTGAGTAAGCGCCATGTCGTTGTTCACGTCATCGTCCACGGTGGCAAAACCATACAAGGGGGTACTTGCTCTGGTTTTAAAAGATGTGGGGGTGGGGGTTAGAATACCTGGTTTTGTAGTTCAGGGGTCAACGTGGACCCACCACCAAGGTTTAGGGGGTAATGTAGACTTTTTCCTCTCTCTCTCTCTTTTCCATAAAAGTAACGAATACCACTTATGATGCATCTCAAGGATTTGTGGGTAGAACTTATTTCATTTGATCTTTTTTAACCACACTCTATAAGGGTGGATATTTATGATCTGATGTACTTTATGACGTACTAAAAGAGAACTTTGATTCATTTGCAGGTGATAATTTGCATATGCTAAAAAGAGAACTTTGATTCATTTGCAGGTGATAGTTTGCATATACTAAAGCAGGAAGTTAAGAGCCAAAGTAAGCATGTTAAAAGTTTGAAAAAAAGGTCACTTTGGTCCAAGAATCTGGAAGAGGTCGGTAGTAGGTGGTTTTGTTTAAATCTATTATTATATTAATAATGCCGGCTTAAGGAAGGCATTGGTTATGTTATTAGTTACCACTAGATGTTTAAACCACACACTACATAGATGCTTTTCTATGACCTCATGTTTCAAGGTTTGAAAACTATTATGTTCTCTTCTCAGGTGGTGGAAAAGCTCGTAGACATTGTCCACTTCTTACATTTGGAGATCTATGATGCCTTCGGTCGTGCTGGTATCAATCCTTATGGCTGCTGTCTTACAAGAGTACATGTTGCTAGTGCAGCTTGAACTGTTGTTGGCCAATAGTGTTTCTTGATTGTGGTGCTTTGAAGAGTCATATATTTGCTTTGTCATAATAGACATACCCCACATATGTTACAAGAATGCATTCTGATGTCTTTGGTTAAATCTACCATCTCTGCAAGTTTTTTCTCATATTAATCCACTCAAAAAGTCATAAAGGGTTTGACTAGATGACCCTTAATTTCCTTGTGTTTATCATGGCAATTGAACATTGAACAGTCATTACCATTGACATCATTATCAGTCACCAGCACTGCGTGGAACAGTGTGTCCATATCAAATAGAGTTCTTGTTGATTTTAGCTAGTTCTGTACCCTTAGCCAAGGGAAGTAAGATTTGCTTATTCTTCAGTCTTGTTAGAAAGTCTTGCTCTGAAACTTATTCACACTTAAAGCGCGCGCCGGGGGGGGGGGGGGGGGATGTACATACATGCCAGTATAATTGTGTAGAATGTTCTTGGGCTTTGTCTGTCATTGAAATTGTGCTGTTCAACAATATGATGTGCCCTGTGCATTCAATACCTAGCCTGTGCAATGCAGCAGCTGCAACAAAGTTTTTTATCCTAAATAAGTTAGGATAGACTAAGAATAAAACCTTCTCAAGATCAAACATATGAGTGTCTTGAAATAAAGCCTACAATACTAAAATCCTAAGCCGTACATCCTGCTATATGAGCCAAGAGCCTAAAACACTGCCTAGCCGTACATCCTGCTATATGAGCCAAGAGCCTAAAACACTGCCCCTAACTTTCTTATGGTTTTGGTACGTGGATCGTTAACTTCCATGCGCTCCTATCTAAAGGTAACTCTTTAGATACATTTTAATCCCTAAAGTCCCTTTTAACTGTTTCCTCCCACGTCAGTCTTGGTCGACATTTGCCTCTTTTTATGTTTTCAGTACATCTTAAAATTTCACTACGTACCGGTGTTTCAGGAGGCCTTCATTGGAGATGTCCAAACCATCTCAAACGATGTTGGACAAACTTCTCTTCAATTGGTGCTATCCCCACCCTATCACGTATATTATCATTGCGGATGCGATCCCGCCTTGTGTGACTACAGATCCATCGCAACATCTTCATCTCCGCTACACATTTCTGTATATGTTGTCTTTTAGTCGCCCAACATTCTGCTTCATATAGCATCGCGGATCTTATTGTCGTCCTATAGAACTTACTCTTTAACTTTTAAGAGATTTTTTAGTCACACAGGATATTAAATGCTTGGCGCCACTTCATCAACCCGCTCTTATCCTGTGGCTCACGTCTTTATCAATCTTACTGTCCTACTATAGCATCGATCCCAAATAACGAAACGTGTCATTCTTAGGCACTATTTGTCTGTCCAATCTAACATCTCCATCATCTGCCTTAGCACCACTGAAATCACACCTCATATATTCAGTTTTAGTTCTACTAAGTCTAAAGCCCTTCAATTCTAAGGTCTTCCTGTACAACTCGAGCTTCCTATCAACACCTATTCTACTCTCATCAACCAGCACCACATTATCAGCAAAAAAGTATATACCAAGGGATATCTCCTTGTATGTCCCATGTGACCTCGTCCATCACTAGGGCAAAATTGTATGGGCTCAACGCTCACCCTTGGTGTAGTCTTATCTTAATAGGAAAGTCATCAGTAACATTACCACATATTCTGACATTAGTCACATCATTTTCATACATGTCCTTAATTAGGGTAATATATCTTGTTGGGACTTTTTTCTTTTGGAGCGTCCACCATATGACCTTTCTTGGCACTTTGTTATAGGCTTTCTCCAAGTCAATAAACATCATATGAAGGTCCTTCTTTTGCTCTCTATACATCCATCAACTGTCGTAGTAAGAAAATTGCCTCCGTGGTTGACCTCCCAGGTATAAAACTAAATTGATCTGTCGTCACGCTAGTCACTTTTCTTAAACGGCGCTCAGTCACTCGTTCCTAAAGTTTCATTGTGTGGCTCATAAGTCTAATTCCTCTATAATTAGTACAACTTTAAAAAGATGGCTTTCTTTCATAGTTGCATGCATGCACAAACAGCTTTAATCATTCTATATGTTAGTCTAAATTGTGTACCTTGATAGGTAATTGGAGTATGATTCTTGTCAAAAGATTGTGATTGTTATTACGTACCATCATTTATTGTGACAGTGATTTAGAGGTTCTTGCTCCTATTAACTGTAGACAGTGAAGAGCCACAAGAACCTGCCAAACGCCATAATAGATTGGGACCAGCAGGACTTGCACTGCATTATGCGAACATCATCAATCAGATTGATACTCTCGTAAGTTAACACTCTAATGAACAGTTTGTTAAACTATTTTGTGATCTAGAAGGATAAATTGGCACACTTTCAACACTAACAATCTCAGATTCTCATGTATTGCCAATACAAAGATGTCTGTTTCAACTTTCAAGTCCCCTTGCATGGTCCAAGATTCTTAGAAAATGGGCACTATTCTTATTAGGATCATAATCAATTACACTACGAGATATTTGCACCGCAACCCTGTGCGGCAGCTCGCCTTCATGTGATGATACATGCTTTTACTTACGTGTTTATTTCATTATATCCTAAAAAGGATTTATCGATGGCAGGTTTCTCGATCAAGTTCTATCCCTCCCAACATGAGAGATACATTATACCAAGGTTTGCCGCCTACCATCAAATCTGCTCTCCGTTCTAAGCTACAATCTTTTGAAATCAAAGAAGAGGTATGCCGAGCTGGAGGCTCATATTTCCTGTTATTATGAGTAACAGCCATGAATCGCAATGCCATGCTATGGAACCGTGAATAGCAATTCCATGCTATGGTTATTACATATATGATATATATCCTTTAACACTGGTACATGGTTGTGATAAATTGATGCAGCTTACGGTTTCTCAAATCAAAGCTGAAATGGAGAAAACTATGCGATGGCTTATCCCAATTGCAAATAACACGACTAAGTAATCTAATATCACCTATGAACTGATTATTTATAACTGCAAAAACTATCCATATCTTACTGAGTGCGATTATCGGTTCATATCAGGGCACACCATGGCTTCGGTTGGGTTGGAGAGTGGGCAAATACAGGGTTAGCATATGATACAATAATTTTGAATAAAGATGATGGAACTAGAATTTCTCAAGAGTTACAACTATTTTGTGGTCTGCAGATCTGAGCTGAACTGCAAGCTATCTGGACAGATGGACTTGACCCGAATTGAGACACTATATCATGCTGAGAAAGACAAGACCGAAGCACACATCCTTGAGCTTGTTGCGTGGCTTCATCATCTCATCAGTAAATCCAGAGCTGCTAATGGAGTTGTAAGGTCACCCATCAAATCTCCTGTCCGTTCACCAACACAAAAGGGTCCTGCAATCACGCTGCTGCCAGACAAAATGAACAGTTCATCACCGATTCTCACAAAAGAGGATCAGGATATGCTGAAGGATGTTAGGTACAGGAAATTCGTCCCTGGGATAAGCAAAAGTCAAGAGTTTGACACGAAGTCAAGACACAGCAAACAGAGCAGATTGAGCAAGAGCAATAGTCATTCTCCAATCAGTGGCAACAGGAAAGACTTGCTGTCAGCTAGGAGGTCCTCCATGCTTCCTGTCATCGACTTCGAGATTGATAGGACCAAAGCTTTGGATTTAATCGACAGACTTGATGATCTAACAATACAGTGAGGAATCAAACTAAAAAGGATCGTGAAGCTGGAAATTGTGCAGCCATGAAATCTTTGAAATCCGTAGCCCCGGCAGGGATGTCAAAAGTTGGCATTTATCTGCAGCAAGGCCGCCCGTCTGTGGTGAAGAGCTAGCAGTATGCCAATTTGATGGCGCAGAGAGCAATTGGTGGTAGCAAACATTGTATCATATATCATGTACTGAACAGAAAAACAAAAATCGTTGTAAAAAAATATCTATTGTTTAGCTGCTTCTATCTGTACAAGAAATGCAAGTTTTGAAAAAGAAAAAAAAGAGGGTGAAAGGATCTCTGTTCTGAAAATTCATCGCTGGAATAATTTCAGTGCCCGGATGAACTTTAGTGTCACATTTGGAACATAAATATAAGCAGCTAAACTGTGGAGGGGTATATACTATCATTAGTCATCACTTATCAAATTTCACCTCAGTACAATATACAAATTGGTCATTAGTAAACTGTCAGGGGAGCATCTAATTAGGCAAAATTGAAACCATGTTTTATTTCGCACACTTCTGTAACAACTTGCAAAGATACAATTAACCCAGTCTGTCCCATGCTTATACAAATCAGCTCAATCGCTCTAGACAACCAAGTTAATTGTGTATGATGGTGTGACGAAGGACATAGTAATGGTAGTGTGTTGTACTATGAACAAGTGCAGCTCTAACATCTACAAATCTTTGATAGTGATATCTCTATTGCTCATGTTGGAGGTCTCTCCAGGGCCACCCAGCCAAATTTGCCTTTCCTGAAGTCAGACAAGATCCGGAAAGCTGCTTGGCTCGTATCTCCATTGAACAAGTGAAGAGCGAGCTTTGTGACAAACCTGCAACTTGTCAGGCATGCCATCAGAACATCGACTCAACTTCTAATGTCATTTAGAAAGAAATACAGAGGATCGAAGCATACATTTTACCACAGTCACTGTCCACATCGATCCTGTATCGTTTTCGAAATGCTTCAGAACCTGTTTCACACCAACCTGTCAGCAACAATTGAAGCCGATATACAAAATAAAAGCATGAACACTTCATGTTGGAATGCTAGCTACCAAATGTTTGTTTTTTGAAACTAGACTAGAATCTTTAGGACACATTACGATCAAAATAATATGCTAATCATTAGCTTGTGAGACCACTGACCTACTGTTGGATGTCTTATCAGTAACTGCACAAGAATAGCTGCCACATCAGCAAAATCATATGACCTTTCTCCAATGTCATCACATATAGCAAGCTTAATTGCAGCTGTCTGGTCACTAATTCGCATTGGCAAAATTCCAGGTGAATCTAACAGCTCTAGATCCTTCCCGAAACGAACCCACCTGTTCAGCTTTAAATGTTAAAAACTGAATAATGCAAATGTCATATTATTTCCTATTAACAGTGACTTACTTCAGCTCTCTTGTGACACCTGGTCTAGGTGCTGCTGGACACATTCTTCGTTTTAGCAAGCGATTAATCAAGGAAGATTTGCCAACATTTGGATATCCAACTATTCCAGCTCGAACCTTCATTCAAGGCACAATAGAAACAGTGAACAAAATAAACAAGTTGCGGTTGATCACTTAAATTAGAAGAGTCAAGAAATTCTTGATTTTACACAAGTTCACCCAAAAAATATAATATAATTGAACATACCCAAAATGTGCTACTGTATCATTCATTTCAAGAAGCAAATGATCGAACAACTGCCTATTTCAAACTGAAACCTATCAGAATTTTATACTAGTTTGGAAAGAACACACGCAAACATTACTTCTATGATATCGCAAGCAAGTTCCACAATGTACTTTTCACTATGGAAATAGTTCCAGAGTGTACTAATTTGCACGTATGGAACAATAAAATAATAGGAAGCAACAGAAGATAGCCAAGAAGAAATCGATTGGCTTACCGGACGAGGAAGCAGTCCCTTTTCTCTTCGCTTTGTGTTCACAATAGATTCTACTGATTTTGCCATTCTACCTAATTTCATTGTACCCTGACCAACAAAGGGGAAAGTGATATACATTAGGGCATAAACCACAAGTGACCTGACCAGTTGGCAACTGAAAGTACATAAGGGTTATCTTACCATGCCTAGCTGCCCATTTGAGTAAACAACTTTGATGCCCTGACTAGCAAAGTAAGTAGCCCATGCATTTCTGTCCTCAGTCGATATCATGTCCTCACGGTTCATGACTATGATCCTTCTCCGATTGCCTAGCCAGGAATCCATCTGATCATTCAAAACATGCCTCAGTACCATCCCAAGTCACTGTTTCATAGAAGTAAATACAAGAAACCACCAAAAATATAACCTTAGGATGGCTGGTAGCCAAGGGAATCCTAGCATCGCGGACCTCTATGACAACATCCATGAGCTTTAATTGTTCTTTCAATTCCTTCTCTGTTTTTGCAATATGACCAGGATACCACTGCAAGGTCCCGATAGAAATGAGAATGAACATATTGAACATTAGCTAATTTTACAAGATAGAACTACTATGGCATTGAGCATATATGCCTGTTAATTCCTAAAGCACACCTTATATATACCTGCACCGGGCGCAGGGATCTGGTCCAGTGGCGCAAATCAGCATCCAAGGTTTCCCAGTACATCTCTTCTTTGGACTCCTCATCAGCATATGGTGAGAGGCCGAACCTCTCTTTCTCATGCAAACCCAGCAATGTGTCACCAGCAACCTAATAATATGTCATAAGATGAGCAAGGCAATGTAACATCAGAGTAATACAAGTGCGCCTATTCCAACTTATACTTGCTATAAACGGTATCCCTTCAATGCTAGTCCATAGTTCTTCCTGAGCGGACCAGCTATATGAATATGTGATGATCATGAAACTTTGTAGCAGTCCAAAAGCTGATAAAGAATCATGCCGAGGCCTTCTTCGGTCTCGACAGTTGCGTGGTAATTGAAAGACAACTGCACAAGTCTTGTAGTACACAAAACGGCAACAAGAATAATTACGTATAGAGAAAAGGGGTGCTGGGTTTCTTATTAAACTATATAACTCCTATGTAACTGTGAAGTTAAAATCTAATCTAACATTACTCTACAATTAACATCAAGAACAAAAACTGGTCACGGCCTTAAACGGCAATGATTCTGACTTTGGAAACCAATACTACAACAATCCACATAACACAAGCATAAAGGTGTCCAGAGGAAAAAAAATATCCCAGGGGCTGTTTGGTTTACATCAGGTCTGTTTGCCTCCGAGGTCACCAAGCAAACAGTGCCCCGATTGCTCCAAACTGTACTCTGCAGCAGCAGCGATGGCGGCTTTGGGCTATTGGATCGGCGTTGGCGGCTGTTCAGCGGCGAATTAGCTAAACAAATGCGAAGCCGAAGCGGGGAACTACCGGGGCTAGGGATTTCAGCCGAGCATGGCAACAACAAACACCTAATGCCAGCACAATAACCCAATCCACGCAGCAGAAAATCAAGAACTAGTCGGAATGGATAAATCAGGCAAAAGAGAGCTGGAAATGGTCCACGAACCGAGGCGGATTCGCTGGCCACCCCGAGAAGGACCCGCCGGGGAAGCCTCTTGGTGAGTAGATGCGCCGCCTTGAGCCTTCCCGGCGCCGGTGCCGGCGCAAAGGAGGTGGTCGGAGGAGCCAAGGAAGAGGCAGCCATGGAGAAGAGAGTGGGGAACCGGAGATACCCGAAATGGGTGGCCTTCAATTAACAGCGTGATACTGATGGAGTGATGAATGAGGCTTCCCTGTCCCCCATTGTGCTCCATCGGTGTTCCCTTCAATCAAACGGCTGAAAAATAATCATATGACAAAAATAATAGCTCACATAATTTTTCTTCTCACTCTTGTGATCTTGTTTTGATATTTTTTATTAAGTTTTATTTATATCTTTTTAAAATATAAATGTTTTTTATTAAGTTTTATTTATATCTTTTTAAAATATAAATGTTTTTATTAAGTTTTATTTATATCTTCTTAAAATATAATTTTAATTATATTTTAAAAAGATATAAATAAAACTAAATAAAAGACATCAAAACAAGATCACAAGAGTGAGAAGAAAAATCATGTGAGCTGTTATTTTTGCCACGTGGCCATTTACCGGCCGTTTGATTGAGGGGAACACGGATGGGAACACCGGGAGAGGACAGGGAAGCCTCATTCTGGAGTGATGGATGTAGATCATGTTTGGTTGGCTTCCAGGGCGCATGCGCCTGGCCAGGACCGCAGCCGAGAGCGCGCCGGAACGCCGCTTGGTCGTCACCCTGGCTGGCTCCCAGGCCCAGCCAACCAAAATTGCTAGCCTGGCAGACTGACCTAGTAGGCAGCTCCATCTACGTTGGTTTCTTCAGTCTACGATCTACGTCTCTAATTTTATCCAGCGGTTTCAGACATATGTTTTTAACTTAAATACTATATCCTTAAACTTATCTAACTAGATAAAAATCATCAAAATATTAAGTTACCTTGAGACACTACCTTTTACTAGCATAGAGCCTACAACACCAACCAAATAAACCCGTAGTACGGGGCCTCTTTACCCTTCGCCCGTAGTACGGGGCCTCTTTACCCTACTTAGATTATGCTACGTTATGAGACGAATCTCTAAGCAAAATATCAATTTAGGTCCTGTTTATAGTGGTTTCTATTTCTACCTTATTTAAAGGAGAAATTTGATGATTTGCCTCACCTTTGTTTGCAAACAACTCATTTGCCCCATAGTTCATGTTAATTGATTATTTGTCCCATCTTTCAATTTTCAGTTGATCATTGCCCTCTTTGTACTTTCAGGCCATTTTCTATTTTGGCAAAAGTAAATTACTATGATAAATGACCAAACTGCCCCCTTCTTTGAATTGCTTCCACGCAATTTCGTTTGCAAACAGCTCATTTGCCTCCTTCTTTGTGGTGTTCATGTAATTTGGATCCAATTGTGTGGAAGCAGTGCAACGAAATAGGCCAGCATGAAATCCATGCCATCCATTGTCGTGCAGCCTCTCTCCTCAGCTACCCAGCAACGCAGGTGATCTCCATCGCTGCCATCACTAGTTCTGCCGCTGTAGCGCCTGAACACCTAAATGCGCATTTGCTGCCTGCTCACAAGAGCCGCAGGCTAACGCCACTGCCTTCTCGCCTGAGCATGCGCTTGCCACCTGCCTGCGAAAGTCGCTGCCACACCTGCCCATACACAGAGCTCGCCTAACCACAAATGCCACTGCCACTCCTATCGCGCACTGGCCACCTGGTAGTGCCTCCGCCATTGCGCCTGAACCCAATATTTTGGGATTCACAAAGAAGTTGGGAGGTGCCGTTGGCGATGGTGAAGACCACTGGAGCCACCAGATGAGGTGGTGGGAGCAACCAGATTAGGGATACATGGTGCAATTTGCTCTTCTTATTTTCTAACCATCAAAACACAATTTCCATGTTCTAACTCAGAAAGTTGTCTTGCTATTTGGCATGTTCACTTTATAATATGATATGACATTATGAGCTATATTCAACAGGCCATGATACCTGGCTTAGGCTATACATTTGGCTGTTGAAAATATTTTTCTACATTTACAAGCTTAACTAGATGTTATTTAATTTCACATGTTAGGTTGTACATCGAGAATATGGATGACACATGTAATCAGCACATGACTGATGCTCAAACCTTAACAGTCTTTTGTTGTCATGCTACCTAAAGTCATGTCCATTTAGATCCTAAATTCTTTAATTGTTCTTTTTAAGTCCACAAAGAAGGGGCAGTTTGGTCATTTCTCATAGTAATTTACCTTTGCCAAAATAGAAAATGGTCTGAAAATGCAAAGAGGACAAATGATCAACTGAAAATTGAAAGATGGGGCAAATAATCAATTAACATGAACTATGGGGCAAATGAGCTGTTTGCAAACAAAGATGGGGGCAAATCATCAAATATCTCTACTTAAAGAAGCTAAAAGCTAATATAAACATCTGATTTTTCGAAATGATTTTCCCACTATTCTCTCTCCTGTCTCGCTCTAGAGATCATGCAAGGGGTTACAGGTGTATCACTCGCTACTGTCTCATATATATGTTTTTTTTATTTTTCTCACTGTTCATATACGTATTCTAAAAAACACTTATTTTAGTTATTACTGTTTATTAAAAAACTATAAGCTGCACCTTGCATGAATGGGCCCTCAATCCTTTGTCTTCTCCTGCTATCTTCTTCCACCTCCGGTTCCCGATTGAATCCCCTCTCCCACATGGCTAAGATCTTTAGTACAAATACTAAGTACAAACGGGAGATATAGATTATTTATATACCCTATCTCATAAAGATAGGGCACTGGTCACCTATTCTCCCCATGCACTGAATAGGGCATCCACCTCACCCTGGTCCTTAGCATGATCACTCTCATCCCACTTGAGGTATTCCATAGCCGGACTATAATTTAATAGCAAGGGTGAGTAGAACGTACCTAGTGGTCTCTGTATCCTCTAGTCCAGGAGACATGCATGAATTCAGGATTTATTTAGGACTGCGCAAGCTTGTATCCCTTTACCATAGCTACTTTGAGCTCTTTGAGGTCAGGTCTTCCGCATTTCCTTAAATGTGGTGTCAAGTTCAAAGTACAGAATGTTTTTCTTAGTTCCATTATAATATCTCCACCCAACTAGTCACAGTCGATGGCCCAGGGCAGTTTTCTTACCCTCACCTAACACCTCACTCGACTGTGAAGTAACCATTGGTTGGGGAAGTCTAACCCTCACCCAACGCTCCACTGCACTAATATATGTGCCTAAGCTCACCACTTCCGAGCCCTATACTAGTTTGGATCCACCACTTCTGTGCTCTATACTAGTTCTGGTTTTCTCTACCTAATACTACTTATCCATGTGGAGACAATAATAATGTGGCAGGGTAGCATTTTCTTCTCGTCAAAATGAGAAGATGGTTGACACTAGAAGTACGGCTCCCTGCTCGAGTGAATGTTGTTTGATCCTTATATTATAACTATATGTAGATGGCCCTAACATGCCCCTCTCTTTTCCTATCAAGGCACCCTCTACCCACCTATTTTACATAATTTGCAATCCAGCTGCTCCTTTCTACTGGAACTACTCTTTTCTCTGATCTCTTTTCCTTCTTCATTTATCAACATTTCTTTTTAAAAAAGCATTTTAATGCATCAGGTGATAATAGATACTGTAATGAATTTAGTTTTCATCAATAACATAACTACTCAGAATAATCAAGGGTAAGCTTGCTTTAGTGTGCGTAGAATGCCTCGGTCTCAACTATGGCTAGATCAATTCCCTCTTCCTGCCCTAGTTCGTC
Organism: Dendrocalamus latiflorus; assembly: GCA_017311315.1. Classification (NCBI taxonomy): domain Eukaryota; kingdom Viridiplantae; phylum Streptophyta; class Magnoliopsida; order Poales; family Poaceae; genus Dendrocalamus; species Dendrocalamus latiflorus. Next base: position 25,377,820 of record CM029662.1, read on the forward strand.
CTCTGCATTACATAGTGCAATTTTATAGTTTATGAAGTCTGATGAATGGGTAGTTATTTAGTCTTATAGCAATTAGTTCTATTTGTGGTTTGGCATTTACTGGGATTCAATTAACCTTGTGATTTTATTCACGTATAGCTAATTTGTTACCATCCTAGTCTATTATCTCTCTCAGCTGTCTATCTACTCAGCCTAACTTTCTATGCAGCCAAGCCTATTGGTTGCTGGTCCACAATAATGCTCCACTAGCCCAACACACACACACACACACACTGGCCTGCACATGCACACACACACACAACATACACACACGAACTCACTCCCATACTCACTAATGCACGCTGGCCTACTCACTCAGCTTCCCTCCCTCGCCCACTCGGTTCCCCTCTTTGGTCATCGCTAGCGTTCTCCCTCTGTCATGGTCCCCGCGTCGCCTCCCCACCACCGTGGCCCAATGGCAGCTGTGGTGGTAGATCCGAGCGCGGCATTAGCAATTCGAGTGTCGTTCTGTGGTAGCGTCACTGACTTTCCTTCACCAGCTTGCCTATGGTTCCCTGCCCCTCTCCTCCTCCTCAGGCAGGATCCAGTGCCAGTGGTGGTGGATCTGGGTGCGGCTAAACTTGATCGAGGCTTCCCTCTTTTAATCTCTAGCTAAAACTGGATCTATTTCGTGTTCTTTACATCTTTATGGTTGATTTATTTTTTATTTGCTCAAGCACGGGTGGATGTGGTGGTGGTGACGGTGGTGGTGTCCCGCGGTTGAGCAACCGTGACGGAGCTTGGAGGTCCGCATTCACTGGGGAGCATGCCGGTCTACCGAGTGCACACTGACACCATCCGCGGTTCTACTGTTGTCGTGAGACAATGATGTTGCTCGCCGTGGCTCTATTCGTCCGAGGAGAGAGCTAGCCCCCTCCTTATGCTATTATTATACTCAGTTGTTGAGGTCACCGTGATGTGTAGTGCTTGTAGTGAGATAAGGGAAGGGGGTAGGAAAAGGGTCAAGGGTGTGGATGGCCTACTTGATTTTGGTCGGGTTGGAAAGGGGTCAGTGACAGTGGTGGCAGTGGTCCTCCCCCACATGTTGTCCTAGCTAGTTGACCTTCTCATCCTTTGGTCCCGGCTGGTTCTTTGCTTTTAGTCACCGTGGTCGTGGTTCCCTCCTCTTCGGTCTTCCCCAGCTCCTATTGAATGCCTCCTCCTCCTCCCTCAATGGCGCCTCTCTGGTGGCACCGACTCTCGCTCTCTCTCTCTCTCAATCTCATTGTTGATGGGAAGAGATTTGGGAGGAGAGATTGAATGGAGGGTGGAGGCAAGTGAGTTTGTCTCCTCTCTTGCTTTGGTGGCTTGGCTATGTAGAGAATTGACACGATCTCCTCTCTCGCGCGCACATGGCTTCGTCTTATCCCTGGCTTCCTTTCATTCCTCTGTGCACGGTGGAAAATGGGTTGCCCCTAGGGACTAAATGTCCTTATAGTGGTTTTGGCACTATGGTGAAATTTTGAAGTGGATGTTGACTTGATTTTTGTCGGATAATGAAGCCCACTAAAATGGTTCTAGTATCTCAATGAGCGCTAGGTTTCCGTATTTTAAATCGGACGGGTTCTGATGGCAATTTTCTTCTTCCTCTTTTATTCTCTCTTGGATTGTTGAAACCCTAGGTTTTTGGTATATCTAACCAATGCAGGTTTTCGTCGTTGACCCACCCATGACACCTATGTTACTTAGATGATTGGAAATGTAACTACGCGTATATGCATGCAATTGAGAATGTATGATAATGAATGATGCAATGAATTAGGATTTGGTTTTATCACTTTGTGCTCTGTGGATATTTAGATGTAATATTTTTCCTCCGCTTGTACAGTGATGTAATTGAATGTGTTGTAATTATACCGTTTGTTTCTTACTTATTTCTTAATTAAGTTAATTGTACTGTTAAATGTAGTTAAGAGTGAGGGTCGCTTCAGCAACGCACCTCATGGGGTCTTAGGCTCTTACCTTAATATCTTGTTGTGATCCTGTTTAGGATGTTGGTTTCTACTCTGTATTCGCATCTGATTTGATATGGCTTAGCTTGTATACTTGCTTACAAGTCCTTCTGCAAGTGGTTCGATGTAACCGCATCTATAGATTCGTTCATACTTTAATGAAAAAGATGCAAATTGAATCAAGCTTGAACTTGATCTTCAGAATGATTAGCCTGTTAAATTGGAGGAAAAAGAAGAGGTGCAATGGTTATTGAAGGGCGTTGTTTGGTACTCCTCATACGAATTCACGTTCTGTTTTGTCTAAGGTTACCTGTTGTTCTGCCGTGGTAATGGTTCTTGGCGTTTTTCATGTTTCCTGAAGAATTCCTGCGTTAATTGCACGCTATTCTAACGAGTATTAAACTATCTGGGAATTGGGCAACCATTGCAGCTGCGTATGTCCAATATCAGCATGTATCAGCTGTACAGATGAAAATATGTTTGCACGGACTGTAGTATTGCTGATTCGCTGTTGATTTATGTACCTTTGATAGAGCTCCAAAGAGCATCCAGATGAATGAAAAGTTGTTAGCAAACAAGTGACTAATAGCTCGTCGATCTTTCAAAAATATTTGCAGAGATATATGGAAAATATTTGTTGGGCGACTAAAAGACAACATATACAGAAAATAAGTGTAGAGAAGATGAGAATGCTACGGTGGATCTGTAATCACACAAGACGAGATCGCATCTGCAATAATGATATATGTAATAGAATGGGAGTAGCACCAATTAAAGAGAAGCTTGTGTAACATCGCTTGAGATGGTTTAGACATCTCCAACGAAGACTTCCTGAGGCACCAGCACGTAGTAGAATTTTAAGGTGTACTGAAAACGTAAGAAGAGGCAGAGGTCGACCAAGACTGACGTGAGAGAAAGCAGTTAAAAGAGACTTGAGGGATTAAAATGTATCTAAAGAATTAATTTTGGATAGAAGCACATGAAAGTTAGCGGTCCACATACCAGAACTATAAAAAGTTAGAGGCAGTGTTTTAGACTCTCGGCTTAGATAGCATAATGTACAGCTTAAAGTTTTAGCATTGCAGATTTTTATTTCGAAGCTCTCATCTCTTTAATCTTGAGAATGTTTTATTTCTAGTCTATCCTAACTTGTTTAGAATAAAAGGCTTTGTTGTTAGACCTACTATCATGATTCTTCAGCCAGGAAGCAAGAAAATTATTACATGTCATAAGATACAGCACTGCAATACAAAGGATGATCAAGTTTGTCGCGAAATAATTGCCCAGATTCTAAATGCTTAGCGCGCATACCAACGTGCATTCGAACTGCAAAGAGTTTCAAACATTCTAAAGAGCTAGTAAGGTTAGCAACAGCCTGCCTGACAGATTTCAATCCCATGAAAGGGGGGGGGGGGGGGGGGGGACAGCTCTAACTTCATACATTCACATTAGCCTGTAGAATATACATACATCAACTAGCAAACTCAGAAGCTGAAAGCCGAAAAACTGTCAGACTAGAAAGAGCAAGGCCATACAAATGCTGCTCAGATCGAATAGACAATACATATATAGCACATCCCGCCACGCCACCCTGATAAACTTGCAGCAAATCCTCCATCAGTCATCACACCAACAGCCTAGAAGACAGGTTGCTCAGCTGTTCCTGCAAAGGCATTGGCTCGAGTGCGCCATGATCAAATGAAAACTAGTCCTACAATTTCTGCAAAACTTCACGATTGTTTTGGTCTGGTGACTGCTGAGAGACGGTCTTGAGGAGACTATAAGCACAGCAAGCATCAGCTTCCATCCGAAGAGCTAAGCAAGGTAACACAAGTCACCGAGCAGCTGGGAGGGTCTCTACAGTCTAGACAAAGTAGTCTTGCCGCACCACGGTGATGAAGTCACCGGAGAGCAAATCATCCTCCTTTTGTTTCCCCGTCTCACCATTCCCTTGAATATGCCAATATATTGGGGGAAGAGGAGTATACAGATCTGTAGTGATAAAAAAACAGAAAGTTACTGCAGTGGCACTTTGAATAAGCCACTGGTATTTGGTAACCTACAAGATTTTACATGGACAAGAGCATAAATTGCCAATATCCTAGAAAATATTTCTCAACATCATTTCTTTTTATTCTGAAATTCTGAAGAATGAGCATAGGGAAAACAGTGAGGAAGTTCTGACCTTCCAAAACTATCTATAGACAAGCCTTAAGGCAGCTGAAAAGGACATATTTGTCAACGTATTTCTACTAATATAAAGGGGGGAGTTTGTCTGTCGTCATCACTGCCCCTTGGCCCCTCACCGTTGGTCCATCCGTGCAAGTGAAAACCACCTCTCTGACCCCATCTACTCTTCAACCATTACTTTTGAGAACCAACCATTACAAATGAGATTCAACGTGCCTATAAGCTTACTCTTCAAACGGAGCTCCTCTCCTCCCGACCGAAATAAACAAAACAACAAAAAAGCCAGAAAATCCTTAATCACCGCAACGCAGATCAGGCACTTAGATTCGGAACCAACAGGTGCAAAAAATCAACCAATGCAGGCCAAGAATTTGAAAGGAACACACAGGAAAAAAAAATACGGGAAGGAGGATTTGAGGGGGCGACGCCCACGTTGATGTCATCGCAGATAGAGTCGATCTCCTTATTAGCCTAGTCCTCTTGCTGAACCAGTAGCTCCCCACCTTGTTCAACACCTGGTCCATCTCCCTCCTCTCCTCTTCCCCCAAATCCCAAACTCGCCTTGAACTAGCTCGAGTCGAATGGATTCGATTCAAATCAAATCGGGGGAGAGATGAGTTGAGAGCTGCTACTCCCTACCGGATTATATATGCTTCATTGATGAGTAGAAGAATCATGCCACGGTGTCGCTTTAATTCCAATGCGTGCGCTTAGTGTATGAACCTGGAATGATCTCAAACGTTAAATACCGCCTCGGGATTAGTGACTTCTTCTGTGGCCCGTGGACCGGTCTACCACTACTCAGCTTTTTTCTGCAAACCATGAGCAAATGATTGTGGCCATAACACGTCACAGGGGGTGGAGGATGCCACGAGAGTGGCGTGGCATCTGACTAAGCTTGAGGGATCAATCTACATATCCATCAACGGTGAGCAACAGTCATGCCACATGCTTGATGTTATCTCGTGCAAAGTTTATATCCCCATTGCAATGCACGGGCATTTTACTAGTCATGAGTAGTAGGTGTAATGAAAACTTTTGAATGGTGGACCATATGTTGATCCATAAATAGGAAGATCACGATTTGATGTCCATGAAAACCGTTGGTAACAGAATGAACTCCAGCTGCCGGAAGCAAAATATTAAATAGCTTTTCAATTCAACCAACTTCGTTGCTAAAAAAATCAACCAACTTTAGTAGGGATTGCGGGCTTGGTAATCAGCACAACACTAATGTAAAGCACTGACTCTGAACAACCACAACTTATGCCAGATTTGTAACCTGGCTGGTAAGGCGGAAATTGGTAACTTCAAAAATGCAGTGAGTAAAGCATTTGTGAAAACAACATAAGCATGTTGGCATAAATAATATTGCTATTGTGCATGTATCACATAGCAAATATTCATCTTGTCGTTTAGTCGTTGCAGAATGGTTGAATCTTGATTCATTAAACACTAAGCATTTACCTGAAGGAAGAGTTTGATCAGATTCTCTTGTAGAATGCAGTACAACAGTACCAGCAAGAACAGTAAGAAATCCACAAATCTCAGAGGCGATACTGCTTACACTTTGCCCCGACCAGTCCTAGCAATCACAAAATAGAAATTTTCAAATTTGTGTTCTACCAAAGGACTAAAAGTACTTGGTATTTGTGGAAGGCTATCAAAATTCGCATACCTTGAACATTATGGCACTTGCTAAAATTGTCAGGGATGTGAACATTGCATAATAGATGGGAGAAACAACTGCAGTATTGAAAGTATCCAATGCCTGAAAGTTTAACATGGTGTGAAGATGCAAAGAAACATCAAAATTATTGTTCTGAAAGAATGAAAGATAAACTTACTAGGTTCTTCTTTTATGTTACTCAACAAAAGGCATTTATTACAACGATCACACTATGTTGCAACACAATAAAGTTACGTGGAATTGGAAGCTGAAATATCTTGGTCATCGATTTTGAGGCAATTCGCAAAGTGCATACGAATTGTTTTTATTGTGCTTATCCAAAACAACATTGTAGGAATAGCATAACGATGTACCTTGTTCAGGTAAACTAACTGAATAATTAGGCACGCAGCTGAAACAGTTGCAAACAACCAAGTTTGGAAATAGCCAGCCTGGTTTATGCCCTCAATTGTAAGCTTGATAGCAATGCCTACCGCTTTGATGCTCATCACCTAGCAAAACAAAAGGCAAGTAAACATCCCATAAACACCAAAACAAGGTGATACCAAAGGCAATGCCATAGACATAATTTACCGTCAAAGATCCAATCACCGAACAAATCCCCACATACACCACTATGTTGGTCTGCCCATAGCGGGGAGCGCAATGCAGCATCAAGATCAGCGACACCACCAGTGCAGAGGCCGCATAGCATAGAAAGGCTGCCAAAAGTAAGGAAAGACATTACAGCATGCACATCCAAGCCCAACAGGTCAACTGCGGAGACTGATGATAATAAGGCACACAATGCAGCCGCAAAGATATACCAGGTTGCGTCGCTAAGTGCCAGATCTGTTCCACTGAGCTTGGTGTCTTTTCTTCGGGCGCATGGAGGATGATCACTGTCGACCCAACTATATAGAGCACACAACCCAACACGCCCATCCGCTGCAGCTTCTCATCGAGGATAAAATGGGCTAGAACAGCACTGTTCCGAAGAAATCACAACCCATGCGCATGCGCATGCACAAATCACAACTAAATAAAACCACGAATTCTAACAGTGTAATACACAAAATGGAACAAATCACAATTCTACCTGACAATTATGCTGAGCGCCCCAAGTGGAGTGACGAGAACAGCCGGCGCAAACATGTAGGCGACGAAATTCGCAATCTCGCCAATGAGCACTGCGAAGTTTCACATTTTGCTCATGCATTTCAATTATTTTTTTGCATTGGACAACCAAGAACGAAGCAACCAAAGGAATCAAGAACTTACTTGTAACCATCCCAACCCACCATAGTGGCTCCAAGAGGTATCCATAGCCTCCAACACCTGAAATTCCCATCAAGAAAACAAATGTTACAACGTTCGTCGACGAAGCACACCAAATTGGCCGTAAAGGAGGCGCCTTTCCGGCATCCCTCCTCACATAACCACAAAATAACGCCTAATTAAGCACCCAAAGAAACAAGAGAACACGATGCGCTGTCTAATATTGCGCCGAAAAGAACCAAAAAGCAGGCGCCTTTCGGTCGCCGGCGGCGAGGAAGGCGCGAACCTGCGCGTGTGCCGGCTGCGCCGGCGCGGCGGAGCCCCTTCTTTTTGACGATGAAGCTGACGCCGATGAACGCGGAGGAGGCGAGGGCGAGGAGCGCGCCCTTGAGGTTGGCAGCGAAGAGGTCGCCGCCGGCGTTCGGAAGGGCGTGACTCATCGACGGCGTGCGGCGGCGGTGCGCGGCCGGCGCATTTGAGGCTTGCCTGGGTGTGGGTTTCGAATTCCTGGGTCGGATTGGATTTGGATTTTCGATTTGAATTTTGTGCTGTTCACCTGAAAATTTCGAGATTTTTTGTTTGTACGTACGTGGGGTGTGCGGGGCTGGAGGGAGGGAGGCCTGGGTGGGGAGGGAACAAGTGTAGCTGGAGAAGGAGATTCGGGATCGGAGGTGCTTAAAAGGCTAAAGGGTATTTTTATGCCTGATTTGCCTTCACATTTGCTTCGAGTACATATGATGTGCACACCAGCAGACATCTATGGCTGATTGTTGACAACTGTTCCAGTGAAAACACGTTGAAGGATGGACGTTCCTTGTACGGACGCCCTTTCCTAGGAGTGCAAATGGTACGAGCCAATTCTGATCGAGCCGGTATCGAATACAAGAAGATAATTTAATATTTGGTATCAAATTCAGTTATTGTCGGATACGCTAGCAAAAAAGAGAGCTAAAATCTGACCAAATAGCGTCGGTAAATGGTAAATCAGATATTATCTGACCGGATATCTGACAAGCAAGTTAGCACCCCACCGGTCTAGTCCATCAACCATCATTGGCACCAACCGGTTTAGATTTTACCTAAGTTCTAACATAACCCCAGAGTGCAGGCACTCTAACTGGTCGCTACAAATCCTCCCTGTTTATGTTGAACTTACGTATAAATTTATCAGGTTTCAAAATTATGTATAAATTTATCGATTTTTGAACTTATGTATGAATTTATCGATTATGTTGAATTTGTGTTGTGTCGGCTATCGTACTTACGTAATCTAGATAAATTTATTGCTAGTTGAAGGTTTGAAGTGATAGTGGTATAGTTCAGTGTATATTCTTTTATGTATGTACATACTATCCGTCTATGTTATCCGTTTTTATCCGAAATCATTATGTATCTGTCTCGATAGTAACGTATCCGAAACTCCGAATACTCTGAATTCATATTCATATCTGACCTTACCATATCCGACTCCGAATCCAGGAAAAATATATGGATTAGGATACGGTATGAACAATATCCGTCCGAATTCAACCCGATTGCACCCCTACTCTTTCCATCTATTCATCCAATACGTTCCATCAAATCATAATAGTGTGTTTTTTGTTAAGTGTTTTTCTATGTATAAAGATATTTTAAACATAGAGGTAAGGGCCTATTTGAAACGCAGGATTTTCACAGAAAAATAGCCCAAGTGCCCTAGGATTCGAGAAAAAAAAATCTTCTGGAACATATATTTACCCCATTTCTAATGCACCTATAACAGTTCTAAATGAGATCATTTTACTAAGAACCTTCATTGATAAGAGTTGGTGCGAATTATATGAGTAGAAAACGGATGGATTACTTGTGATGCTAAGCTGATGTACACAATTAAGATTAATTTCTCTAGAACATATATTTGCCCTATTTCTGATGCACCTGTAACACTATAGCAAAGCTCCGTTATTGTTTGATATGTGATTTTTTTTTTGTTATAGTTGTTTGATATGTGATTTTTTTTTGTTATAGTTGAGACGGGAAAATATATTAGTCAAGCGATCACACGCTACAGAGGAGAGCAAAACCGCCTAGCCTTCAGACATTCTTGCTTGGTACATGCTTGGGGCGTCCATAGCACAAACCCCACGCCAGTTTACCGAACCAAATGGGCTATAGTTCGTTGCGATCGACGGTGAAGCTGGCACGATCGTCGCACGGCGCCACCCGCGACAGCGGACGCCCCATGTGCCGCCCCCTGTCGCGATCCAGATCTCAACATCGGCGGAGTGGCCCAGCTGCACGAACCGAAATCTGGACACATTTGGACCCCTAAACACCCGAAATTCCACTTTTGGCCCCTAAATCAAAAAAATTCCACTTCTGGACCCCTCTCGACCGCGCGTTCACGAGCTGGAGCCACGTGTCCCGGACGCGCGGTCGGCGGCGCGGTCGCGCGGGCGGCGGGCGGACGCGCGGTCGGCGGCGCGGTCGCGCGGGCGGGCGGGCGGACGCGCGGTCGGCGGCCCGGTCGCGCGGGCGGGCGGGCGGACGCGCGGGCGGACGCGGGCGGACGCGCGGCGGACGCGGGCGGACGCGCGGTCGCGCGGGCGAACGCGCGGTCGCGCTGGCGGGCGGCGGTCGCGCGGGTCGCGCGGTGGAGCGGGCGGTCGCGCGGCCGGCGGGGACACGTGGCGCCATCTCGCGAAACACGCGGTCGGAAGGGGTCCAGAAACGGAATTTTTTTGGTTTAGGGGCCAAAAGCGGAATTTTTGGGTGTTGTCCAGATTTCGCACGAACCACCGTGCCATCATTGGAGCGATTCCCCGCACCCCCGCGCGAGCGCGCGCGTTGCTGTGATCCGACTCGTCTTCCGTCTCGCTGTCTCCTCCTCCTCCTCACACGTCCTGTCCCATCTGGGCCGGAAGCCGTTGCGCTCCTCGGCTGTGCTTTTTGGCATCTTCCACTGGCTTCGTTGGCCTCGTCTATGGGCTTAGCCGTCGCGAATTCCTGGTGTTCGGTGAGCATTTTTTTTTTCTTTTGAGGTTGTCTGCTGCCGATTGCCCAATTGCCGTTTGGTCTCCGGACGTGGAAGTGCACCGTGCTTATCATCCCTGAGTCCTTGTCTTTGTATTTTTGTGGCTCGTCTGCTCCTTTGGACTACTCGCTCAAAGTTGTTTTCTTGCTTCAGAAAGGCGTCGTAGCAGGTGAGGTAGTAGGGCATGATGTACAAAAGATAAACGTACTAAACATAAAGCGAACTATATTTTACAATTTAAAATTACACATAATTAGAATAGGGACATAATAAAAATACAAAATACAACAAAGATTGTACCTCGGTAACAGATAATGTGCCTCCTAATACCCATAAATATATGTAAGCAGCTATCTATACACAAAAATTAGTAAACTTAGTGATGAAACCAGAAATTGCATTTGTGAATAGTTATAAAGATTAAAAAAGGATGAAACATACCATTAGCTAGGATTGAGTAGTAGTTGTGCAAGTATGAGGCGCATTCTATGAGATTTCATACTTTAAAAGCGTTTTCTAATTCCATCATTAAGGTTTCTAAAAATCTCTCTTTCAGTGTAGCATATCATCAAGCCACAAAACCATAGGGCTATAAACGAGCCAAGTTCGAGCGAGCTTGGCCTTCTAGGCTCGAGCTCGGTAGAAGCTCGAGCCGAGCTCGAGTTGGGGTCCGAGCTTGGACCAGGGCTCGAGCTCGGCTCGGCCTAAGCTCGAGTAGACTCGAGCTCGGCTCGTTGAAGCTCGGTAACAATTAAAATAATTTATTATGCACTATTTTTCAATAATAAGAAAATTTTAAGTTCGAGCTCGGTTCTAGTAAGCTCGATAACAGTCAAAATAATTCAAATATACACTAATTTTCAACAATAAGAAAAGCTCGAGCTCGAGTTCAACTCGAGTAAGCTCGGTAAGAATTAATATGTATTACTATTTGAGCTCGAATTGGGGCTCGTGAACTATTCGAGCTCGGCTCGGTGAAGCTCGCGAGCTCGAGATCAAGCTCGAGTTCGGCTCGTTTAAAGTTCGAACCGAGCCTAGAACGAGCCGAACTCGAGTAGCTCGCGAGCTTCGAGCTTTTTTTTACAGCCCTACAGAACCACTCATCCGCTACTCTATTGCGCAAATCTATCTTGATAATATTCATTACTGAAAAGACTCTTTCAACCGATGCCATTGCCACTGGAAGGATCAGTATTAGCTCAATGAGGCAATAGACGAATGGGGATGTTCTATTTTTTTTCCTGTTTCAACCATCTTTTGAGATGGCTTTGCAATATCACCACATCCATGGAATTCTACACTTCTCTTGACATTGAGAACAAATGTTCGAAACTAATTTCTTAACAACAAATGGTCAGCTATGTCGAAGTCATCAGTATAAATCTCAACAAGTCGAACAAGTTTATCTATATCAAACTTGGAGAAAGAGTCTCTTGGATCAAGACAAGACATGCATAGCAATAACTCTGAAGAAACTTCATTGAACCGATGGTTCATCTCTGATGTAATGGCATCAATAACGGTAATGAAAATCTCAAATATGGTAATAGTGAAGGTAAGTCACCATATGCTTCCTGCATGCAGACATACCTCTAACTGGAATGAGTTCTTTCATATTTAGGACATGAATCTCATTTGCTTCACAAAAACTTTTTACTTGCTGGAATAATGGTTCTCATCCATTGTCTCTCATGTCCTACAAACGCCATTTCACATCTACAAGTAAATATATGGCTTGACAATACTTTCATTTACAAAGCAAGTGATAACTCATTTGTAATACTTACCAAGTTTATCAATTAATGTAAGATAAAAATAAATTCAAAGCTTTCCATTTTCTGTATCAAACCTGATATTCCACCATGACTTAATGGTTGACATGCATCTTTACTCACAATCTCTAGTACCTTTAACACTGCCTCCCACATTTAGTAAACACACAGTAAGGTTTTTAGATGAGAGCCTCATTTAGTATCGAAGGTCTAGCTAGGCTCATTTCTTGATGCAACCCTGTGCCAGTGATAGCCTTATCATTATCTAGCTTCTCTAACAAAACATCTTGATGCTTTGCAAGTAATACATCCATTCTCTTACATGATACACTCACAGTGGTCACTATTAAGGGAATATAGTTGATCAGCAATAGCTTTACTACAACTTGCAACAGTCATAACCACTAACTGCAACTTATGAACAAAGCAATAGATATAAAAAGCATACGGATCCTCATCTCAGATCTGCTTTTGCAAGCTATTAAATTCTCCTATCATATTTGAAACTCCATCATAACCCTATTCTCGTAGCCTAGAAATTAGTAATTGATGCTTTCCAAACAAAGCAAATAAAGCTTCCTTCAATGCAGCAGATGTACAATTTATTACATGCTTAATACCAAGAAATCTTTTAAGAACTTTTCCTTAATCATTCACAAAACTGTGTACCACAGATTATGATAAGTTAAAACACAACTACATGATTACACGAATAAATAGTACAATGTAAAAACATAAAATAAACAACATCAAAATGACGGCTATTTGCTACTTCATTGATATATCTCGTGATTCATCAATTAGCATGGAGAAATTCCTATCTCCAATCTCCTCTATAATCACCATCGTGGCCTCTTGCACACAACCTTCCGCAAGATCTTTTTGAATTTTTGGAGAAATTATCTTGCAATGTAATGGAGCTTGATCGAACGCTTTCTTCACTTCCTCATTCTTATCTCTGTACCATTCAACCAATTCTCTAAAATTTCCCTTATTGATGGAAGTTGAAGATTCATCATATCCTTAGAAAGTTTCACTTTGCATTAGAAGAAATCTTGCACAATCTAACGGAGCAGTCAAACAAATTTTATATGCAATTTTTAACTCTCGACCATGATCAGAAATTCTTTGCGTCACATTTGCCCTTTGAATTTTAAAATCATCGTAGTCCCCCATTGCAATGTTGTGATAACTACTAAGTCCACTGACATATTTATCAAATATTCCTAAAACTTTCTTTCAATTAGAATACCTTGTTGTTGTAAATACATCACTACGAAATTTTTTGGGCCTTCCAAATTTTTTGAAAAGAAAACAATAGAAACAAAAGACCGTATCCTTTTTCATACTATATTCTAACTAATCATATTTATTGTACCAAAATTGTTGAAATGCCCTTAATCAATCATTCTGTATTTTGTGAGGAAAATCATGGCATTTTGTTTGTGTTGGACCTCTCAACATATACATCCTCCTCACTTGATCTCTAATTTCATTGTCATACTCATTAATAGGTATACGATTCGCTAGATTAGCGATGATTTCATCAGGACTAAAATCCACCTGAGCCTATTTTTGTACTTGACTCTCATTAGTATGAGGAGTACTATTTGTATTGCACGAAAAATATTTATGCACTGTTCGTTTTTCCATTTCTTGCAACTCTACGAATCAATAAATAAAAATAGATAAAACTAAATACCAAATTAATCACAATTGCATAAATTAAAAAAATATTAAACCACTCACTGCCTTACCACTATTTCCTATCAACTAGTCAAGCCTCTAACACCACCACTCCACCAGCCACCACCGCATAGACACACATTCACCAGATAAGTTCCAAACCGAAGCCCTAGTGACCCAGTCGGTTGTCGGCCTCTCCTTCTCATTCACTCTTCGCCGGTTTGCCTCTTCGGCTGGCTTCATGGTAGATGGTGCGGCGCTGCAGCCCGTAGATCCCTCTGCCCGACTGGCCCTCCCCTCCCAGTCTCGAAGTCTACTCCCACTCCTGCTTGTAGATCGTAGCTCTCCAGATCTGGCGCTAGGAGGTCGTTCGACTGCTGCCCAGGTGGCTGCTTGGCGTGACAGTGACAACGCCCACGCCTCCTGCCTCCATATCTGGCGCTAGGCAGCCGCTGCTGGGAACCGACTGGCTGGTCTATTGGTCGGCTGCTCGTACCTCGCCTGCTCCTGCTCGGCGGCATCCGACCCTCCCTGGCTCCCTTCAGCCCTCCTTGGCGTGGCAGATCTCTCCTCCCTCCCTAGATCTGTGTCGACTGGGCACCTGGTGTTTGGTCGGCCTCAGTACCCCGCAGTCGCCTACCTCCAACTCAGTCGTCCGCCATTGCTCAGCAATAAACTTCGATTTTGTTGGTACAACCTACAATGCTAGTCAGTTGTGGCTGAAGTGCCGAATTGGTAGAACATTCTAGTTCATTTGGTATTTTGCTTAATTGCTTTGCCATGCCACATGTGGGCTTCGGTAAAATATGATGAGCTTGCTAGTTTGCTTGTGATGTTGTGTATTGTGTTGCACGGTTAACCACTTGGCTTAGAATTGATTCAACCATTTAGGGCATGAAGTTATGAACTGAAGGCTTAAAGCAACCAAATCCCAGGTGCCAGCCCAACTCGCTTCCTGTCTTCAGTTCTTGCTTCTTTTTCTTTGCCGACAACGAACCCAGGGCTCATTGGCTCAGGCAGCACCATGGCACCTCCGTCAGAGCAAGGGGCTTAGGGGGTCCTACTCTCTGATCGGAGGTAGGATGAGCACTAGCCCCCTTGACCCACTAGTGTGTCCGCCACTGTGTTCATCTGCTCTCTGTGACTCAGCATCAAGTTTTGTGCAGTCTCAACTCTTACGTTCGGAAGTAATTCAACTGGAATTGGCTGCGCAGCGCAGTAAGGACATGTGGGCGATACCTATCTGGAATGTAGAAATTTAACGTGAAGTAATTTGTTTTTAACAGGATTCGAAGACAACTGTCGTGTTCCAAACAAAGCTAGTGAATCGCCTTAATAATTATCAAATAAAAAAATTAGCTCCTACCGTAAGCCTCAATTTTCTGTTTAGTATTGCTCGTGCAAATTTAGTGTTCCAAACAACACATCACAGGTTGGTGAAGATTTTCTCGGCCGATTGGCTTGCCGGCAGGGGCGGAGCTCTCAATATGGCAAGGTATGGCGCTCGCCATACCTTAAATTCCCAGGAATATTTACCCTCAAATCACTCTGTACCATGAGTACATAAAAGAAAATGAAGTTTCGCTGGAAAAAAACTCACCGTCGGATTTAGAATGTTTGCAGCTTACACAAACCGTTATGTGGTCCTATGGGCCTTTGGCCTTTTTGTTGGCATGGCACATGCAGACTACGGCAGTACGGCCTGCTTCCTAGCTAGCTAGACTAGGAGCCAGAGCCATCCAGTCCAGATGAGTATACGGTCGTCTACGAGACTCGACGTTTCAACTTCACGGAATCGTCGTTTCGTTCGTGTCCCCGCCCTGCGGCGCCGGCGTCTCACGGTCTCAGTTATTGAAGTTCTACAAATTGTGCATCAAGACGTGCGTAATCCATGTAGGGCAGGAGGTTTAGTGGAAATCATGGAGTCCTTTAGCTTTGTGTTCATTATGAAGATAATGTTGCAAATCCTACGCATCACAAATGAGCTATCACTTATCTTGCAAAGGAAGGATCAAAATGTTGTTGAAGCCATGTCTTTGGTTATTGATGTGAAAACTCGTTTGATGAATTTGAGGAACGATGGTTGGGAGCCACTATTTCAAGAAGCCACAAAATTTTGTAGTGAAAATGATATCCCAATACCAAATATGAATGAATCAGTGCCAAGATTTGGCAGATCAAGAAAAGGGGGGAGGAACAACATCACTCAAGACCATCATTTTCGTGTTGATACCTTCTATGCTGCTATAGATG
The DNA here is from genome assembly GCA_017311315.1 of Dendrocalamus latiflorus. NCBI lineage: Eukaryota > Viridiplantae > Streptophyta > Magnoliopsida > Poales > Poaceae > Dendrocalamus > Dendrocalamus latiflorus. Next base: position 25,393,672 of record CM029662.1, read on the forward strand.
CTATTACTACAGAGTTGGATCATCGGTTTAATGAGGTATCTTCAGAATTGCTTGTTTGCTTTTCTTGTCTGGACCCGAGAGATTCATTCTCTAAATTTGATGTGGACAAACTTGCTCGGCTTACTGAGATATATTCTGATGATTTCTCCTATTCCGATAAGAGAGATATAAAAGATCAACTTGAACTATTCTGATGATCTTGCAAGCCTAGCTGCAAAATTAGTTGAACTTAACAGGCATATTGTATTCCCATTGGTTTATCGCCTGGTTGAGTTGGCATTGATACTTCCAGTGGCGACGGCATCAGTTGAAAGGGTCTTTTCAGCTATGAAGATTATCAAAACAGAATTGCGCAACAAGATGTCAGATGCTTGGCTTAATGACTTAATGGTGTGCTACATTGAGCGAGAGATATTCAAAGGAATTGATCTTGAGAAGATTAAGAAATCATTTCAGAAAAAGAAAGATAGGCAAGTGCAATTGCCTAGATCGCCTAGACGCAATTGAAGTGCGTTATCACTCGGTTAGTCTATTGACTTCACTTGTATCTTTTTATTTATCCTAAATATTTATACTTATATAGTAGGTGACGATCATGATATGTTATATGTGTATAAACCAATTTAGTCAGAAATCTTTGCTATCTATATTATCGATTTCGTCATACCTTAAATTTTTTCCGTCCTCCGCCACTGCTTGCCGGTTCGGCGGTTCACTCGGGGATCATAGTACAGGTGTGGCACTCGATCATTTGAATACTTTCTCTTGTAAACATTTGATTAGTTGCGCGTCGCAACCATGTCGACATCTATATATCCATGCCTGCCTCCCCGTCATTAATTCGAACTGATCCACCCTCTTCGATCTCGCAAAAAAAGTCAAAGTTAGGAATCATGATGCACACCAGTTGACGAGACACTGGATAGTAATAACGAAAACAACCTTAATTTTAGCTTTTTCCAAAGTTGCTTAATTATTGCACCATAGAAGAAGAAGAAAATGAGGGAAAGCGTGTTTGTCACAGTCAGTAACAAAATGAAACACTCGATTTCAAGAAATTGAAATTAATAAGCAGCGAGTGATGTCAGTTACCACAGCCAAGATTTTAAGATTTATGGAATGTTTGGAACGCGGACATTCACGTGAAACAGTATAAATATATGGAATTCTATCAAATTTCTTGCATTCCAATCGAGGTCTCAGTTTTTATCCCTCTACATTTTACGCGTTTTCTAGAGCTGCCCTTCAGGTCAGGTTTTCATACGTCAACCCATTGCTGAACACAGAGGGGCGAGTTGCAATCTGATGATGCGAGATTTATGTTTTCTTAGCAGAATGATGCAAAATCCAAGTGAGAAGGAGAAAGGCAGAATTGTCAAGGCAATCCGGGCCTTAAGAATATGAGGCTGCTACGAGGCCGCTTCTTCGGCCCACGAAACAACAACACTGCCCCGGAGAACAAGACGGCCCAGAACAGGCTCATCTTCTTCTTCCATTGGCCTGTCCACTGAAATCAACTTGGCAGTCGAGTGGGGCCCTGGCCTGAACTGGAAATGGACCATGCGGCGCCACCCTGACCCACAATTACATCACGGGTCCAATCCACTAGCGCTCGAGTCGGCTGAGTGGTGGGCCCACCGGTCAGTGGCTGCCCTCCTCGAGCTCAGTCACTACGTCGCATCCTACGGCTCGCACGCGCCCACTAGACAAACGTCTTTAAATCCCGCCCCTTAACCAGCACTGGGAGCGGCACCCCCGAAGACCTCGCCCTCCCCGGCTCCCCCTATCCCCTACTCACCAATGGGAATGGCCGCCGCCGCCGCCGCCGCCACGTCCACGTCGCGCCTCCTCCACCGCCATACCACCGCCAGCTCCAAGCGCTGCCACCACCAGCAACTCAGGTACCCCGACAAACCGTCTCCTCTCGCTCTGCGCCGGGACTCCAGCTGCCGCCTGTCGGTCGGGGCGCTCCTGCCCGACCGCGTGACCCCATTCTCCTATGAAGGGGATGATGGCTCGGATGACCACCCACGCGAGGAGTGCGGCCTGGTGGGGGTCGTCGGTGACCCGGACGCGGCGTCGCTCTGCTACCTGGGCCTGCAGAAGCTGCAGCACCGCGGGGAGGAGGGCGCCGGGATCGTCGCCGTGGGGGGAGACGGCAAGCTCAAGTCGGTGACCGGGCTGGGTCTCGTCGCCGACGTGTTTGGAGACCCGTCCCGACTGGCCTCGCTCCCCGGGCCCGCCGCCATCGGGCACGTGCGCTACTCCACGGCCGGCGCTGCCGCGTCCCTGCGGAACGTGCAGCCGTTCCTGGCCGGGTACCGGTTCGGGCAGCTCGCCGTGGCGCACAACGGCAACCTCGTCAACTACCAGGAGCTGCGGAACAAGCTGGAGACCCGGGGCTCCATCTTCAACACGTCGTCGGACACGGAGGTCATCCTCCACCTCATCGCGACGTCGCTCTCGCGGCCACTGCTCGCGCGCATCTGCGACGCCTGCGAGCGCCTTTCGGGGGCCTACTCGCTGCTGTTCCTGACGGCCGACAAACTCTTCGCCGTGCGCGACCCGCACGGGTTCCGCCCGCTCGTGCTCGGCCGCCGGCGCAACGGCGCCGTCGCATTCGCCTCGGAGACCTGCGCGCTGGACCTCATCGACGCAACCTACGAGCGCGAGGTGGAGCCCGGGGAGGTGGTCGTCGTCGACCGCCGCGACATGTCGGTGTCCTCGGCCTGCCTCGTCCCGCACCGGCCCCGTCGGGCCTGCGTCTTCGAGCACGTCTACTTCGCCCTTCCCAACTCGGTCGTTTTCGCGCACGCCGTCCACGAGCGCCGCACCGCCTTCGGCCGCGCGCTTGCGGAGGAGTCCCCGGCCCCGGGCGCCGACGTGGTCATCCCGGTGCCGGACTCCGGCTTCTACGCGGCGCTCGGGTTCGCGCGCGCGTCGGGGCTGGAGTTCCAGCAGGGCCTGATCCGGTGGCACTACAGCGGGCGCAGCTTCATCCAACCGACGCAGGCGATCCGCGACCTGGCCGTGAAGCTCAAGCTGGCCCCCGTGCGCGGCGTGATCCGCGGCAAGAGCGTGGTGGTGGTGGACGACTCCCTGGTGCGCGGCACGACGTCGAGCAAGATCGTTCGGCTTCTCCGGGACGCCGGCGCGCGCGAGGTGCACATGCGGATCGCTTCCCCGCCGGTGGTAGGGTCGTGCCTATACGGGATCGACACGCCGAGCGAGGGGGAGCTGATCTCGAACCGGATGGACCTGGAGGGCGTGCGCCGGGAGATCGGCAGCGACTCGCTCGCCTTCCTCTCGCTCGGCAAACTGCACGGCATCTACGGCGCCGAGGCGGGGGACTACTGCGACGCCTGCTTCTCGCGCAAGTACCCCTTGCTGCCCACGCTTCCAGAGCCGGCCGTCGAGCTCGACGAGGAGTGAACGAGTGGGTAGGTGAGCTCTACTCTGCCCCGCAGCTCTGCATGGGTTCGGTTGTAATGTGAGGCTGTTACTAGGATCAGTTTTGGTTGGGTTTGGAACTTTTGTGTGCCTGCAAGGCTGCAACTTTATTTGACCAATAATTCTAGTACCACGGTACTGAACTACTGATAAACAAGTTAAGCGTCCGTTCGTACTGATTTTTATTGATAACTTTTAATTTTAGCTAATGAATATTAAGTAGTTGATAGAAGTGATTTATAAAAATTAGGACATTTATATTGACTTATGATTTTATACTGAATGTATTATATAAAAAAGAGAGTAAATAACAATGTAACAAAAGGCAGTACAATATTTGAACCGTTATGCGATTTACCAAATTATAGCATAACAAAATATAAAATATATTATAATATATGAAAATGTAAAATAATAACTAATGAATAGTAGTGATTAAGAGAAACGATATATAAAAAAACTAAAACGTTGGTACTAGCTTTTACTTCTCTCTAGGGGTGAAAACGGATCGGATACGGACGGATAATACCTTTACCATATTTGTTTTCATATTTTTTTTCGGATACGGATACGAATACGAATAACTCGAATACGAATACAAATACGAATAATATCGAATACAGATACGGATCGAATACAAATCGAAACGAATACGGTTACGAATATTTATCGGAACATGAAAACCTCTTAAACTATACATTCAAAATTAACAAAAATACGTAAATAGTTCATCTTGTTAAAACGTTCATGAAATCTAAACAAGCATAGTCTTTTCATCCACAATGAAAATATACCCAATAGTCGATCATAACATAACTACATAAGTAACAACAACGTGCAATTCATGGAATACACATGATGACATGATAGCAATTTGAACAAACATAAGAACATTTCATTCCTCCATTTCATCCATCAAGTTCTATAAAAATCCTATTTTAAATTAATTATTTAGAGTTATTTGGCTTTTATTTGGTTTCCTGGATTTTCTGGAGTTTAAAGGTGTACTTTTGAAATTAAAAAGTATTTTTAAGTATGAAAATTAAATACCAACATTAGTTGAAAATATTTTTATTAAGTCCAAAATGTCACCAAGAACTTCTGTGAATTTTTCTAGAATTGTTGGAGTTTATTTCATATTTTTCTGAGCTTAAATGAATTTCTCAGGCTTTTCTGAAATCCAAAAACCAAAAATAAAAATTAAAGTCCCTCCCCTCCCCTCGGATATCCGTTTTCGTTTTATCCGGATAATCCGTATCCGTATCCGTATTCGACGGATACTAGGCTTACTGTATTCGTATCCGTATCCGATAAAAAAATCCGTATCCGTATCCGATCCGAGAACTATCCGAAAAAAATCCGATCCGACACAATCCGTATCCGTATCCGTCCGGATCCGACGGAAAATATCCGATCCATTTTCACCCCTACTTCTCTCAGTAAAAATCAGAAACCAGGTCTCCCCTTCAATGATTGACACGGACAAAGCCTTGTCCTTTTTGTGTGTTAAGCTTTCAGCAGTGCTTCGCACATTCATGCTGAATGCCCGTAGCAGGTGAGAACTTCAATTGCCCTGAGCTACAACCGCATGAATTTCTGATAGGCTGGAACAGGTTGGCATCATCGAAATAGGCTACATGGAAGTGCATTGCATAAGTTCTTGTCTTCCTCTGAACTTCCCCATGATTCAGACTTTTTGACAAGAATTTCTTGGGCACACAATGCACAACAAAATGTACTCTTTCCAAGCTTGATGCTCTCATGGCGGACCCAATTTCTCACTGACCAGTGACCACTGGGCAGTTAGTACACATTGTTCGTTTCGGCTCAAATCCATTTTGATGCGGATACAAGTGAATTAGTACCACAGCTCATAGGGGTGAAAACAGATCGGATACCGATATGATAGTGCTCAAATTATATTCACATCTATATTTTTTTTCTCGGATTCGAATACGAATCGGACAAATGATGAATACGAATACGGACCGGTTAAATGTTGGATACGAATTTAGATCAGATTCGACTATTTTTTGGATTCTAACAATTACTCATGGCCTTTACATCGGCGATGACAATCCACAACCACAGCCCACAGCAGGTCACGATTCACAACTGTAGCAGATTATTCAAGTTCCTTTTCTAATAGATCTATGGGGAGCTTGCCCATCCACTGGGATCTTGACCAGTCAAGGGGGGCCACCAGCTCACGTAGTGCGATCTGATTAGGTGGTGTCTGTGGTTGCATGGACCGACAGATGTACACCATGCCAAGTCAGCGCATGCATTGCATGGTGGCCTTGGGAGCAGCGCACGTTCAAGGTGGTAGGTAGGGAGGACGACTAGAGCGATGTGACATTACCACTGCTTGCTTGCTACTCATGTCGGGGTCGTGCCCAACGCCGGTCGACTGTGGGCCGGGTGGGCCGGTTGTGCTGTACTGTTGTGTAGCTTATGTTACTAAGTCGGATGTTATTCGGATTTTCGGATCTGAATCCGCATCAGCCTATACCAAATTCGCATCTGTATTTGAGGTTTTCGCCACTTCAGCATCCACATTTGAATTCGTTTTGCATTCAAATTCAGATATTAGGTATCCAGATTCGGTAGCCAGATAATCCAATCGAATCTAAATTCGTTTTCACCCCTAATTTCCTTGCATATGGGCTGCTGGAGCTAGTGAAGCTGCCCTTGGGTAGCTTCAGGGTCCTAGTACACTTGTTGCTCTTGTAAGATTATTTATTTTATAATCGGATGTGTCGCATGTAATTCAATGAAATGATTCTCGTAGAAATGGGCTAGTGTGATAATTGCTAGATTAAAAGATTGGAATTATGGGGTTTAAAGTCCCTCTTCTCTACCTTTAAAAATAAGTAACGATTGTGTATGTGTGACAAATACTAGCTGCCATATTGTTTTTCAGCTTGTACAGATTGGTGCTTTAGTTTGATCACATGGAGCTATGCTTCTTTGCCTGGTTTTATTATGATAAACCATCATCATTTTAGAGGAGTGAAAATTTAAAATTTACAAATTTTTCTAGACAGTTTGTATAAATGGATTGTTTTAGAAAATTTGAGCCATGGGATGATTTGGTGACTAAGGTAAGTGGTTATAAGTTGCATAAGACATGTTATCACTAATGTAGGTTAAGTTGTGAATAATTTGTGCTCAAAAATGATTTCTTTGTCTCTGAGTGTGCAGGATTGCTTGGAGTCAACCATGGACAACGGTGAGGATTAGGGCTACGCTCATGGAGTAGCCGAGGTCTAGAACGATCAATGATGCCGGGTGAGATGGATGAGCTCAAGCATAGTACAAGGAAGGTAGAAAAAGTTAAAAAAAAGTTTGAGTGACAGGTTGCACCATGTGGCGTGATCGGTCCAAATGAGACGTGGTCTGGTGGAATTAGAACGAAAGAAACTTACCGATACATGGCAAGCTAATAATACACCTACACGTGGCAAGCATAGCAATTGCTTGCAATAGAAAGGAGATGACTGGGTTAAGAAAGGGTATTTTGTTAGTTTAACCAAACTACCAAAAACTATCTTGAAGCAAAATCACGGCGCTTGGGAGAACGGTTTAGGTCAATGAGAAGCTGAGAAGATTAAGTTAGATCAATGCTAAGGACTTAATGGATTCAAGCTTATGCGTTTTGAAAAACATGTATAAGTGTAGTGTGTGAGTTAAAACTCATGTGTATGGGGTTATCGGGTTTTCTCCATACATGCTAAATGAATAGTATTACTAATTGTGAGATGTGGTTGGCTAGCCCTTCTATTTAACGGATTGAGATGGAAACTTGTAGTTAGCCATCCAACCATCCTATCTTGAGACTAAGGGTTCATGAGCTCTAGGGTTAGGGTTTGACTAAATTGAGTGCTCTAGTGTGCTCTCTTATCCTTTAAGTGGAGTGGCTATAAAATCTTTGTTCTAAGTAGCAATACATCAATCTTTATTCATCTCTATGGAACTATCTTGTGTTGATTGATTTACTCTTATTTGGTTGGTTTTTACTCTTCTCTTCTTGATCTTACTGTGCCAAAGACATGCAAGAGATGGAGATAACATGTAGAAATCAATATTTACCCATCTAGATACTTGGTTATCAAGTTTACGAAGAAATTCGATTTTTGCCCCTTTTGGCTTCTCTGTGTGATTTTTTGATTAAGCTATTTCTACCTTAATTTCTTTGGTATTCTAACTTACTGTGACATGTTGATATATATTTAAAGCCATTTTGGCCATTATTCACCCACCAGTAAGTCATATTCACTGTTTTTAGTTTTTGACTCATTTTTGGTGCAACCTTCCTTTAAATGAAAAATGTCAGAATTTTGGCAATAATTTTCTTGATAGTTGATTGGAATAGGTTTTTGACATTCTAGAGAAGATGCATACTAAACTTCAAGTGATTTGAAGATTTAATTTGAGAGTTAACTCAATGTTAAGTTTTGGTCCAGTTTTGGTGTAGCAGAGCTTCACGAACCAAAAAATCCCAATTATCCCAACTTATTTTAAGATTTTTGGTTGGGATAGGTTACTAAGGTCATGATTTAGCCTTCAAATCTTTTGGATCTACGGATCAAAGGTTTCATGGAATTTTGTTTTTTAGTAGTGTTGGATTTACTATTCATAGGGCTGAAATTACTATAGTATGGTGATTTTCAGAATTTTGGGCTCTTGATCTTCATAGCTTCTCATAACTATTGGAGTGAATGATTGACGAATACTTAGAGAAAAATTTGAAGGCACTATTCACCCCTCTCTGTTGACATACCGGTCCTACAAGTGGTTGTATGATCGAGGAGGCTGACTAGAGCGAGTGAATAGGCGATTTTAAATTTCTTTTGGATAAAACCAAGTTTATAATACAGAAGCGTAAATTAATTTGGTTTAACACAAATAAGGCCTAAACCAACTATGTTCACCTAAGTACACCAACAACCTAAGTCCGTGTCAAAAGCTTACAATCCTAGGGTGACAAGTAATGAATTTAACTCTATGAATATAAATTGCTTGAATGTAAATTGAGTACAAGAAAACACACCACAATGACACGGTTTATTTTTACCGTGGTGTTTGTAGACTTGTCAATCTTCCCTAGTCCACGCTGAGGTAAGCCCAAACTAATTGGACCGACTTCACGAATTAAGCCAAACACCTAAATTTCACTAGTGGTAGCTCTTCTCAGCTCTGGGTAGGTGAGCTCCAACCTTCACAACACGCCGGACCTTCTCACAAGTTTCTTTGAGAAGATCACTGAGCACGACGCCTTCAATGCCATCTAGGAGTCAGCAACCTCCAAGAGTAATAAGTCAAGCCCCTTGCTTGACTCTTAGCACATGTAACAAATGCACAAGCTTAAATGGATACGAAATCCACCTCTAGATGCAACACACGCAATCTAGAGCCTTTCTCCTTACTCGCAAGGTACAAGACATGCACAATTGAGAGGAGAACCTCATACTAGCTCAAAGGAATGAATTGGAGTCTAGCCACATTTTCTCCAACCAGCCATAAGGGGTATTTATACCCCACACAACGAAACTAACCGTTGGGGACAAAAATTAGGACAACCAGTAGTACCGCAGGCAAAGTGTCGGTATTACCACTCGTCTCATAATGATTAGAAAATTAGTCGTTAAAGCCTATTATCGATAGTACCGCTCACACAGAGTCTAGTACTATCGCAACGATAGTACTGCTCCACACATGCGGAACTACCATTTTTCAGGGGAGGACAAATCTCCCAAAAAGTATCTCTCTGGAAAAAAGTACTGTGGATAATTGGTCATACCGCAACTCCGATCATACTGCACCACACAGGTCGGTAGTACTATAGGCTGGTCTAACCGCTCACACAGTGTCGGTACTACCAGTCTTCGATCACGTTGATCTTTGACCACACAAGTCTTTGACCACGTTGATCTTCGACCACACAGGTCTTCGACCACGCTGATCTTCGACCAACCAACATGGTAGTACTGTGATCTCAACACTGGTATTTCTGCCCAGCGGTAGCTCCACAAGATATACAACGGTAGTTCTGATGTTTCTAAAAAGTGCATATATTTCAACAAATTTTACAAAACACATTTGTAAATTATAGTATGATGCACACAAGTATCAACCATGATTTCCAACAAGTTGCAAAACACATTTGCGTACTCTTGGAATCATGTCATAAGATATGTCATAAGGAATGTCACATGATAAAAATATTGTCTGAGTTTTAATCAAATGAAGGGTGTATTCTCAGTAGCAGTAGTAAAGGATGATTCGGACGTACTAGTCATCAGTTAATCAGGTAATTCTCATGAATGGATATTAGATTTGGGTTGTTGGTTCCATATATGTTCAGCGAGAGAGATGTTTGACAAAAGATCTCTACGACCGGTGCATAGAACTATGCACTAAGAGAATTGCAAGGAGCATGCAGTTACTAAGGTGGGGAATGGTTACATTGGGTGTATATGATATAGCACATCGCATATTAATGGGAGTTTGGTATGTTCCCAATGTAAAAAAGAATATAATATCTGTGAGGTCACTTGAACTCAAAGGTCATAAGATATCACTCGAGGTGGAGTAATGTGAGTTATTTGCAAAGGGCAAGTGGTCATGAAAAGTATCTGGAGCAATGAAGAATACCGATTGATAGATACACCTAAAGAAAGGGCAACTAATGGGAGGTATGATAAACATTCTGGTCAAGAGAAGGAAACCATATCGTCAATTGTCGGTACTCAGATCTCGTCTGTAGTTATGTGCAGAACTACAAAAACAGTTGGAAAATCTAGCATACACAAAGGCAAAGGTGTGAGCTATTGAAGAAGAATGATGTGGTGGAACCAACCACGAGGTACCCATGAGTAGGTGGAGCTCAAAGGCAGTACAAACATATGGCATAGAAGGTTGTAGGAACAGGAGATGTGGTTAACCAAACTACACAATATAGGAGCTCTCAAATAGAGGGTCTGGGTAGGCTAGCCTGGACATGGACACTATGTCGCACGTTAGGGTGATGTGCATGATTTCCTGTGATAGATCATGATTTCCTGTGATAGAGGCACTCTCAAAGGTGGGAGGAAAAACAAAAAAAATTTGAAAAAACAAAAAGATGGAGCTGACTTGGAGTGAGTTCTTGGAGGAGCGTAGTGACTTCAGTGGATAATAGTCAAGGTAACGATTGTTGAGTTAGGATGACTCATATATAGTTTTTTAGGATTTAAAAATGTGTGCTATAAAGAATTCTAGATGAATTCTACTAGGAACTTCTACTCCTATTTGGATTATGATTACTACTCTAAATTAAACAAAAGCTACTAGGGACTACATAAACTATGGGGGATAACCTAACCATGGAGAAGCAACCAAGCAATTAAGCTTACTCATCCAAAACAGAGAGCGCACGAGATGATTAATGGTTACGATTTCTTTAGCAATAGATTCTTGTATAAGGCAATGATCCGAATGTCCTAAAAAATTTGATGGGATTATGAGTGAATGATAACCCCTTGTACTCTTTTGAGGTTGTACTTAAATAATTTATGGTCGACTACGCTAAATCTTTTCCTCTGGTCATGGTTGTTTCAACGTCGTTATTTTAATTCTCTCTACAAGATTCATTTTTTTATTCTTGATACCGTATATACTGATATTTATCTCATAAATTCTAATCTGATTTGAAAACCGCTACATATAAAAAGAGACGTTAGAGCGTAAGATATATTATAGGACCGTTGCTGTTGCTTTTTTTTTAATGATACTTTGATATGCACACATCAGGTAAAATTATCCCACTAGTGACATGCGTGTGTCGCCCTTGTCACACGAGAGGGTGGCCACGACCCTTAAGATCACGAGGGGAATCTCTTCATGGGGGTACAGGACGATTGGGGGATAGGAGACTGAAGAGACGAGTGGTAAGCATAAGGGTAGGGACGTAGTGTGGGATTTGATCCAATAAAATAAAATTTAGCTGATTTTTTTTTTAAAAAAAAACAGAGTTAGCCGCTGACTAGACACACCCTTTTCATCTGTACGCAATGTGATGACTGGTCGAGAAATGATTTACCTTTTTGCAGATAAAATGCTGAAAAGCTCCACGGATGAATATGGACTTGGAAACGCGAACAGAATTGTGCAGAGGTAATTACTTCTACTTGACAATTGGCGCGAGGGAAGCCCCCACAGACGAGCAAGATATAGTTGCTTATTCACCCATAGACCTACTGAACGTATCAACCATTTCCCGTCTCATTGTCAAAATAAAAACTACTTCCCATTTCTAATATTGCAGGTAAAAACATCGCTGAGTTCCTGTGTTCGCAGGCACAAGTATAAACTCCAAACCTACAGATACAAACACCAAATGAAAATTTGAAATGAAAGCAAATCTTCTGCAAGTTTCCCAAAAAAAGAAAGTAGAAGATGAACTCTCTTTTACGTCAACAGCATGTGTAATATGATGGAGCAATGCAGGTGAAAATGCTTTTGGTCCACTAATGGCTAGCGACCCTCTGGTTTCATTCAACGGCAACAGGCGGCCTGAGCAGAGCTACTGCTGCTTTTATCTTCTCCATGGCAGTTTGTAGCGTTGACAGTGCTGCAGCGTACGAAATGCGAAGACCCTTGTCATCTCCAAATGCATCGCCAGGGACAAGTGCGACCTATAATGCAATCCACAGCGATACGAACTCGTTGATCTCCTACATTTTTTTTGTGACGAATACATCTAGACTGATGCACTCAAAATCAGTGTAAATCTTACCTGTGCTTTTTCTAACAGGAACATGCAGAGGGACTCAGAGTCCTTGATAGTGCCGAAGCCTTCTACCTCAGATCCGTAGTAGGAGCTGAAGTCGATGAACAAATAGAAAGCCCCCTGTAAATTTCAAAAGTTAGCTACTTTCCTGCTATTTTCATTTAGCCACATAGTGTCAATGAGTACAGTAAACTTACCTGAGGTTCTGATATTTTTACTCCAGGCAGTTCCCTGAAACTTGTTACAAGGTAATCCCGACGCTCCTGGAATGCTTTGACCATAGTTGAAACTGCTTCACCGCCAGCATAACCTAGGTTCAAAGCTGCAAGCCCTGCCTTCTGTGATATACTACTGGCACCAGAGGTGAACTGAAGTAAATGAGGCACTAGCATCAGGGAAATTGAAAATTCAAGATTTCAAGTCAGTTTCTACAAGATCCAGAGAATTATGAGACAATGACATGAGATTGCCCATTGGGTATCAGAGAGTTTTGCATGATTGAGGTTATCTTTTTAATTAGCAGAGATGATGGTACTGGACCTAATTGTTGCAGCTGTTTAAATAATTCGAAGATATGAGGGTTGTATTTTAGTAAGGGGATCTTCATCATATACCCTCCCTTTAATTGGGGATTTCAGGATTTACCCTCCCACCTTAATGACATGTGGGGTCATCATAAGTCACTGACACGTGGGCCAGGAGGGTAAATCCTGAATTTCCATCTATGAGGAGGGTATATGATGAATAAATCCTTTTAGTAACACTGAACTGGACACTAATAAATACATTATGCTGCTGAAATTCAGGATGTAAACACATAAACTCGGGTTCTTTGGTGAATTGAGCCTACCATTTGCAAGATTAAAACCAAAATAAAAAAAGAAGACAACAAAATAGGATTATAAGTTGCAAAATTCAGTCGCAGACAGTTGTGTGTGTGTGTATATATATATATATAGTACTCTATAAGTGAGACTTTCCATCTATGAGTGAGATTTTCCATTCATGATTAAGACTTTCCATTCATGTTAATGACTTCCTTTCCATACTATTGTACTAGCACGCATCTAAAAGCAATCCAAGGACAAAGAGACTTGGTACCTGGGCACCATGGTGTCCTCTATATATATATATATATATATATATATATATATATATATATATATATATATATATATATATATATATAGAGAGAGAGAGAGAGAGAGAGAGAGAGAGAGAGAGAGAGAGTAAATGACATCAGTCAGTCTTGGCGTGCATAGAATGATTTAGGTGAAGGACACGAGAGATTAATATCCACCTGGCTTTGGATCTTTCCACAGGCTGAGACAAAATGTTTTGGGGCAGCTAAGTATCCAAGTCTCCAACCAGTCATAGCAAAAGCCTATAAAACATATGACCATTAAATATTCAAAACATTTGAATTCAAGCCAGACCATGCATATGTACAGACCAAAGTTTGATCTTGAATATTGGTTGGGTTCTTTTAAGTTGTGGCTTATGGTTTAAAATTTTGAATTCTGTTTGTTTGCAAAAGGTAGTACGCAGAGAAAAATAGTCGTATGTGATTTTGGCCGGTATAGTGAATTAAGTATGTTTTTTACTATAATCTTTCTGTTGACTCCATTTTGAAAAACATATTGTTTAAAAGCTAATTACTGTAGTAAGTACAAGCCAAAGCCCAAGGTAAGCCCTTTCGAGGGGAGCCATTAATAGCATAATTGAATGAACATGGGCATCTGTTTCTTTGTTATCAAGTCCCATTTGACAGAATACCTTAAAGGTATAAGGAGAACACTCCAATACTTAATGCGCCAATAACATTTTTGAATATATGACCACCCATGTCCTACTACAGAAGTATCCTTACAGCCTTACTGATTGGGCCAAAAAAGGGGAAAAACGAAACAGCCATGCAATTACCTTAGAAAATCCATTTACAGTTAATGTTCTTTCCCACATTCCAGGCAATGCAGCAAAGCTTGTGTGTTTAGCAGGGTGATAGATAATATGCTCATAGATCTCATCAGATAAAACCTGGAAAAAAAACATTAATATGAAGTGCTGATGCAAAAGATCTCAAATAACTTGAGTAAAATACAAAAGAGAAAAGTGCGAACCAGGAGCCTAGGATGCTTCTTGACTATATCAGCAATCTCCTCAAGCAGCTTCTTAGGATACACAGACCCTGTTGGATTAGATGGAGAGCAGAGAATCAAGAGCCTTGATTTTTCATTGATCACTGAGGCAAGTGACTCTGGCTTTAGCAGGAAATTGTCTGATATGCTTGTAGGGAGGATCACTGGTGTTGCACCAGCCAACCTAGCCATCTCAGGATAGCTGACCCAATATGGTGCTGGTATCAAGACCTAAAATAAGATAAAAAAACTCAACATTTTTAAAGAACGCAGTGCACAATCTTGCAATGCTAAGAATAATAAACAGACAATAAATATAGGGTTTGTTTGCTCCAGGCTAAGTAGAGATATAAGAATCAAGCAATCAACTAGGCTTGTAAGGATGTTTCAAAAATAAACGATGACTACAAGAAAAAAAATCATTTAGTGATGCTGGTTTCATCGATATGTCAAATATTATTATGTTAGTATGCAAGAACACTTCTCCTAAAAAGCTATTTCGAGAGAGAAGAACAATAAGGAGACACAATAATTACAGGGCTTGTTTGCTCCAGCTTAAGCTATTTTGCAGTTTAACAAAGAAGAATCAAGCAATCACCTAGCTTGTAAGGATGTTCCAAAGTAACAAAATGACTATAGGATAAGTATTTGGTGCTGCTGTTCTCATGGATATTTCAAAGATTAATATGCTAGTATCATATGTAGAAACATTTCTTCTAAAAAACTATGTATTGGGATGAGAACCTTACTTCATCACCAGGTGAGCAAACGGCAAGCACAGCTTGTGTAATGCACTGCTTGGCTCCATTGCTCACTAGCACCTGATCCGGGCTGTAGGATAGATCATTCTCCTCTGCATATCAAAACCAAACATCAAAGAATTTGATTAAGCAAATCAGCAAACAAGAAAATCCATCCGCACACACCCTGAAGCTTGCTGCAGATAGCCTCCCTCAGCTCCAGTGTCCCGGCATTGGGCGTGTATCTTGTAAAGCCATCCCTGATTGCATTCATCCCAGCCTGGACCAAACCAAGAAACCGAAACGTTGAATCCAACTTGCTACAACAATAGAACGCAAGTATGCAAAATGCATTATTCTGGATTATTTCCAGAGATTTAAAGATGCTATGATCCAAACGAAACATCAAGCAAGTAATGCATCTTGAGGCTATCTACGGTTAAGCTAACTAGCACTTTCACCTAACACTCAAAGCAAATATTGTTACATTCTAATACCCCTTCTTATGCATAGCAGCTCCCGGATCGGATTAGAATTTGTGAGATACGGCATGAGCATGCACGGTATCAAGAACGAAGAAAATGAATCTCATAAAGAGAAAGAAGAACAACATTGAAGCAACCACGACGAGAGAGAAAAGATTTAGCAAAGTTGACCGTGAATTCCTTAAACACAATATCAAAAGAGTACAAGGGATTGTCGTTTCCTCATAGCCCTCTTAAATTTTTTAGGACTCTCGGATCCTTATTCTATACAAAAATCTAGTGCTAAATAATATCCTAGCCTCTAATCCTCTTATGTGCCCTCTGTGTTGAATGAGTAGACTTGATTGTTTGGTTACTTGGTTCCTCTCCATGGTCACCACTATGGTTTATATAATCCCTACTAGCCCTTCTCCAATTTAGAGTAGGAATACAAATCCAAATAGGAGTCAGAGTTCTAATCCTAGTTAGATTCATCTAGGACTCTTTATAGCACATTTCCAAATTCTAAAAGACTAGGATATGAATCACACACTAACTAAAAAATCTCCGCATTGACTCTTATCCTTTGAAGTTATCGTGCTCCTCCAAAAACTCGTTCTAAGTCGTCTCCACCTTTTTCACTTTTATTTTTATTTTTTCCTCCCACCTTTGGGAGTGCCCCTACTAAAGGGGTTCATACACATCACCGCAATGTGTGTGTTAGTGTCCATGTCCGGGCTAGCATGCCTAGATCCTCCACTTGAGAGATCTTTTGTCGTGTTGTTTCGTTAACCACACATCCCGTTCCTATAGCCTTCTATGCCATAGGTTTGTACCGCCTCCAAGCTCCACCTGCTCGCTGGTACCTCGTAGTTGGTCCCATCACGTCTTCTTTCTTCCAATAGCTTGCACATTCACCTTTGTGTCTATTAGATTTTGCAACCGTTTTTGCAGTTCCACACATAACTGAAAATGAGATCTAAATACCTAACGTTAACGACATGGTTTCCTTCTTCTGACCATGATTTTTATCAAAGCTCCCATTGGTTGCTCCACCTTTAAAATTACCCTTCAATCAGTATCCTCTATTGCTCTAGATACTATTTATGATTACTTACCCTTTGCAAGTAACTTGCATGACTCCACCTCGAAGTGATACCCCACAACCTTCGAGTTCAAGCGACGTCACAAATATTAGATTATTTTTTAAACTGATAACATACCAAACCCCCGTCTATGTGCGATGTGCTCCCTCATACATCTCCAATGTAACCGTTTTCACCTCAGTAATTGCATACTCCTTGTAATCCGCTAAGTGAACAATTCCATGAGCTGCCTGTAGAGATCATTCCTCAAACATCTCCTATGCCGAATATATATGGAAGTAACCACCTGAATCTAATATTCATTCATGAGAAGTACCTGATTGACTGACGACTAGTACGTCCGAATCATCCTTTACTACCGCCACTAAGCATGCACCCTCCATTTGCTTTAAAACTGGATAGCCTTTTTATCATATGACCTTCTTCGTCACATAAATAGCATACACACGTGCTATTGGTCTTGCTCTTCTTCTTCCTGTGACCTTTACTTCTGTCTGCAACATCTATTGCAGCACATGCTTGATCACCCGAGGATGAAGATTCCGATGGCTTTTTCAAGAATTCCGCCCCTAATATATATGCAACTGCCTCATTGAAGTTGAGAGTGACTTTTTCGATGAGAATATTCATCACCAATTTCTCTCATGATAGTGATAGAGATTATACCAGTACGACGACCTTCTTGTTTTCCACAATTTTCTTATCTATACTAGTCAGCTGTGTGATAAACTTGTTGAAGATGTTTGAGATGGTCAATGAAATGTGTATCTTTCTCCATGGGCAACCTGTATAGTTGTCGCTTCAGCACCCACGGTTTATCAGCGACTTTGCTATATACCATTCTTTTAAGTCCTTTCATAATTTCTTTGACGAATGCTCCTTAATCACCGAGTATTTTACCTCATCGAAGAGACATAGACGGATTGTAACGACAGTCTTCTACTCCATCTTTTAGTCTTCATTGGACGTCTTTTCCGATTTGTCCCCTTCAAGAGTATCGATTAGCTCCTGCTGGACAAGAACATCTTTCACCATGTATTTTTACATGCTGAAATTTCCTCCGCCATCAAATCTCTCTACTTGATTCCACATCGTCGACATTGATCTTAGTTTTGGGCCACTTGACGCTTTACCGACCTTCTCACAAATCAGATTAATCTGGCCTTGGCTCTAATATCACTTGGTACACTCTGATGCCCCTTCTTATGCGTAGCAGCCCCCGGATCGGATCAGAGTTAGTGAGATATGGCACAAGCATACATGGTATTAAAAACAAAAAAGATGGATCTCGTATAGAGAACCAAAATAACAACGCTGAAGCAACCACGATGAAAGAGAAAAGATTTGGCAAAGCTAACTGTCAATTCCTTAAGTACAATCTTAAAAGAGTATAAGAGATTGTCGTTCACTCACAACCCTCTTAAATCTTTTAGCACATCCTTGCGCTATACAAGAATTTAATGCTAAAAAATATCCAAATCCCCATGATTTATATAGTCTATTCTAGCCCTTTTCCAATTTAGAGTAAAAATATTAATACAAATAGTCCTAATCATAGTAGTAGGATTCACTCTCTTATAGTGCACCTATTCTTAATCCTAGAAGGATTAGAAGCTCACACCCTAACTCAACGAACACATTTCGCAAAGATCCAAATTATTCCGTGATCCAGACCAAACTACTCTCAAACCAAGAATGGGAAACAATTCCTTCGGTCCCCACTCCCCCCCCCCCCCCCCCCCCCCCGGCGAAAAGAACCAAGAGCGACGCTCACCTCGGCGATCGCGGCCGGTGTGTCGAAGTCCGGCTCCCCGGCGGCGAGGCCGATGACGGGCACCCCGGCCTGCCGCAGCGCGGTGGCCTGGTCGGTGATGGCCATGGTCTTGGACGGCCGCAGCGCCTTCACCCGCGGGCTGATGGACGCATCCACTGCCTCCGCCCGCACCGTCACCATCCTGGCCTTCCTCGTCGCCAGCTTCCCCTGCCTCTCCCACGACGCCCTGCAACCAAGAAACAAAGCAATTAATCTTTACCGACGAGCATGGACAAAGCGAGATAGGCAGAGCTGTGAAGAGACTGCTGCTACTCACTTGGGGAAGAAGACGGAGCTTGTGTTGTGGGAGGCCTTGGTGGGAAGGGTGAAGGATGGAGAGGAAGAGGAGGAAGCGGTGGAGAGGTAGGAGAAGGCCATTGGAGCGGTGGTTCTTTGCTTTCTTGGTTGGTGGTGCGAAGTGCAAGTTGGGTTATATTCGGGCAGGTAACCAGGGAAGGTGAGGGTGGTAGGTTGGTCGCGACTCGCGAATGGGGTTTTGCAGCCATGGTTGGTGCCGAAAGCTGGATGGTTGTTGACTCATTTCCAACATCCAATTGTACCGGTCTACCGGAGGGGAAGAACGGGGCTCAACGACGGATGCCATGTCACAAAGACACTCGCTGTTCCATTGAGTTTCTACTTTTAGTTTTATCTTGGCTTTTAGTTTTTTTAATTTAATTCTGTTATTTTTTACTTTTTTCTTTATTTTTATTGCCTGTAATGATATTATTTTTTTATTCTTGAAATTTAACCACGTTAGAAAGTTAACAACAGTTACAATACATTTTAAACCATTATAATGAAAAAAATTAGAAGTTTGGCCTTACAAACATAAATAAACACCACCTATATGAAGTTTAGAACACCGTTGATTCATAAATGCATACACAAAAAGCAAAGAATATTGAAATAGATGTTTAAAGTGTTATCTCTCGCTCTAGCTAAGCAGATCCGTAAATTAAACTGTAATCGGTTCACCGAAGTAAAAAAAGAAATGAGGTGCCACGAAACAAAACGGCAAAATTTAACAGCGCAATTACCCTATTAAACAAGTTTTTTGACCACTTAGATAGCATCAACTAAGTTTTTTTTTAAAAAAAGTATGATTTTACGATAGATTTGTACAATACATGTAGTTTTAAGAAATATAGTATATTTTCCATATCATTTTTAGCTGAAAAACATTGACAAAATAATTAGATAGGTTAAGGGACTAACCGACTAAGCCAATAAGAATAAAATTACAATGAATTTTTAAGGCTATTGTACTCATTTCCAATCTTTCCTATTCCTCCCCAGTCCTCGCGCCATAGCTATCGCTCCTACCCACGTATTCTCCTCAACCTCTGCTGTTAAACCGCTCATTATCGACGCCACCTACGACACTTGTTTTCCACCTCTTCCCACCGTCGGCCACCACGGCCTCCTTGCCCCTCCACTGCGTTAGCGCAATCAATGTAGTGATTCGTCACCAAATACACCTACTACCATAAGGGATTTTTTAAAATGATCCTTTTTTATTCAATAATACAAAATGATACTTACATTTTTTTTTACAAAAGTTACCTATGTAGCCCAGCTGTTGGGTGATTAGACCCTATCGCCCAGTGACCGAGCAACAAGCAGGCAGTAGCTCTACCGTCGGATAACAGTGATGTAGTTGCCCAACAGTCGGACGACAACCATTCAGCGACTGCAACCCAGAGTAAATATGTTTTTTATTCAGATGTGAGATTGGACAACGTCTGTTGATAGTTTTGTTAGACTATAAAGTAGTGCTATATGATAGTTCGAAATACTTTAGGTAGTCCGTTGTATATCATATGGCAAAGATATAAACGTTTGAGGTCTTAATTTGTAAATAAATATAGTTGAGTTTGAGTATCAATTTCGTTGCCACATTTCAAATTTCTTGGATGAAAAATATAATGCATAGAAATCGTGCTATATAGTGTGAATACACAAAAGTTATAAGAGTAATGAAATGTTCTGACTAAAGATAAGTTGGAAGATAAGGAACATGGTATAGTGCTCCCGATAATTGCTTAAATAAAGATCGATACTACTGTAGTACACTGTGATGGAAGCATTAGACTAATGCCAGAATACATGTATGTGCATAAAGGAACAATATGGCCGGCAGGGGTTGCTACGGATTGCCTCGAACTACTACGTAGATTGCGGCCATTTAGCCTTCCTTACGAGCTCGGCGTTGTACTCCTTGCATGTCGCCCTCGCCTTGGCTGCCAATTCGCGCTTTCTCCCATGCTCTTCGCGAGCCTCACACTCCCAACGCCTGCATGCCTTAAGATGAGCCCGCGTCTCCTGTCGGATACGGTTGTTGCAATCTTCATCGCGGCGGCGCTCCTCCATTTTCTCATGGTGGGTCTTGGTGTCCCACTCCTCGTAGTCAAGACGACATTGGTCGTGCAGGTGGATCACTTAGTCGATCCAACTGCGGTAGGCACATAGCAGATTTGGAGACTACGAGTAGACAGGAGAGGATGTTAGTGCGCAGTTGCGGAGAGAAATATTACGAGAATAAGTTGTAGCAGATCCTTGCCGGCTGCCGGTAGCGATTCATGTCCCAACGGTGATCGGGATACTCCCATGTGTAGTTTGCACAACCCCAGTAGTGCATGCCGAGGCTGAGCCGCTGCTTCAACTTGAAGAACTTGCATCTATCCCTACACCAACAGAGGTGCAGCATCTCCCCCTCGAGTAGTTCTTGCGGCGAGTGCTCGGTCGGAATGTTGAGATAGGGGTTACTGCTGCGAGGGTGTCGTTGCAGGGAGGTGACCTTCTGGCATACTCCCTTTGTTCGTCGCGGGCTGCAGCAGCCCTTGCGAGCCTGCGGATCTTATCTCACTGGTTCTCCATTTGAGCAAGGTATTGTTGTAGTCGCGATGCAGAAGTACCCCGTTGGTGTTGTACTTAAGTAGTGATGTGGATCGACGAATGCGGTTGGAGCGTAATTTGGTTGAAGAAAAATTGGCGTCTGCGATGCACCGGGCCTGGTGAGGAACCATACTGCAGCCTTGCGTCTGGTCGCTGCGCAAAGCTGCGTTGTTAGGTCACGTCGCAGCACAAAGCTACCTCCTTGGGTCATGTCCTGCACAAAGCTGGCTCGTTGGGTCACAATCTGCACAAAGCTAGCTCATTGGGTCATGTCTCACGTCCTACGCAAAGCTGGCTCGTTGCAGTACGAAGCTGCTTGGTCGGGTCACATCCTGTACAAAGTTGGTTCGTTAGGTCAAGTCACTGCGAAAAGCTGCCTTGTTAGGTCACGTTGGTGCAGAAAGTTGTCTCGATTGGAGAGGGAGGCCACATCCCGCTCTGACGATGGAGGCAACGTAGTCGCTCTGCAAGTGAAAATACAATCGGTTGAGTGAGAAAGCATGTTGCCTCCCCCTATGGGATATAAAATGCACGCGCCCAGTCCTTGAAAGTAGGACCACCCAACCTTATGAACCGTAGGAAGAAGAATCTTCTCCATACTATAGTAACATACCATGGCAGACGGCGAGGGGCCTGTCCAACTGGGGTCACCGAAGCAAGACCTTTTCCTCAAAACGAGGGAGAACTTCGGCCATAACTACCGTTTGATGTCAAACAAGCGTGCTCAACCGGTATGGCCTCAATGCAGACACAGGGAGGACACAGTCGTGCAGGTCTTGGACGGCCAGTTCGAAGGCGAATGGCATTTCTTTCAATGCCTACACTCTAGGGTACAATTAACAAATAGTTTATTTTTTGTTATTGCTGAAAGAGCTTCAATGTTAACCCTCCTTTGTAGCAGATGGCGAAATGCAACTTTGTCTGCTGGATCAATCCTCCCCATGAACGCAGTGTTGTGGCGTACATGGATATATTGTGGAACTGAATCTTAGAGTTGGAGGCGTGGATTGACAATCTCAATGAGGAGAACGATGGCATCCGCTAACTGATGCAGCGCGAGAAGGGCAGCGAGGAGGTCGTCAACACAGGAAGTTTCTATGATCCTATATGCTGCTACGTGAACCCTAGCTGCTTATGTGCGTGCCACTACAATGACGGACTGCTCCGGCCCGACCTAGACCTCTTTGTCATTCCCGACCGCACCTGGTGCTGGACCATCCTCATCTGTGGCCTACACCATCCGGGCGAGAGGTAGTAGACCGGCATCACTGTGGCTGCGAAGTAAAAAAATTAATACGCAAGCTACGTATGACGAGAAGATGGTGCCAATGAGATGCAAACATATCTGTCCAGCGTAGGTTTAGCCTCTTGGCCACTCGAGGTGTCCTCCTACAGATCACCACCAACTTAGTCACGTTGTCCGCACCACTAGGATGCGGGACACGATGAGATGCGCGATGTAGTCGGTCGACATGCTCATCCAGCAGCCCAAAAGGCCAGTCTGATCCGCGAAGATCATGAGCCATACCTACAAAACGAATTGAAGTTAGTATTTACGCACAAAAACATGTAATGTAAAGTAGGATTAAATTTAACTTGAAAACAACAAATAAAATAGTACTAGGCTAACAGGACACTACTTATAACAGCAATGCAAAGGGGATAGTAGCATAACAGTTACATAAACAGTTCAATCAACGTACTAGATATTTACTAAGGCACTACGTACATCAAATGTAGCAACTAACAAAGTACAGTTAACAATGTGCAATGATTTATAATCTTGGTGCGCCTTGCTTCGTTTTGTTGTGTGGCCCTCCTGGTCGTAGCGCCCGCAGCATCTACCCAACACCCTGGCTTGCACTTCATCCATATCATTGATAATACGATGACTCTACCGTTGATTCTTCCCACCCTATAATATGCTACGCTAGGGTGGCTTACTGACAAACCTCCCATCGATGAAAGCTAGTTACTGCATTTAAATTTGGATTTTCTACTATACCCATCGTTGGTTATTATTTTACTGATGTGGGCTTATCAATTGAGTGTATTACACATTTTGTTGTTCTTGGCCAAGTATTGTTTATGCATGCATCTATATACATGTATTTATGTCAGTATATTTACATATATCCCCATAAAATTTCATGTGTATGTGTGTGCATATATTTATAAATATATAACATATTGATTTTATCCCCTGCCAGCCCATTAGTCTTGGTCCACTACCGGCCCTCTCTCTCTCTCTCTCTCTCGTCCCCTTTACCTATCTCAACCCCTCCTCATTCACACCGACACCGTTCCCTTTCCTTTGCCCGAATAAGCATCCACTCCCTATCTGCTCCCACGCAAACTGACGCCGCTCTTCTCTCTCTGCTCAACCGCTGTCCTACGCTAAATAATTCCTAATAGGTTTAGAGAATTTACATGACACTAACATAATTAATTAATTAATTAATTAAGTACATGACATACTGATTTAAATTGCAATATACCAATTTTAACAGCATGCGTGAATTTTCAATGTACTTACAACATTCCTAATTAATCATAAATATTTTTTACTAATGTTTTGCATTTTAACATGACTACCAAAATTTTTCACAGTACTCTAACATGCCTGGGATCCTCACAGTTAAATATTCACAACGAAATAAATTAATTATATGCACGCTTTTCCTACGTTTTATTTTCTTAAACCTCTCTTCTTGTTTTTCTTTTATAACATCTCAAAATTTAGATGTTCAAAAATATGAAAATTTCAAAACTTTTTCTTGCATTTGCTGGCATTCAAATTTCTTTTGAATATTTATTTGAAATCTTTCAAGTTTTGTGACATGCAAATAAATATATTGAGAAATAATATCCAACTAAAAACAATAATGGTGTTAATAAAAGAAATGGAAAAACTGAGGATCTACACACAAACCAAAATTCAAGTATTAGATAATGGAAATAAAAGTTTGAAATTCAATTTAATTAGGTAAAGAAAAGCAATGGCTAAAGGAATATTAAAAAAACTCGTGTCTAAATAATTGAACAGAGAATTCAAATTTTGAATATCATACAAAACTCAAAATTAGTAAATCTCAATGTAAATTAAAATTTAAATTAAAAATCCAAATTTTTTTAAAAATTTATTTCTTTTTCCTCTCCTCTTACTCACTACCTCTCTCTTTCTCTCTTACATGTGGACCCTCCCTCCTTTTTCTTTTTCTCTTCTCCCTCCTTCCCTTGTTTTCTCTGCCCGCGGGCCTGGCTCCTCCCCAGCGTCTTTCTCTTTCGTTCCTCCTCCTCTCTTTCTTCTTTTTCCATCGCCCCTCTCTGTCTTCACTCCTGGCTGGCCCCACTCCCTCATGTGCGCCCATCACCGCACCTGCGCCCGCGTCGCCATAGCATCACGCATCACCTCCGTTGCGTCTTGTGCTAGCCATGTGCCTCCCCTATCTTTTTCCCCTCTCCCGCCCTCCTTCTTCCTCTTCTCTCTCTTGCTTCTTTACTCTGGCCCGACAAGCCGTGCACCTCCCACGCCGCCTCTATCAGCCACAGCGCCCACATCACGCGCACACCCGAGGTGACCCGCGCCCATGCCGCTGCATCTTGTTGCTCGTGCTCAGTTTTTGAAATCCACTTTTCAATTTTTTTATAGTAATTAATTTTTTAAGAAATATTTTCTAAATAAGATTCTATAAATTAATTATAGTATATACTGTAGCATATATTATAGTCTAGAAGGCACAACTAAAATCTATAAATCTAAGTTAAAAAGAACAGGCCACGATGGTTTCCATAAACCCCAGTAATGATTGCGGATTTATCTGCCATCCAAGTGGGTGAATGAACAAATTATGGATACAAAATAAAGCAAGGGTTCGTTTGCAAAATTCTCTCGACGGCTTATGCAGTTATGCCTGCCTCGATCCGGGTCGTGTAAGCCTGATTCAGGCCCGTACATTAGCAGGAGCAGGGTGGGCAACTGTTCAGGGCCCCCAAAATTACAGGGCCTCCAAATTTACACTAAGTAGTAATTAGCAATAATTAATCCTTGAATAGAAAAACTAAGATGCGGCCATGCCTGCAATCACTGGTTTGTTAATTGGAGTATTGGCCCAACGTAAGGCCCATGGCCATCCGCCATGCCCACCAGCCTGCTTGGGTCCTTGACTCCTTGGCTTCCCATGCGTACAGAGAATTGGCCGGCGACGTTTCGTTTCCCCATGCCGCAAAGCAGATTCTCGCGCTGCTGCTAGGACTGCGGCACTGCGCTACGCTTCTACGGCACGCCGATGCCGGCAGTCCGGCACCGCGCCACCGCCTACCATCGCCAAGACGCTGAGAGCCTGAGAGGCTAATAATCTACGATCGCATCTGGGCAACGTACGCATACGACTTTCATCCCCAATTGTTTATTGTTGTATCTTGGATAGCAGATTAGTTGATTAGATAATCTGAAAATTCGCGTTATAATCAGGGAATCGGAGAGGAGATTTGTTTATTTCATTGATCTTCATCATGTCTTCTAGAAATAGGAGGTATGATTCTGGTCATGAAAAGCGTAAGAAGAAACAAAGATTAGAAGCTGCAGCTCAAACTCAAAGGGGTGCTCTTGATAGATATGTTGTGAAAGAATCTCAGTTTACTTCTCAAAATCAAACCCCCAATGCTAATGTTGGCGAGGGTCATGCCGAAGATGCTAGAAACACAGTAGAAGTTGGGGCTCATACTGCAGAAATTAACAATGAAGGTACCGGACATGTTGACGAAGCCCATGCTAGTTTGGATGGATCACCAAGTACTGAAAGTAACAACGACAACAATAATTCTTTCCAGCCTGATATATATGATCCAAGATATTGGGATTCACTTGATTCTAAAATGATTGATATATTGGTGCTGAAGGGTCCTAAAAGAGATTTATCTATACTTAAAGGTCCTAAAGATAGATTTTCTAGAAGATTTTCTGCAAAATTTTACACTAGAGTTCTCGCAAATGGCGAAACTTGTGACAGAGAATGGCTTGTATATTGCAAACCTCTAGATAGAGTATTTTGCTTTTGTTGCAAATTATTGAGAAAGGGGCATGCAAAAGGACAATTAGCAAACGATGGATTTAGTGATTGGAATCATCTTGGCATTAGAGCATGTTTTGAATATGGCTTCTTGGTATGAGTTGCGCCTCAGGTTGCAGAATGATCAAACAATTGACAACGTTGCTCAAAGAGAAATCCAAAAAGAAAGGGAGCATTGGAGTAAAGTTTTGTTCAGAATTATCTTGATTGTAAAATTTCTTGCAGCACATAATCTAGCATTCCGTGGCAGTAATAGCAGATTGTACCAAGACAGCAATGGAAATTTCTTAGGAATGGTTCAGATGCTTGCTGAATTTGACCCTGTTATCCAAGAGCATGTTCGACGCATCACCAATGATGAAATTCATAAGCATTATCTTGGTCATGGCATCCAGAATGAGTTAATAAATTTGCTCGCTGCTGCAATTAGGAGTGAAATCATTAGAAAGGTAAAACAAGCAAAGTACTTTTCGGTTATACTTGATTGTACTCCTGATGCAAGCCACCAGGAACAAATGTCTTTGATCATAAGGTATGTTGATATGTCCTCAGATTCTGTTTGTGTTGAAGAATCCTTTTTAGGATTCTTGGAGGTAAATGATACAACTGGGCAAGGGTTGTTTGATGTCTTACAGAATGAATTGAAGAATCTTGACCTTGATATAGACAATGTGAGAGGACAGGGATATGACAATGGGTCAAATATGAAAGGAAAACACCAAGGGGTACAAAAGAAACTTTTGGATATAAATCCTATAGCTTTTTATTCAGCTTGTGCCTGTCACAGTCTGAATCTAACATTATGTGATATGGCCAAGTCTTGTGGTAAAGCAAAAGATTTTTTTGGAGTCATACAACGCATGTATACAACATTTGGTAAATCCACTAAGAAATGGCAGATTCTTTTGGATAACATTACAGGATTGACACTCAAGCCATTGTCATCTACTCGTTGGGAGAGTCGTGTTGATAGTGTTAAGGCTATAAGGTTCCAGATGCAAGAAATAAGGGAGGCCTTACTGCAAGTGGCTGAAAGTGATGATGATCCATTGACAAGTAGTGAAGCTAAATCCTTAGCAGACAATGAGCTTGGTAGCTTTGAGTTTTTAGTGGCAATACTTATCTGGTATGAACTATTATCCGCTGTTAATTTGGTTAGCAAGCAGCTACAAGCAAAGGATATGGTTATTGATACTGCCATTGAGAATGTACAAGAGCTAATATCCTTTTTCAATAAGTACAGAGAAACAGGCTTTTCAAAAGCATTGGAAGTTGCAAAAGAAATTGCACTAGAGATGGATATTGATCCAAATTTCCGCACCAAACGTAAAATCAAAAGAAAAAGACAATTTGATGAGAGCCCTGATGATGCATCTTTTGTTTTGCAATCTGCACAAGAGTCATTTCGGGTTAATTATTTTATACCTGTTGTTGATCAAGCCATATCTTCACTTTCTAGGAGATTTGAACAATATCGGGAATTCCAAAATACTTTTGGTTTCCTGTTTACTTCAGATAAGTTGTGCTCCTTGGATGATAAAAGTTTGCTTTCTTCTTGTGTCAATCTAGAAGTTGCACTTAAGAGTGGAGAACATTCAGATATTGATGGAAGAGAATTATATGTGGAGTTAAAGTTCATCCAAGATCATATTGGCAAATCTATGGGCCCTCTTGATATTCTGAAGTATTTGAAACAGCATGGTTCTTTCCCAAACGCCATTATTGCATATAGAATTTTGTTAACCATTCCTGTTACTGTTGCATCTGCGGAAAGGAGCTTTTCTAAACTCAAGTTATTGAAGTCCTACTTGCGATGTACAATGACACAAGAAAGACTCAATCGGTTGGCGACAATAGCACTTGAAAATGATATCTTGGAGATGATCAAGTATGAAGATATAATTGAAGATTTCATTTCAAAGAATACTAAAAGAATGATGCTTTTCAGTAGAACATAAGGTCAGTTTGTTGTTTGAGTACTACTTTTATTGTTTTAGCATTAAGATTTGATATGTTCTTACTTCTTAGTAGTGTAAGAACAACGTATATTTTGAAGCTTTATAATTAAGTAAAAGTATGCTTTCGTTATATTATTTTCTCGAATTTTAAGGCCACATCACGCATTTCTTCAGGGTCCTCCAAATCGTAGGTACGGCTCTGCCTGATTTGATGGCCTATCTTTGGGGGAGCCTGGGTTCGCCGTCGCGATGGCCCGACCTACCGGCGGCGGCGGCGAACTTAGACGACTTCAACGTGATCAGCAAGCTCCATCCCCACATCGCCGGCCGCCTCCGCCGAAGTCTCTGATCGCTGCGTGCTGTGAGTTGCTACGAGCGTGAATGCAGAGAAGATGCGGTGGGAGGATGAATACGGTGAGGCGAAAAGGCGAGGAAGGCGGCCGGCGGCTGCCGTCTCGTCGCTGGCTAGCCAAGATCGGGGATCGCCTCCTGCTTCTCAGGCATGGAAACTTGGCAAGGATTCTACTTATAATGCTTCCATCGCCTTTTCTTTTTCATGCCTGGTTTTTCACACAATCTAACTGGCATTGTTACCCACTAATTATGGTACTTGATGCTTTCAGAAAGCTTATATATGCAATCATGCAAACCAATGCATCTTGCACTATCACCACTACCTGTAAATTTTATGGATCTATATGTCAATGCGAGTATAAGCTGAAATGTAGTGTTATTCCTACTGTTGCTCGTCAGTGTGCATATCAATGATAAGAGCTTCCATTTCAGACAACTACATGGCACAGATCCCTCTTTAGACTTGATCAAGCAAGCCAGGCAGCTACATTGAACTGATAACAAGCACATATGCCATTTGCCATCCAAAATCCCAAGAGAGTTTGATGCACAGACTGCACACAAATGGCAAAACTCTGTATCCAGAAACACAACCAAATGAATTCCCCGTGCAAAACGTCAAAACCTTTCTCCTTCGGAACGGATCTTAGACCACACATACAGTTCAAGAAAAATTACGTCACGGGGTGGATGGAAAAGACGTAAATAGACTACTACTATATCTGCAGCCAGAATTGCATACATCCTACCAAACCCAAGCAGTTATACAATGAGCCAAAATTATCTACATCCAACCACCTCACAAACAGCATTTAGATGTGCAGTGAGCTCATGTTCAGCTCTCCGCTCTCACGAACCTCCCTGACCGTCTTATCGCACTCATCTTCTTCCTCCTCTTTCTCTTCTGGTTCATTCTCCTCTTCCTTATTTTCCTCCTCGTCTGATCCCTCGTCGCTATAGTTGTAGCCTGATCTGGATGCTCTTGGCATCCTCCTTGCCTCTTGCACAATCTTCATGATTTCCTGGGTGGTTTGGTCAGAGAAAGCAGGGACACTGTTGTCCCTCCTGTAGTAGACAGATTGCGTCGCTTCAGTGAGCTCCCTCGGCAAGTTCTTCAAGAACCATGGATGGCTCTTTATTTCCTTCATGGTGATTCTCTATACAAAAATACAAAGTTGCCACGTCAAAGCTAACTCGGTTATGGACACATTGATACTGCAGACCAGATAGTTGAGATCATTACCCTCATTGGATTGCTGACAAAGATAAGTGAAATGAGCTGTCTGCAATCATCAGATATGTGGACATGGTCTGGGATCTTATAATCAATTGCTGCTATTCGCTGCAAACAAAGATAAGCGACCAGCATTCATGAGTGTAAACATTAGGCAGCAAAAGAATTTTTATAGAAGGCCTATGAAGCATGTCCGTGAGATATAGGACTAAGCTATCACCTGAATGGTCTTCTTAATATTTTTGGGGTCATCCTGGTCTTCAAATGGGTAGGCTCCCACAAGCATGACATAAAGAGTCACCCCACAGGACCATACATCCGCAAGCTACACTACCAAAATACGCTTGTCACTACTCAGTTACACCAGATAATCAATATCATTTTGTATATATTTGTAAGATTTAAGAGATACGTTCTTCCATCTGAGGTGTCAAAAAAAAAACATAACCAATATTTCGATTGGATAACTTACATTTACTTCAGCTCTGCACACTGCACTGCTTTTGCTTTCTAAAAATGTGTTCTTGTACTATGAATCAAGAAATCATAGTTATCATATCTTAGATTCTCTCTCATTTGATAATACTTACGCCAAATCATCTTAAGAAAAAAAAAGTAAACTGATTTGGACAACTAGGAGATCTAAAATGCTACACAGACTAATGAAACAGGGACATCACCATTCCTTCAGGAATAAAATGTTCAATGACAGCCTTGCACAATCTGTCCATTCCAGTCAGTGATAATGATACCATGATTCAATCAACAGAAGCTAACTGCTATTTCCTCTAATGTACACTGTTGAAACTATAGTAATGTGACATCATATATTGTCAGTTGAAACTATGCTTGTGGTGAAAGCACCGGAACATACACCACAAGTTGTTTAAAAAACTTGCTAATGTGAGGGCTCTTTACATCACATCTGGTATTTGCATAACAATCTGGCCTGATTGGGCATGGGCAGTGTCATATCATCTGAATTGCAGAATCCAGAAAAAGTAAAATAAAGGCTTGCACTTAATACCAGTAAATTTCATAGAAGGTACGACATATATTGAATCAAACAATCTACAGCCTACAATAAGTAATGCCTTATTGCATTGTTCTAAAAGATACAACATGTTACATGCCAGGACAACATTAACCAGCCAAAACTGTAGCCAGTTTATAGAAGCATGGAAAATCTGTAGGATAAGAACCACTTGGTCGATGAATGGTCTGCATTTGCCAATGAGTCTACAAAACTTTATCAATGTCAACATCTGCTGGGGTACATCTTTACCTCAACAGACGCAAAGGAAGAGATTCCCTCACCATATCTGACAATGACTACTTATCCTCTATTCACTGTTGTTACTTATTCCAATAACCCATTCATTATTCTAGAAATCACAAGCATTTATCAAGAGAATTCCAGGTTTTCTGTTGATCAAATATCTACTGTAGCTAACTATGAAACAAACCTTAAATAAAATGAACTATATTTTCTCAAAAAAAAAAATAACAAATGACCTATATTTGCAAAAATGTTCATCAATGAAATCAGTAATTGTTGATGGCTATACATGTTTCTCACAAAAAGCATAGCTGGCCAAATCATTTTCTCTAAAAAGAAGTGAACAAATTATTCATCAGAGTCTAAATAAAAGTCACAAAACAGGCATCTTTCGTATCTCAAGTCCCTTTCTCACGTGATGTCAATGTTGGGAGCGAATTCTCCAGAATCAAGACACAGAACTGTGGATCATCAGATTCAACTTCCCAAAAAAATCAAGACCCAAGCACATCATACCATACTCTATCGCCATCTTGAAAAGAAACCAGATCATGTATGCACTTTTCATGGAGAACTTCAATTACTATCAACTAAAAGAGTTTGGTAAAGTGATACTTCTACACCTAAATAATCATAAAACTCCACCAAACAGCACTTTCAGGTTTGCCTGGCATGGCAATTCATTTTGTAAGTAACGCGGCATGGCAACATCATGCATTTATGTGCATGCCATCGTGAAAGAAAGACAAATAAATATATACACAATGCCAATTCCCAAGATGAAGAATCTTAGTGATGTGGTCTTGAAAAATATGCTTAAAGAAACATCAAAATACACACATAATAAATAAACAATAGGTTCTTTCCACTCACCTTCCCATCGTACTCCCGGCGAGACAGCACCTCTGGTGCAATATATGCCGGCGTACCCACTGCTGATTTGGGCCTTGAATGCAATACTGAGGACTGTTTCAAAATGGTAAATGGTTATACCTAAGTAAACTTACAAAGACATGTCAAGAGCTACAAAGGCACCACAGTCTGAAAATTTTGACAAACAACCTTGGAGTACCCAAAATCACATATCTTGAGCCGCGGAGCTGGGCTGCCATCCAAGAGAACATTCTCCAGCTTCAAATCTCTATGGCATATTTGCTGAAAAGCAGAAAAGATGATTGCAACATTTAAGCATATTTTCAGGTCCCACTCACATTATTTGAAAAACCACAATGGCACTTTCTACCACAAAGGAAGATATGAACTGTAAATTGCTGGATGCACAGCTGATATAAGGCCAATTTATTGTTTCTCCATACCATGTAATGGCAGTAGCTTACACCACATATCAGCTGCTGTAAGAAATATCTGGCCTGCATTGAACAGAGCAAATAAAAATTTTGTAAGCGTAAAAACACTAAAATTTCGTTCCTCCGTGTGGGGAGGACTAAATCAAGGTTATATATTGTGACCTCATCCTCGCTAAACCGCCCACGATCAACTATTCGATCAAAGAGTTCGCCACCCGCGGCATACTCCATCACAATTGCAAGATGTGTCGGAGTTAGGATCACCTGTGGAAAATTTCAACCAAAACAGCTTTTGAATTGGAGCTCGTTTCATTTTACATGGAGTAGTATCTTACAGTATATGTACTAAAGAGAAACTTAACAAACCCACTCAACAAACACTCCAGAACAGCCCCCACAAATCCTAAAAAGTAAACACAGTGATTAAACTGAAAGGAATTTGAATGGAAAGAGCAAACGAATATATTTACCCGCGATTCTCACCTTGAAACAGAAAAATCACTCACCGCATTCAATTAACCAAAAAAAAAAGAAACCCAACAAATTAGGGAGGGAAAAACCTCAAAATCGAAACATTCCCCATTAGTTATCCACGCTCCCCTTTCAAACCGCAGAAAAACACGACCACTACACGTAACCAAGAAAAAAAGTTTTTTTTCCCGGAACAGCCAATTAAACCCGAAGGTACAAAAAAGGAGTAAACAATTTATAACTCTCTGCTCCATATCCACACACACGCACCTCTATGAACTGGATGATGTTCGGGTGCCTCAGCGAGCGGTGGTTGATGATCTCCCGGTACACATTCTCGTCAATCTGCGCAAACCAGAGCCCATCCATAAGAACGAGCAAAACGCTAGCTACCGGATCCGAACGCGCAAACCAACCCCAGCCCAGCCCAAACCCTATCATAATAAAGTAGCAGAAGGGCCCGACCCGGTGGCCGCGCTCGATGAACTTGACGGCGACGAGCCCGCGGGTCTCGCGGTTGCGCATCAGCCGCGCCACCCCGAAGTTGCCCGACCCGATGTCCCGCACCGCCTCGTACTTGTCCATGCCGGCTGGGTGGGCCCACCTCCCGGTGGGCGGGCTCTCATGCAGGCGCGCAGACGCCGACGCCGCCGCCGCGGGGAGAGGAGGGAGGAGGCACAGGGCAGGGGAGCGAGGCGAGCTCGACGAATCGATGGATGGGTAGAGCCGTGCAGGTGGCGGAGGAGGCGGTATGGTCTTGCGGCGTGTGCGTCGCTTTCCGGCGTGGCGCTTTGTACGCCTTGTGCGCTCGCCGGCTATATATAGACGCGCGGGGCCGCTGGGTGGCGCCCACCGTGGACGCCCGTGGCGTGTCCAGGAAGGAAGACGTTCTGCTTAATTTCTATCGGCGTGGGATTAGCCTCTGTTTTCCCTTCGGATTTTTTCCCCTGTGGGGTTCGGTTTCTGGAAAAAAAAATTGGCCCCTTGAAGTTTTTTTTTTCGAAAACAGCCTTGTGGACCTGTTTTTTTTTTTTTTGCGAAAGTAGCCTCCTAGCGTGGCTAGAGACCGCGCAAGGCACCTGTCGCGGCCGATAAGCGCGACAGGTGCCTGTCGCGGCTAGGGAGCATGCAAGGTGCCTGTCGCGGCTGGAAATTTTTTTTGACTGTTTTTTATATTAATAATTTCGTATGAACAGTACATATAAATAATTTTAAAGAAAAATTCATACGATTAAATTTATGAAAAAAACATTACAAAAGCAACTACACTATATATTAAAAGGCTGCACAAAAAAATCATGTCCCATGCGTCGGCCAGGTCATCTCCGTCGCCCACGAATCTGGTCTGTCGAGAATGTCAAGTGGTCAAGCGCATGTTATTCGCCACGTAGGTCGTACCGTGGGTCCTTGGTTGATGTGTGCGCATGCTCAGGAGGTGTAATCGTGGCAGGTGGCCCCGAGAAAAACCTTCCAACCAATCTTTTGGCTGTGAAGTTTGTCCATGCGAGGGGATACAGTATGCTTGACCATAGTACCAGCCCTCAGAAGGGCCAGTTGCATAGCCCTATGGTGCTTGAGGCTGAGAGGAGGACGGCCCCGGATGCCTGTAGCTGTACGAGGTGGGGTGTACGGTGCATTGCCTGAAAGACCCCATTAGTCTAGCAATGTACTGTATCGGCCTTCCACCTACTGGTACTCCTGCGACAGAGAATCTCTGCCAGTCGTCGGGATTGTGGCCTATAACTCTATGGCCTTCGGTATGACATTCTTGTGCCTACGTGATGATGATGGCAATAAGGTCGGGTCCCTTCAACGAACCTACGTGCAACACCACAATTAATGGTCAAGACTAGAGCATTTCAACATAGCACACGTACAACTGTGTGATGACTCACGAAAGCATTGTGTGGTATGGCTGGCCGGTCATAGACGCCGGGTCAATGCGTGGACGCGCTGCACCATGATGATCGTGGTGGCGACAATGCATGATGGGATCATGTTCGATGCCTTGTGTCAACATTGCTAGGTCTACCACAGCTCAAGTTGCAAATGACTGTTTTCACGTCCTTGCGTATGGACTTGATCATCCCCTTGAAGCCTTCCACTGTGGCAAACCATCCCGGTTGGGACACATGTTCAGTCCATTACAAAATGTCGTACATGCGTTCCAGCTGCATGGGGTTGCAAGGCAAAGATTCGATAGTTCACCAATTTTGAAAGGTTACAAAATGTGGGCCTTTATGAACATACCTAGTCACCACACTGTGTTGCTTGGTGTATGTTCGCCCCCACGCCAGGCGATCGGTGTGACTGGGCTCTGCAGGTCGTGGCGGGGGCGTCCCTGTCAATCTTGGCCGCATGCTCTGCACATACCATTCCAAATACGTGCCATATGTGTCCTTGCCGTACGGTTGTGTCTTGTTCAGGGTCAATGCAAGTGCAGCCAACTCCCACTCATATATCCAACGTTGTTGTGTCAGCCGCCAGTCATCGCTTTTCCGACCCTTCTTCATTTGCCTGCGAGTCCAACATAAAAAATCAAGTTAGAATTAACACAACAAAGGTATATCTAGAAGCTTAAGTGTAGGCCGTCTGTCCTGGCGCAAGGCACAAGCATTGGAAGGTCGAGGTGCGAATGGACGTCCATCAGTGTTTATGCTATGC
The DNA here is from genome assembly GCA_017311315.1 of Dendrocalamus latiflorus. NCBI lineage: Eukaryota > Viridiplantae > Streptophyta > Magnoliopsida > Poales > Poaceae > Dendrocalamus > Dendrocalamus latiflorus. Next base: position 25,429,393 of record CM029662.1, read on the forward strand.
AATTTATCCTTTGTATAATTTATATGCATGTTGGTGTTCATCTATTGATTACTTATATGTTTTGCATTGTTGACATCGTAGGTTTTCATCGCTCCCTCGCCATGACTAAGGATTGCTGGGGAAGGGGAGACGAAGGTGAAAGATCAAGCTCCGATTAAGTTAGTTTTTGTGTTAATGATAAATACCATAATGAGATTTTGGTGATATTAACAAATACCATTATAATTTTTTGATGATAATGACAAATGTATGTATGAGACTAATATGATTGTTCAAGTATATTACAGCTTAGTCTCATTTGGATGGAAAGGTGAAATCAAGAGGTATGCATTCGAAATCACTTTCTCATATATTAATGTATTCCTTACATCCAAAATATAGATTGAACTCCTCGATTAGTCCAAAATGAATATGTGCATATGTCTTCATTATATACACTTGTATGCACACATTTAGGGGGAGCTATCTCTATGTTTTGGAGTTTCATAAGTATTGATCCATGTTTCTTTTAATATGCATATTTATGATCTTTACTTTAAAATACATTCTTGAGTATATATAGCTTGTATAGTTTGTATATACTCATGTACAATCGAGTTGTCACCTAACTTCTCCATTATGTGTTAATGGTTGAATGATTAATAACAACCGGATAAGTAAGCTTTGTCTAAAGCTTATCGTAGAGTATGAATTGTTGTGTACAAATTATATACTCGTAAATCAATTTTTGTCTCATTGTTTGTTGAGATTGTCATGAATTACCAAAAAGGGAAGATTGTTGAATCTAGTCCCTATTTTATGTGTTAATGGTGAAGTTTAATAACTGATGATAATTGTTTTGTGGACTAACAGTGTTGTGGTTACAGACCAAACAGAGAGAGAGATGGTAGTGGAGAGGTGGGAGTGTTCTGACTCACCCTCCCCCTCATCCTGGTGTATATATATTCACATGAAGTATGCTTTTACAATTATGCCCTCACACCCATATCTCCTCATTGGGGGTACTTATGTCATTGCACATGTTACTCTGGTTCTTATAACCTCCTAACAGGCCTGCTGGGCTTAGGTGGGGGCCACCCCTACGACAGGAGCCTCTCATGGTGAAGGGCTTCACAGGGCCGAAGCCATGTCGCCGAGTCCTTTGGCCCCCTCCGTCCCCTGCGGCCTGTGAACTTCTCCAAGCTCGTGGTTGGGGAGCCCGAGTTTTGGGATGGAAGGTGTCTTGCTGAAGCAGACGCGCGCGCACTCCGTCCCCTACCCTTCGAACGGGTGGCAGCGGAGCCTGACGCCCAGTCGAAGTAGACGTGCGCGCACTCCGTCCCCTACCCTTCGAACGGGTGGCAGCGGAGGCTGGCGCCCAGTCGAAGTAGACGCGCGCGCTCTCCGTCCCCTACCCTTCGAACGGGTGGCAGCGGAGGCTGGCGCCCAGTCGAAGTAGACGCGCGCGCTCTCCGTCCCCTACCCTTCGAACGGGTGGCAGCGGAGGCTGCCGCCGAGTCGAAGTAGGCGCGCGCGCTCTCTGTCCCCTACAATTCGAACGGGTGGCAGCGGAGGCTGGCGCCGAGTCGAAGTAGACGCGCGCGCACTCCGTCCCCTACCCTTCGAACGGGTGGCAGCGGAGGCCGGCGCCCAGTCGAAGTAGACGCGCGCGCTCTCCGTCCCCTACCCTTCGAACGGGTGGCAGCGGAGGCTGGCGCCTAGTCGAAGTAGACGCGCGCGCTCTCCGTCCCAGCGGAGGCTGGCGCCTAGTCGAAGTAGACGCGCGCGCACTCCATCCCCTACCCTTCGAACGGGTGGCAGCGGAGGCTGGCGCCGAGTCGAAGTAGGCGCGCGCGCTCTCCGTCCCCTACCCTTCGAACGGGTGGCAGCGGAGGCTGGCGCCTAGTCGAAGTAGACGCGCGCGCTCTCCGTCCCCTACCCTTCGAACGGGTGGCAGCGGAGGCTGGCGCCTAGTCAAAGTAGACGCGCGCGCACTCCGTCCCCTACCCTTCGAACGGGTGGCAGCGGAGGCTGGCGCCTAGTCGAAGTAGGCACACGCGCGCTGCGTCCCTGCGCTAAGATTGAAGCTTGGCGCCAATATTGTGGCGCTTCAGAGCTGTTGTGACCTTGCAGCCTGGTAGTGCGCTTTTAATGGCGGCTGGAATTGCGCCGACGCCTGGCCTGGCAGAAGTCAGGCTGTCGCGTCGTGCAGTCTGCTATTCTGGAGGTGGGACACATGGCGCCTCACGACTGGTGCGTCGTGGGATGTGAGCGGTTGCGTGACCGCGGTCGTTCGCCTTTTCCCTAGGGAAGTTGGACGCGTGTTGAAGGCGTGTAGGCGTTGTGTGCTGCTTGATCACCTACCCGGCACGGCCCTCTAGATCCCGGCGGTTCCTCTTTCCAAATCTTGGGCAGCCGAATCGCAGCGAGTTTGATCTGTCTGCGCTTCAGACCATATGAGAGGCGAGCAGCCTTTATAAGGTGCTAGTGTTGAGGTGAAGGCACACTTTCTTGCTCTGCCTTTTGATCTGCCGCTTTGCTTCCGCCCGTGCCAATTGTCACGCCAGTTGCTCCTTTCCCTGCTTCTTCCTCCCTTGTCGCGAAGAGCGATGGCTAGCCAGGACGACGCCACCTATCATCCCTGCAACGGTTCCTTGCCTAGCCAGGGCGAGGCGTCCCATCCTTCCAAGGAGTACAAACTGGTGCCGCGGGGGAGCGCGCGCGCCAACAAGTGGTGGAACGCCATGGAGCACTCGGGAGGCTGCTGCTCCCGTGTGCTGGGGAAGAGCCGCGTGACTGAAGGGACGCTGCAGCGGCTCGTGGATGAGGGGAAGATCGTGGATCGCAATGGGGCTCGCCTACCCCGCCGGGACGAGACGGAGCCGAAGCCCGGGGCAATGGAGGCGATCGTTTTTGTCACGTTCTTCGACGCCGGCCTTCGCATTCCCTCCACGTTGTTCGTGGGCGAGGTCCTGCGGGCCTACAAGTTAGAGCTAGCTCAGTTGACGCCCCACGCGATACTCCGCCTAGCTGTCTTCACGTGGGCGATGTGGACAGAGGGGTGGCGTCCCAGCGCGAGCTTATTCGCCACACTGCACGACGCACACTGTCGACCCAGAAAGGTTGACGGGGCGGCGTCCAACTTCGGCGGTGTGGACTTCGTGCTCCGGGCGTCATGCGCGACGTTGTTCCCTGTGCCAGCCTCGTCAGGGCAATGGGCGTCCGGTTGGACTCGGCGGTGGTTCTATTACACCGTGACCGACAAGAGCGGAATGCAGTGCCGAGGTGGGCCAATCTCGTTTAACAGCACACCGAGTCTGAAGGTGGAGATTGACGACACGCGAAAGCTACAGAGTCTTGTCGGTGTCACCCGTCGAATGAGCGTGCGCGACCTAGCCGAGGAGTTCACAATGTATGGGGCGGCGCCACTCTCCTCGCGGGGGAAGTATGTCGGACAGAACGGCCCCCGCGAGGACGGGTTCGATCCATCCATATCCCGCCTGCTTCCGCCCTCCGCTCGTTGTAAGTCGCCCAGCACGCTTTACGCGCGCTATTGTATCTGTTTGGTTTCCGCCTGACTGACGTGATCTCCTGCGCAGTGGCTCGGCTAGAAGATGCGGAGCGTGCGGTTGCGGCGCTCCTCGGCCCGTATACGTTTAAGGAGCACCAGGCTCGCGAGGCCACAGTCAAGGCGGCTAAGCAGGGGCGGGTAAACCGCACCTGCGAGGCTCTGGGCATTACTGTGCCCGAGCGTGTGCTGCCGGAAGAGCTTCCCGCCGGGACTCCAGGCGCTCAGGACGGTGATAGCCCTGCGGGGGTGTTATCTTCGCGACGCCGGGCCCATTCCCCGGCTGCCGTATGCGACCCGGCGGCCTCCTCGGCGACTAGCACAGCTGAGACGGGGCGTGCGACCGGCGGTGGGCCTGGCCATACTGCATCGGAGGAACGCACCGCCTCGGATCCCCCGGCACCTTCTGCCGACGCCCACGAGCCCGTGCTCGCGGCCATCGTTGAGCTGGAACTCGCCAGCCCGGGGGGTGGCGTCGTTCCTGGCGAGGAAACCACGGTTGATGGGGAGTTATCAACCGCGGCGGCCGGTGAGGGCGCGCCCCCTACAGAGAAAACCGTGGGGGCGATGGTAACCGTAGGTGGTGTTGCCGCGGAATAGTCGCCTGTGCCGCCGCAGGCGAAACGCCTTCGGACTCAGTCCCCGCCGCCAGCGAGGGGTCGATACGCCGTTGCGGGGCCTTGCCGCGGGATTACGGCGTCTGGCGCAGCCGAGAAGACCTCCTCACCGACCGCCGAGGCGCCTGCCTCCTCCTTGGCAGTCGAACCGGCGCCACCTCTTACCGCGACAAGGGGCGCAGGAGGTAGGTGTGAGTCCCTTTCTTCTCCAGACTTCGCGAGACTCTCTCCGATCTGCTCGCTCATTCTGCCGACATCAGGCGAGACGACGTCTCCCGGACGTGGCGAAGGATCGAGCAGCGGAGGTATGCGCGAAGTCGGAAGCCTTGTGCAGGGTGCCCCGCAGGTGTCCGCTGCTGCTGACGTGGCTGTGGCCTCGATAAATCTTGGCGCGTTGGGGCCGGGGCTCGCTCGCTCGGACTTCCTCCCTCGCCCGGAGATATTTTGCGACCTCACCGCAGCCGCAGAGCGTGCCGACAACGGCTTCAACCGAGAGATGTTGTCGTCATGCGCGGGGAACTCCTAGCGCTCGCGCTGCAGGCCTCCGAGATGAGGGTAAATATGTGCGCTTCAGCTTGTAAGGTACTGCTGGACGCCTGCAGATTTGTTGTCTTTGCCAGACGCTTGCCCTCAGCCGGTCCTTTGACGAGGCCCGCGTTCGGGAGCGGAGGGCTCTGGAAGCCAGCCTTCGTGAAGCTAACACTGCTCTCGCCGCGAAGGACGAAGAACTTCGCGCGTTGGAGGGGGCTATGGCGGCCGCACAACTCGAGGCCACGGAAGCTCGGGGCGCCGCGGCTGAGGAGCGCACCGCCTTCGTGCAGCAGATCGCCGTCCTAGAAGGGGAGAACGCCCAGCTGGCGGAGTCTGCTGCCGAGAACCGCCTCGTCTTGGAAAATGCGTCCATGTCGGCATGGCGGGCCATGGTGTCTCTGAACCAGGCCCTCCGAGATCTGTGCGTCCGAGTGCCGGACACTACGCACGGGCCGGAGGCCCTGTCAGAGACGCTCGGGCTGATCGAGGAGGGGGCCGGTGTTGCTCTTCGTGGCGCCAGAACCTTTGGCGAGCACTGCAGTTATGTTGGTGCGTGCTTCGCCCTCGCCCTGCTTCACACTCGTGGGTGTAGACATACCCATGAGCTAGCGAATCCTCAACTGGATCCTCCCGGCCGACCAGAGGCTATGTCGGACGCCATCTGCTCCATCGGGCCTAGCCTGCAGAACTTCCATCAACGGATCTGGGGCCGCTTCGGAGAAGATGCAGCGAGGGTCGCCGTGCAGCAGACGCTGCATGGGGAGGGGGACCTCCTCCAGTGGCTTGAAGGGGTCCTTCAGCGCCACGGCGACGACGGCACGGGTTCGCCCGCCCTGCGCCAAGGCTGAGCGGCAGGGGGATGATGTACTGGTTCTTACGCTTGTAACCATGTAACCCCTTTGCTGTTATAATGGAGCCAAGTAATACCTTATGCTTGGTGTTACCTGCCGCCGAGCGCGGAGGGCCGGTCTGCGCATCTCGTTTATACTCCGTGGAGTGGCGCGTGCGGAGGCGAACCTCGACGCTACGTCTTATTTAAAGTCCGTGGACTAGTGCGCGCGGAGGCGGACCTCGACGCCACGACTTCCTTTATAGTCCGGAGACTCGCGCGTGCGTAGGCGGACCTCGACGCTACGTCTTACTTAAAGTCCGTGGACTGGTGCGCGCGGAGGCGGACCTCGACGCTACGACTTCCTTTATAGTCCGGAGACTCGCGCGTGCGGAGGCGGACCTCGACGCTACGTCTTATTTAAAGTCCGTGGACTGGTGCGCGCGGAGGCGGACCTCGACGCTACGACTTCATTTATAGTCCGGAGACTCGCGCGTGCGGAGGCGGACCTCGACGCTACGTCTTATTTAAAGTCTGTGGACTGGTGCGCGCGGAAGCGGACCTCGACGCTACGACTTCCTTTATAGTCCGGAGACTCGCGCGTGCGGAGGCGGACCTCGACGCTACGTCTTATTTAAAGTCCGTGGACTGGTGCGCGCGGGGGCGTCCCCCCGTTGCGTCTTATTTAAAGTCCGTAGACTGGTGTGTGCGGAGCTAGGCTCAACGCTACGTCTTATTTAAAGTCCGTAGACTGGTGCGTGCGGAGCTAGGCTCAACACTACGTCTTATTTAAAGTCCGTAGACTGGTGCGTGCGGAGCTAGGCTCAACGCTACGTCTTATTTAAAGTCCGTGGACTGATGCGTGCGGAGCTAGGCTCGACGCTACGTCTTATTTATAGTCCGTAGACTCTCGCGTGCGGAAGCTGAGCTCAACGCTACGTCTTATTTAAAGTCCGCGGACTGATGCGTGCGGAGCTAGGCTCGACGCTACGTCTTATTTATAGTCCGTAGACTCTCGCGTGCAGAAGCTGAGCTCAACGCTACGTCTTATTTAAAGTCCGTGGACTGATGCGTGCGGAGCTAGGCTCGACGCTACGTCTTATTTATAGTCCGTAGACTCTCGCGTGCGGAAGCTGAGCTCAACGCTACATCTTATTTAAAGTCCGTGGACTGATGCGTGCGGAGCTAGGCTCGACGCTACGTCTTATTTATAGTCCGTAGACTCTCGCGTGCGGAAGCTGAACTCAACGCTATGTCTTATTTAAGGTCCGCGGACTGATGCGTGCGGAGCTAGGCTCGACGCTACGTCTTATTTATAGTCCATAGACTCTCGCGTGCGGAAGCTGAGCTCAACGCTACGTCTTATTTAAAGTCCGTGGACTGATGCGTGCGGAGCTAGGCTCGACGCTACGTCTTATTTATAGTCCGGGGACTCGCGCGTGCGGAGGCGGACCTCGACGCTACGTCTTATTTAGAGTCCGTGGACTGATGCGTGCGGAGCTAGGCTCGACGCTACGTCTTATTTATAGTCCGGGGACTCGCGCGTGCGGAGGCGGATCTCGACGCTACGTCTTATTTAGAGTCCGTAGACTTTGTTCTGCTCAGCGCGGACAAGGGATGCTCTGGGAACAGCAACCTTTATTGAACTCCCGTTTGCGCGGGCGGGCATCGCATAACAAAGGGCTGGTGGCTCTACGCTTGCTGTCCTGCTTCTAGGCGTAGTATCGCCGCAACATGTCCGCGTTCCATGTGTGCCGGAGGGCTTGTCCCTCGAGCGTGGCGAGGCGGTACGCCCCCTTCGGCAATGCCTCCGTCACGATGTACGTGCCTTCTCATTTGGACTCCAACTTGCCAACGGTCTCCGCCTGGAGCGCTACTCTGAGAACGAGATCCCCAGGCTTGAACCCCCGCGGGCATATAGAGCGGTCCCGAGTACGCATTATCTGTCGCGTGTACTTCTCAACATGGTGGGCTGCGTCTGCCCGTATCCCGTCGAGGAGGTCCAAGGACACACGGCGCTCCTCTTCGGGTGCTTGGACGAGGACCCTCCGCGAGCCGGCCTTGATTTCCTCGGGCGTCACCGCCTCATCACCGAAAAGGAGCCTGAACGGCGCGAATCCCGTCAGGCGCGTTACCGTTGTGCGAAGCGACCACAGAACACTGTGAAGCTCGCTTGGCCACTTGCCCTTCGGCAATCCGACCAGGCGCTTTATGATGGCGGCGGAGATGGCGTCATTCGCCCGTTCGACCGCCCCGTTGGACTGGGGATGCCCTACCGAGGCGAATCGGAGGGTGATGCCCATGCTGTCACAATATTCTTTGAAAAGGGTGGCGTCGAACTGCAGGCCATTGTCAACCGTGAGCTCCCGGGGCACGCCGAAGCGACATATGATGTTTTGCCATCGGAAGCGCTGTATGGCCACAGAAGTTACTTTGGCCAGGGCAACCGCTTCCGGCCATCTGGAGAAATACTCCAGCGCGACTACCACGAACCGGAGGTCCCCTGGAGCTCGGGCAAGTGGTCCTACTATGTCGAGGCCTCAGCGTGCCAGTGGCCACACCGGGGGAATGGGGTTGAGGCTCGTCGGGGGCCTGCGGATGATGCGCACCATCCACTGGCACCCTTGGCACCGACGGACGAGGTCCTGGGCGTCGGTGGTGGCGGTCGGCCAGTAGAAGCCTTGCCTGAACGCCTTGCCGACCAACGACCTCGGCGCCAGGTGGGATCCGCACACGCCCGCGTGGATCTCCGCCAGGAGCTCCTTTCCCCCCTCCGTCGAGAGGCAGCGCAGGAGCGGTGCGCAAACCCCCCTCTTGTAGAGTATCCCTTCAAACACCTGGAAGGACCTTGCGCGGTGCTGCAAGCGCCGAAGCTCGGCGGGGTCGTCGGGCTCGGCGATGCCTTGCAAGAAATTGAAGATGGGCTCTCGCCAATCACCTGGCCGGTCAATGTGGTGGACGAGTGCCGCGTCCCGGTTGTCTTGCGCGATGGCTGCCTGCGCTAGTATTTCGTAAAACACCCCCTCAGGGGGGCAGTTGCTGGCTGGCCGCCTTAGCGAGGGCGTCGGCCTGCTCGTTCTCCGCGCGGGGGATGGCCTTGACGGTGACACCCAAGAAGTGCCTTTCCCTCACCCTCACGGCCGCGAGGTATTTGGCCAACTCAGGGTCCTTGGCTTGATATGACTTGTCCACATGACCAGCCACCAAGCGCGAGTCGGTGCGGACTAGCACCCGTCTCGCGCCAACTGCCTTGAGCTTCGCCAGGCCGAAGAGCAATGCCTCGTATTCAGCCGTGTTGTTGGTGGCTGGGAAGGCAAGGCGCGCCGAGTATAGCAAACGCTGCCCCTCGGGCGTGACGACCACCGCCCCTACGCCCGCGCCGGCGACGCCGTAAGCGCCGTCGATCGTGAGCGTCCAGACGGGGTCATCGTGCGTCTGGACGGGTTGGGCCGGCGGGGTCCATTCGGCGAGAAAATCCGCAAGGACTTGGGATTTGATTGCCGTTCGCGAAGCATACGTCAAGGAGAAGGGAGCGAGCTCGGCAGTCCATTTGCCGATGCGCCCTGTGGACTCCTTATTGTGCAGCATCTCTGCCAGGGGGAATGAGGAAGGCACTGTGATCGGGTGGGCCAGGAAATAATACCGAAGCTTCCTGGAGGCCATGACCAGCGCGTAGGCGAGCTTCTCAAGCTCCGTGTATCTTGTCTTGGCGCCTTGGAGGGCTTCGGAGACAAAGTAGACGGGCCGCTGCATAGCGCCTTCCTCTAAGACGAGGACGGCGCTGACCGCGGTGGCTGACGCGGCCAGATAGAGCAGGAGGGGAGCCTCTGGTGCTGGGGCGACCAGCGTGGGGAGGCTGGCCAGGTGCTCCTTGAGCTCGTTGAAGGCCTTCGCGCAATCTCCGTCCCAACGAAATCCATCGCACCCACGGAGCGTCTTGAAAAATGGCAAGCCCCGTTCCGCCGCCCTGGATAGGAAGCGGCTTAGTGCTGCCATGCGGCCCGCCAGTCTCTGGACCTCCCTCGTAGTCTTGGGCGGCTCCATACCCAGGATGGCGTCTACTTTGTCGGGGTTCGCCTGGATGCCCCGTCCGGAGACGAGGAAACCCAGGAGCTTGCCCGCCTGCACCCCGAAGACACATTTGTCGGGGTTGAGTTTGATGCCCGCCTTCCGGAGGTTGTCGAAGGTCTCCTGGAGGTCCCGGCCATGCAGAGCAAGCTGCCGAGTTTTGACCACCACGTCATCGACATAAGCTTCGACGTTCCTCCCGAGCTGGGCGGCCAGGGCAATAGCGACGAGGCGGGTGAAGGTAGCGCCGGCGTTCTTCAAGCCGAAGGGCATTCTGACGAAGCAGAACGTCCCAAGTGGTGTGATGAAACTGGTCTTCTCCTCTGACGAAGCCGAAGGGCATTCTAGCCATGTATACCTGGTGATAGCCAGAATAGGCGTCCAGGAAACTCATGAGTTCGCACCCAGCAGTGGCGTCGACCAGCTGATCGATGCGCGGCAAGGGATAATTGTCCTTCGGGCACGCCTTGTTGAGTGCTGTGAAGTCGATGCACATGCGCCAGGCCCCGTTGGCCTTTTTGACTAGCACCGGGTTAGCGAGCCACTCTGGGTGGTGGACCTCACGGATGACCCCAGCGCGAAGAAGCTTCGCGACCTCTGTTTTGGCCGCCTGCTGCCGATCCATTGACATACGCTGAAGCCTTTGCTTGACCGGCTTGGCGTCGGGGCGGACCGTCAAGCGATGCTCGATTACTGCTCGATCTACGCCCTTGATGTCCTCCGGGGACCACACGAAAATGTCGACGTTGTTCTGAAGCACTCGGAGCAGATCCCGTTCGACCCCCGGTGGGAGCCCCTCGCCGATGGACACAAACTGCCCCTCCGCTTGGAGTGGCACCTTCTTGACTTCGCCCTCGGGCCGAGGCTTGGGCGTCCATCCGGGGGCGGAGGGCCCGTCGCCGAGCGTGCCGGAGAGGGCATGCACCAGACGATGCGGAACGCGGCTGCCGACCTCGGCCCGTCTGGCCAGGTCCTGATCGCCGAAGACGGTGATAACACCCTTTGGGCCCGGGAGCTTCACACACAAAAACGCATAGTGTGGGATCGCTTCGAAAGAGTTGATGGCGGGCCGACCCAGTATGGCGTTGTAGGGATGCGAGATATCGACGACGTCGAAGATGACATGCTCGGTCCGGATGTTACCCTTGTTGCCTTCCTGACGGAAAGTGATCGGAAGGGACACGTGCCCCAAGGCCTGCAGCGGTTGACCCCCGAAGCCTTGAAGTGGAGCTCCTGGCTGCTCTAGCCGGCTTCGTGGGATCCCCATACGGTCGAGGCCTCTGCGAACAAGATATTCGCAGAGCTTCCCCCGTCGACAAGGACGCGCCTGACGTCACAGCGCGCTATGTGGGCCTGGATGACTAGGGGGTCTTGGTGAGGGTACTCCACACCCCTGGCGTCGTTCAAGTCGAAGGTGATGTTGCGGGGCGGCATCCACAGTTGCGGCTGCTCCCCGGGAGCTTTTAAGGAGGAGCCTCCGGTGATGACGCTGACGGTGCGATGCTGCGCGCCCTCCGTTGGGGGCAGAGCCCGAGACCCGGCCGTCACCCTCCGCAGCTCCATAACTGCGGCGCATGCCCTTGTGTAATGATCCCCGTAGCCGTGTACCTCGCACCACTTGCCATAGTGCAGGAGCTCTTGTTCGGCGTGGGGTTGGCCGCCGTAATCGAGTCCGCCTTCCGATCCCCGGTCTCCCCTCCATGAGGCGGGGTCGGGTCCTTGGCGGGTACCCTCGGTGTCGCGGACATGGTGGGCCGCCTGTGTCCTGTGCTGGCGGCGCCGAGGCTTACGCCCGCTCCTTGAAGAGCCTTCCTGTACCTCGGTGTCGCCGCCTCGGGGAGGGCCTCCGCGAGGCTCTCGGCCGCGTTCCTGCTTCGAGGAGGGACCACCCGCCCCCGCTTCGCGCGGGGGGCGCTCCCCTTGGGCGAGGTCGAGGGCGGTGACGCTGCGTCTTTGCGCATCCTCCTCCGCCCGCGCATACTCGTCCATTTTGTCAAAGAGTTTGACGACTGTCTTGATTGGCCTCCGCGCGTTGTACTCGGCCATCGGGCCCGGACGAAGGCCCTGTATGGCTGCATTAACGACGGTGGTTTCATTAATGTCTTTCACCTGGCATCGAATCTTGGCGAAGCGCTGGAAGTAGTCCCGGAGCTTCTCCGAAGGTCCTTGCTTCACAGCGAAGAGTTGGTCCGCATCGACTCGCTCGACATGGTTTCCTTGGAAGTTGCTGTGAAGGCGGTCGCGAAGCTGCTCCCACGTGTAGATGGAGCCCGGCTCTATGGTAAAAAACCAAGATAGTGCCACTCCTTGCAGCGCGAGGGGGAGTCCCTTCGCCTTCGTGGTGTCATCTCCGCCCGCGGCCTCGATCGCGGTTTCGTACACGCGCACGAACTCGCGAGGATCCGTGTCGCCTTTGTACGGGTTGGTGACGCTAGGGAACTTGAAGTCTTCGGGCCACGCCGCCTGCTGCGGCCCCGCCGAAAGCGGGGACTCCAGATCTACGCGCCTCAACGGCACGCGGCTGGACGTGGGGGCTTCGCGGCTGTCCGCCTTCTCCGACGCGGGCTCGGGCGCGATTACTGGCGCGGCTTGCTGGCTCCGAGCCTCTTGCATATCGCGGACGGCTCCGCGAAGGCCCCCTAGTTCCCGCTGGAACGCGTTGAGGGCTGCTAGTAGGGCGCTTTCCACCACAGGTGTTGTCGGGTCCGCCGGAACGCCCAGCGGACGGGTCGGTGCAGGGACCATCGCCTCGCGAACTCCAGATCCGCCGGATGGTTCGTTGCGGCTACCCCCGGCCGTCTGATCCGCGCTGCCGGCGAGGGTGGCGGGGGCTGTCGCCGCAGTGCCCGCGACGGGGTTGGATGTCGTTGTAGCGGCGCTGGCCGGGTCGGTCGTTGTAGCGCGAGCGTCGATGCCCGCGACCACTGCGCCTACGCCGCCGCCGACTCCTTCGGCGGCCGATGCCGAAGCCCTGGTATTCACGCGCCGCTCCGACCCAGCCGTCTTTTTTCCCTTCGCCGCCGCTGGTGAAGCTTTTTTCGGTGCCATCCTTCTTCTTCGGTCTTCAGGCTTGTCCTCGTCCTCCTCACGGACGGCGCCAACTGTTGTGGTTACAGACCAAACAGAGAGAGAGATGGTAGTGGAGAGGTGGGAGTGTTCTGACTCACCCTCCCCCTCATCCTGGTGTATATATATTCACATGAAGTATGCTTTTACAATTATGCCCTCACACCCATATCTCCTCATTGGGGGTACTTATGTCATTGCACATGTTACTCTGGTTCTTATAACCTCCTAACAGGCCTGCTGGGCTTAGGTGGGGGCCACCCCTACGACAAACAGTTTTCATGAGTTGGATGAATATGTTAGGTTCCATAAATGAGGATGACTTGGGATGACTTCATGAGTTGAAGATCATCAAGTCAAGATTGAGAAGAAGATAACTTCATGAGTTGAAGGCTATCAATAAGAAGAAGGCTTCATGTGTTGAAGGCCATCAAGAAGAAGATGTATCATGAGTTGATGCATGTCCAAGATGATCATGTGTTGATCAAGAAAAATGAAGACCATCATGTGTTGATGGGGTTGATGAAAAAGATGTATTATGAGTTAATGCATATCGAGACGATGACTTAAGGCAAAGGTATGACTAGCTAGGGTTAAGAATGTGTTCTTAGTCTTTTACCGGTCTTGGTGTTTGGTTGTAAGACCGGATTGCTAGTATAGGTTGCCGTACTATTAAGAGGGGTCATGTCTAGTAGTTTGAGTCTCATCATATGTTGATAGCTCAAACCTCACTTGCTCTAGCTCTCTTGACATGAGGCTTGCATTTGCGAATGTGTTTTGCAAATGGTTGAAGCTCATGTAGAGGACTATGCATGCAAATGTGTTTTGTAAGTGCTTGGAGTCCATGTTTTCATTCTTTGAGATATGAGGCTTATATTTGCAAATGTGTTTTGTAAATGATTGAAGCTCATATAATCCTTGTGGCATGTAACTTAGGTTTGCGAATGTGTTTTGCAAACGTAAGAAATCCGTGTACCAATTCTTTGTGTCATGATTCCAAAAGTGTGCAAATATATTTTGCAACTTGTTGGGAATCATGTGTGATCTTTGTGTGCATGATATCGTAGTTTGCAAATATGTTTTGCAAAATCTGTTGAGATATCTGCATTTCTCAGAAAAACCGGAAGTATTGGCTCTGTAAGCGGTACTACCGGAGCTGGCGGTCTGACCGGCTTTGTAGTAGTGGTCAAACCGACATTATCAGGTCTGCCCGGGCCAGAAGAGCAGTCTGACCAAGGAGCGGTCAGATCGGCTCAATCCTGGCGGTCAGACTGGTAAGTGACCGACGGTCAGACCTTCTCAAAGAAGGTTGTGAGAAGACCTGGCGAAGTTGTGAAGATTGGAGCTCACTTATCTGGAGCGGGAAAGAGCTACCACTAGTGGAATTGAGGTAGAAGGCTTAATTTGTGGAGCCGGTATGATTAGTTCGAGCTTATCTCAACGTAGACTAGGGGAGACCGGCAAGTCTCCGAACACCACGGTAAAGAGAGACCGTGTTATTTGTAGTTTGCTTTCTTGTGCTCAATTTAATTTCAAGCAATTTACTTACTTAGAATTAATTTGATTCTTGTATGTCTAGAATTGCAAACCTTGACCTAGACTAGAAGTGTTGGTGTACTTAGGCGAATTTATTTGTTCTAGGCACTATTTGTACTAAACCAATTTGAACTTAGCTTCCGCATTGCATACTTGGTTTAGGCAAATAGAAAAGGTCTTTAATTGTTAGTATTAATTTGAAGAGAATTTTTAGACCGCCTATTCCCCCTCTAGTCGACCTCCTCGATCTTACAGAAGGCCGGGCGAAGGAAGCTGGTATGCCTTGTGCAGGCCTAGCGGGAGCTAAGGCACACGGCGTGCCAGGATGTGTGGGCGCCAAGGCACCCAGGGCACAAGCGTAGGGCACTCTTCCTCCTGTTGGATTATTGGAGGAGACATTAGGTTCAGCCATAAGCCGACAGAGAGGCTACAGGGAGCCTCGGGTCATGCATGGTGTGTGGAGCGCCAGGGTGCTGGGCCATCGAGGCATGCGGAGCACGCAGGGCACTGGGGCGAAGCCTATTGAGGTGAAGGAGCAGACGTCGGGCCGTCCCACCGAGGCATGGCCCTCAAGACAGGAGATGCATCGGAGCAAAGCCTGTTGAGGCAAAGCAGCAGACGCGGGACCTCCCCACTGAGGCATATCCTTCAAGGTAGGCGGCACATCGGAATGAAGCCTGCTGAGGCAAAGAAGTGGATGATGGGCCGCCCCCACATAGCCTTTCAGACGGGTGATGCATCGTAACGAAGCCTATTGAGGCGAAGAAGTGGCCACAGGGCATCAGGAAGCCGAGGTGTAGGGCAGGGGAGCGCAAAAGTGTGGGCGTGAGGGTGGCCAAAGCGAGTGCTGGAACGCTAGGGCGCACGAACGTGCAACCAAGAGGCCGCATGTAACATTCCAAAATTTTTAATTGCATTTTATTGGTTTTTTGGAATTTATTTAGATTTATCTGGATTTTATTTCAAAACCTAGAGTAAGCAAATTTAATTTAAGCATTAATTAAAGCCAAAAAAGAGTTTAGATTATTTTTCCTATGTTCTCCTTGATTTATAGTATTGTTGAGAATTTTTTGAATTTTAAAAATCAATTACAAAGCTAAAAAGTATTTTTGTAAAATTTAAAAGACCAAATTTAAGTTGGAAATATTTTTCCTATGTCTAAAACATCTCTAGGAATGTTTGAGAATTTTTCTAGAATTTTTAGACTTCATTTGATATTTTCTAAGTATTTTTAAACCTTCCCAATGTTTCTAAAAATCAAAAACAAATTCTAAACCCAAAACCTCTTCCAGCCGACACGTGGCACTCTCGGATCCAATCCATCCCCGCCCGATCTAATCTGAGCTGTCCCCTTTCACTTACCCCTTCGTTTTAAATCCGACGACCCTGATTCACTCCACGACACTTGGCGTTCATCTGACCACCTGCCTCTCTCCTCTTCTCCTCTCCCTCTCGCCGACATGTGGGCCCCGCATGTCAGCTCCTTCTTCTCCCCTCCCTTCTTCTTCCTCCGTCCGCCGCCAAGGCCGGCCTTCCCAAGCTTTTAATTCGGTCGTTTCTTTTCATTTAAGTCCCGAGCAAATGCGCCATCTGAGTGCCCTCGTCACTCCGCCTTCACTCCGCCCGTTTTCCCTCCGTTTTAAAGTCCGTTAACCGACGTTGTGCCGTGTCTAATCGTCTTCACTCCAGCGAGGTCGTGCTCGACCGTTACTCCTCTCCACGCTTATATAAACCCTCCTCGTACCCTGTCCTCCCCTCCTTTTCCTCTCTCGTGCGCCCGAGAGCCCCGCATCGTAATTTCCCCTCTCTCCTACGCCCGAGTGCCCCCGCACCTCTTTTCCTCTCTCTCGGCACTGACGAAGCTCCGGCGAGCAATCCCGAGAGCCCTCGACCTCCTCGGGCCCTGCCGACGTCATCTTCCTCTTTGCCGCGCCCGTGCGAGCCTCACCCGCCCCTCGGCCGTGTCCCAGCGCCACCGGAGAACCCTCACCACTAGAACCGTGCACCGCTGCCGCTTCTCTGTTGTCGCCGACCACCCTTCGGTCCTCGCCGAGCATCGCCAAAGGTACCAAGGGACTCCCCGTCGCCTCCTCTTGCTCCTGAGCCTCTCCCCGTGCACCGCCGCCCGCCGGAGCGCCGGCGACCCTTGGGTCCCGAGCGCCGCCCCGGTCAGTTAGGCAATGTCAGCGGCCGAGACGACGTGGCAGCCGATGTGGACACCTTGTGGACACCACGCCAGCGCTTGCTCGGCTGGTCAGCAGCCACGCCAGCCGCGTGCCACCTCAGTCGCATCCCTGGTCCATGAAACCAGTCCACCAAAGCCGGCCCCACCTGTCAGTAAAATAATATCCTTTTCCTTTAGAAATTTAATTCAGCCGGAAATTAAATTTTGTTGCTGACATCATCATGATGACATAATTCCCTTTTCCAGTAGAAAGATAATTCAACCAAAAAATAAATCCAATGCTGATGTCATAAATCGAATTTCCAGCACAAAAATAATTCCAGAAAATCAGCCTTTTCCTTTTCTTTAGAATTCAAACTTCCAAAAGCCCGTATTTCTTCATTTTTACTCCGGTTTGACCCGTTCAAATTTCTAAATTCTCGTCAAAGAACAGGCAAAAAAGCTCAAAAAAACCAAAAGTTCAGAAAAAGACGAAATTATGAATAGTGAAAAATAAGTCAGAAGCCAGAAGCTAAAGCTGAAACGAGCGGGGAAATGCATGTCATCTAGCTTCAGAAGCCAAAAACCGTTTTAAAATATTGGGTTATTAATATGGCTTTTTTTCTTTTCTATTTTGCCTTTGCATTATCTATAAATATATAACGGTGTTTTTTATTTTTTATTTAATTAAATATCTTAAAAAAACTAATAGCTTTTATAGTATCATTTCAGCTAAAAGTTATAGCACTTTTGAACCGGCCGTAAGTCATCTGGTATAGCGTCTTAGTTCCCTTGATACGGCTAGAGTTCAAAACAGCGTGCATTATCTTATCTTAGGTGATTATTTGCGTGGATTTCTAATATGATTTTTCTGGATTTGATCTCAAGATGTGTCGCTAGCCTGGCTTCCTCGACCCATTCCATGTAGCAAACGTGCTTAGTGCCCAAGCTGGCAGAGAGATGTTTCTAAAACACCAGCGTGGCATGCACAGGGTTAAAAATTTAGCACTTGTCACGGCCCGGGCGGCACGTATCGACACACCGCCGGGCGGCCGAGTAGCGCATGGGCAGGTTGCACGAGATCTTTGGCTGGTCAAGCAGAGGAGCTCCCGACGTCGGCGCGCCCGTGAGAGCGACCTGCCGACCAAAAAAATAGAGTTGACGACGTGCGTAGGAGAGGCTGGAGCGTTCGGCAGCAGACGATCGAAGCTAATCTCTGTCGCAACGCCGTCCACTCCACACCGTGAGACTGAGATGAGTTGCTGTTCTTTGCTAGTAGGTTTAGCTCGTACAAGCATCTAGTCTAATTGGCAAAGATGACTTGCAGAGATTGACTTAATTCAGAGGGCACATTTACAGTATGGTAAATTGGACTGCAAAAAATATGTAGTAGAATCAACACGCACTACTTTCTAAGTACTAGAATGAAAGAACTCAAGGACTCCATCGTAGCCAAAGAAAAAAAAACAAAAGAAATGGTGGAGCTGGAGCAGAGATACGAAAGATTCGTCCGACGGGGTCCACTCCAGAAACGAAATCTGCGTCAAAAGAATGGAAGATTTGAAGGCAGAAACAAGTCCTCTTGGATGGCAGAACCTGCGGGAGAGGCGCACGTAGGTGGGGGCTGGTACTGCATCAAAGATGCAACAGTGGCATGTGATGCCGTATGCTGTTGTTTGCTTAGGCCCTTGCACCGTTGTATGCCCACAAGCTGCCCCTTGCTGCCTTCACAAGCGTGACATGTTTGGTCCTTTATAGCAAGGACTTAATACGGCTTTACATGATACTATTCCCTTTTCCCATTTCCCCTTTCAGCTCAACATAATTATTCTGGAATTATATTGTCGGGACCACTCTTCAGTGTTAGTAGTAAGAGCTAGAATCTCGAATTATTCTGCTTATAAAAGCCGGCACTTCATTTTTCATTGTTTGATATGGTTGCAATCGAAGCAGACAACTAAAACTTTTACAATCACTAGCTATGAGTATTCGTGCTTTGCTACAGATAAAAAAATCGTATTATCTTAGCACATCAAGACAATATTGTCGGAGTTGGTCTGTCCGGCTCACGTCGTCGGCTCCACCTTTGCCTCCGCGCATTCTCTTGGAAATCTAGTCAATTTTCGGTATATTTTAATCCAGATATTCAGCATATAAAACATGACATAAATATACTTGAGTGATCTATCAACGATGTATTCATATTCGCTAACGAACAAGCTAACAGAAATATCTATTAACATATTCATAGCGCGCAGAAAGAAATACATCAGAAAAGTTTTTCAATTTATACCCTCGGGCGGGGCCAGTGCCGGAGACACCGGAGGCGCCGTTACCATCAGTCGACATGATGGCCTATTCGATGTAGTCGATCGAGGCGTGATGCAGGACGAAGCTTGATGCAGGAAGATGTTCGCAGTGCAGTCCCGCGAACGGTTCACCACCAGGAAGTAGATGTCGCAGATTGAGTAGTCGCGCTGATGCGCTCCCCAAAAACTTGATCGCCCGCCTACCCGTGCAGGTACACGAACGGACGAAGTTCCGGAGGCCTACTCGCCCAGAAACTTGTGCGCGCAAGGCTCTGGACCGGAGATGACAGATAACAGCAACAACACAGAACCATAATACTCTTCTCCCTTATCCCTCGTATGGAGTGGAGAGTTCTTTTGTAACAGCAAAAATGAAGAGGCGGAGTAACTGCAGCCATTAGTCACTAGTAACTGCATCCATTACTCAAAAATAACCGCAGCCATAATACACTAGTAACTGCACCGTTACTGCCAGGAGTCAGTGCGTTTCAATTTTCGAATAGATAAAGAAAAACGCGCCCGCACCCGACATGCCTGCGCGCACGCACGCGCACGGCACGGCTCGGCGTGGCGTGGCGAGGCGAGCGAGCGCGCGCGTGTATTGACTCTCTCCAATTGCACAAGGGGGTTACCACGTTCCACCTTTTAAAGTGGTGTAACTCCCATTCAATTCTCCATATGGGACTAAACAATTTTTACACCTAGCATTAATAGTGGGCCTAAAAATTTCATTTGATTAATTGCTAAATTAAAATGGACCAAGCCCAATTAATCCAACAATCCCCACCAAATTTCAAGGCACACGAGAAATGCTCTCAGTTCTGCTGTTGTTTGATATACCAGTGTTTCGATGGAGACTGTTAAGTTGAACATCCATCTAGGAAAGGAGTTACACTCATCCACAACTGAACAATGGACTATGCCTTGAATTGACAGTTTTGTGTGAACAAGCTTTATTCTATTCCTTTACTAGTACTAGGCTACCTGAAGCATCCTCTCTGGTTGGAGCATATAAGTCATACTCCATGCCTATTCATGAGTATCTAGAAATCACCCAAATCTCATAGACTGTGACCAGCAGTCGAACTCATATAGGTGTGTTCCTTCTAAGATGTCATGTAGGCCGACATCTCTGCTTTAAATAAGCCACTCGGATCACATTGAGGTAAAAACCAACCTGTCATACAGAATAGGAGAGAAGTGCATCATGAAGAAATGAGCCTTGTAAAGGTCTCTCCTCCCAGTCAACCAACAGCTTGTTTCACCATCCTACTTCACGGGATCTCCGATCACGTAGAATAGGCTACCACTGTGGTATGACTCATGTGGGTCTCAGGCCCATCTCACTCGATGCACTATCTATCACATTACGTGATAAACCCTTTGTAAATTGGTCGGCCAGATTCTTAGTTGTCTGGACATAGTCCAGCGCTATCACTCCGAAGTTTTTCAGCTTTCTGACAGACTTCAACCGCCTCTTAACATGCCTAGATGACTTCATGTTGTCCTTAGAACTGTTCACCTTGATAATTACAGTCTGATTATCACAGTTCATCAGGATAGCCGGTATCGGTTTTTCAACCACCGGCAAATCCATAAGGAGTTCACGAAGCCACTCAGCCTCAACAGTAGCGGTATCTAATGTTGTGAGTTCTGCTTCCATTGTTGACCTCGTTAAGATGGTCTCCTTGCAAGACTTCCAGGAAACAGCACCACCTCCAAGTGTGAACACATATCCACTCGTGGCTTTTATCTCATCAGCATCAGAGATCCAGTTTGAATCACTATAGCCCTCCAGTACCTTTGGGTACCCAGCATAGTGAATGTCATAGCTCACAGTTGCCTTTAGATAGCGCATTACTCTTTCAAGAGCACGCCAATGATCATCTCCCGGATTTGAAACAAACTGGCTTAGCTTGCTCACAGCAAACGAGATGTCAGGCCTCGTAGCACTAGCTAAATACATCAATGAGCCAATGATCTGGGAGTATCTCAATTGATCCCTTGTTATTCTTCGGTTTTTCCTCAATAACACACTAGGATCATAAGGAGTAGGAGCAGGCTTGCAGTCACTATAACCAAAGCGACTCAAGACCTTCTCTACATAGTGAGATTGCACAAGTGTAACCCCACCATCACCTCCTCTCAGTAGCTTAATGTTAAGAATTACATCAGCCACTCCCAAATCTTTCATCTCAAAACTCTTGGACAGAAAGTCCTTGACCTCCTCAATCACATTGAGGTTGGTCCCAAAAATCAGTATGTCATCAACATACAAGCACAAGATCACTCCTTCTCCCCCACCATAGCGATAGTACACACATCTGTCGGCTTCATTCACAACAAAGCCAGCAGATGTCAAAGTTCTGTCGAACTTCTCATGCCATTGCTTAGGTGCTTGCTTTAGGCCACACAAAGACTTTAACAACTTGCACACCTTTCCTTCTTGACCTTCTACCACAAACCCGTCTGGCTGATCCATATAAATCTCCTCCTTCAACTCTCCATTTAGGAAAGCTGTCTTAATGTCCATTTGATGAACGAGCAGACCATGAGAGGCAGCCAGGGCAAGTAGTACTCGAATTGTGGTCAATCGGGCAACAGGTGAATAAGTATCAAAGAAGTCATCGCCTTCTTTCTGGGTATAACCCTTGGCCACAAGCCTTGCCTTGTACTTTTCAATTGTATCATCAGGCCTAAGATTTTTCTTGAAAATCCATTTACATCCTACAGGTTTACACCCATAAGGACGGTCAACGACCTCCCAAGTTCCATTAGACATAATAGAGTCCATCTCACTCCGTACTGCTTCCTTCCAATAGTCAGCGTCAGGAGAAGAATATGCCTCTTCCATGGTTCTTGGAGTGTCATCCACGAGATATACAATGAAATCATCACCAAAAGACTTTGCTATCCTCTGTCTCTTACTCTTTCGAGTAACTTCATTGTTATCCTCTTCAGGATTTTCCATAGGCGTTTCCTCAACATGTTCTATCGGCACAAAAGAATCAAGGGAAATTATAGGTTCTTGACTAGATGAGCTAGGTACATCACATTTCATAGGAAATTCATTCTCAAAAATGTAGCATCTCTGGACTCTATGATTGTACCAACACGCATGTCAGGTACTCCAGTTTTTACAATTAAGAACCTATAACCCACGCTGTGAATAGCATAACCAAGAAATACACAATCTACAGTTTTTGGTCCAAGTTTGCGCTTTTTGACAATTGGCACGTTAACTTTGGCCAAATATCCCCAGGTGCGTAAATATGAGAGAGTCAGCTTCTTCTTTTCCCATTCCTCGAATGGTGTTACTTCTTTGTTCTTTGTAGGAATTCTATTCAGGACATGACACGCAGTCAATATAGCCTCACCCCACCATTCCTTAGAAAGTCCCGCAGTGTCTAACATGGCGTTAACCAAATCAGTTAGAGTGCGATTCTTTCTTTCGGCAACCCCGTTTGATTCGGGAGAATAGGGAGGCGTCCTCTCATGAATAATTCCATGTTCCTCACAGAATAAAGTAAACTCATTTGAAAAATACTCTCCCCCATGATCAGACCTTACCCGCTTGATTTTCCTCTCAAGTTGGTTTTCTACCTTAGCTTTATAGATCTTAAAGTAATCCAACGCTTCATCTTTTGTTTTTAATAAGTACACGTAGCAAAATCTAGTGCAATCATCTATAAGCGTCATGAAATATTTCTTTCCACCTTTAGTCAACATGCCATTCATCTCGCATAAATCAGAATGAATGAGTTCTAACGGTGCCAAATTCCTCGCCTCTTTTGCTGCCTTGTGAGACTTGCGAGGTTGTTTCGATTGAACACACGCATGGCACTTAGAACTTTTGACCAAAGTGAATTTCGAGATTAAACTCATATTAGCTAAGCGCGTCATACACCCAAAATTAACATGACAAAGTCGTGAATGCCAAATATTAGACTCATCATCATCGTTACACACATGGTTCACAACTTTATTACAGGAATCCATCAAAGAAAAATGGAACAAACCTCCGTTCTCATAGCCTTTACCAACAAATGTTTCATACTTAGACACGACACATTTATTGGACTCAAATGCAAGCCTAAAACCATCTCTACACAGTAGAGATCCGCTGACGAGATTCTTCTTTATGGAGGGGACATGCTGCACGTTCTTCAGCTGCACGGTCTTTCCCGAAGTAAACTTCAGATCGACCATACCAACACCATGAACAGCTGCATGCGATCCGTTCCCCATCAACAAGGAGCAACCTCGACCGACCTGATAAGATGAAAACAAGGAAATATCAGCACAAACATGAATATTAGCACCAGTGTCAACCCACCACTCAGGTGATTGACAAACAGAAAGAACTGTAGGTAAATAATTACCGTACCCCGATGTTCCTCCAGCGTCACTAATAACCATGTTGGCAGACTTCTTCTGCTTATCCTTGCGATCTGGACAATCCTTAGCCCAATGGCCAGAATCACCGGACACAAAGCAGCTGCCCTTTCCTTTGCCTTTCTTCTTAAACTCAGTAGTAGCCTTGGGCTTAACAAAAGGCTTATTTTTCTTCTTGTTGTGGAAAGCCTGAGGATTCTTCTTCTGCACCAAATTGGCGCTAGAACCTCCCTCAGCAACAACTTTCTTGCCACGAGTATCTTTTGCCCTCGCCTTCTCTTCAACACCAAGAGTGCCAATGAGATCAGTAACACTAAACTCCTGCCTCTTGTGTTTTAGAGAGGTAGCAAAATCCGACCAAGAAGGTGGTAACTTAGCGATAATACCGCCAGCCACAAACTTGTCCGGTAACTCGCACTTATTGTTCTCGAGCTCCTTTGCCAACGCCTGAATCTCATGAGCTTGTTCTACTACAGAACGGTCATCGACCATCTTGTAGTCATAGAACTGCTCCATGACATACAGCTCACTGCCAGCATCGGAAACTCCGAACTTGGCCTCAAGTGCATTCCACATCTCTCTGCCCGTAGGCAAATGCATGTACACATCCACAATGTTGTCCGCCAGTATGTTGACAAGTGCACCTCGAAACAAGTTATCCGCTGCATTGAACTTGCGTTCATCCTCATCAGACAGAGGCTCAGCGGGCTTGCCTTGTGCAACATGAAAACATTCCATGGCAGTAAACCACAGGATTGCGCGTGCACGCCATCTCTTAAAATTTGAACCATCAAACGGAGGGTGTGGCTTAAGTGACGCAGCAAAGCCAACTACCGAAAAAGACCTATCAAGTTTTTGGATTGTTGGAAATCTAGTCAATTTTCGGTATATTTTAATCCAGATATTCAGCATATAAAACATGACATAAACATGCATGAGTGATCTATCAACGATGTATTCATATTAGCTAACGAACAAGCTAACAGAAATATCTATTAACATATTCATAGCGCACAGAAAGAAATACATCAGAAAAGTTTTTCAATTTATACCCTCGGACGGGGCCAGTGTCGGAGACACCGGAGGCGCCGTTACCATCAGTCGACATGATGGCCTATTCGATGTAGTCGATCGAGGCGTGATGCAGGACGAAGCTTGATGCAGGAAGATGTTCGCAGTGCAGTCCCGCGAACGGTTCACCACCAGGAAGTAGATGTCGCAGATTGAGTAGTCGCGCTGATGCGCTCCCCAAAAACTTGATCGCCTGCCTACCCGTGCAGGTACACGAACGGACGAAGTTCCGGAGGCCTAATCGCCCAGAAACTTGTGCGCGCAAGGCTCTGGACCGGAGATAACAGATAACAGCAACAACACAGAACCAGAATACTCTTCTCCCTTATCCCTCGTATGGAGTGGAGAGTTCTTTTGTAACAGCAAAAATGAAGAGGCGGAGTAACTGCAGCCATTAGTCACTAGTAACTGCATCCATTACTCAAAAGTAACCGCAGCCATAATACACTAGTAACTGCACCGTTACTGCCAGGAGTCAGTGCGTTTCAATTTTCGAATAGATAAAGAAAAACACGCCTGCACCCGACATGCCTGCGCGCACGGCACGGCACGGCTCGGCGTGGCGAGGCGAGCGAGCGAGCGAGCGCGCGCGCGTGTATTGGCTCTCTCCAATTCCACAAGGGGGTTACCACGTTCCACCTTTTAAAGTGGTGTAACTCCCATTCAATTCTCCATATGGGACTAAACAATTTTTACACCTAGCATTAATACTGGGCCTAGGAATTTCATTTGATTAATTGCTAAATTAAAATGGACCAAGCCCAATTAATCCAACACATTCAGCTCTGCCGTGCACCTGGTAGAGTTCTACTTTTTTGTTATAGAATTTGTAGAGTGATGGAATTTGCTTTTTGATATATTACTTTTTCTGTTTTATTAGAGTTTTTTAATAAGGTGCAAATTAAGTTAGGAGGAATAGATGAATCAACATCACCATCAACTCCCTCTTTTTAGTAGAGATACATTTTATGTGGTCAATTCATCTTGATATGTATTATCTGAATATGACCAATGGTCAGTATTCAGCCTCTTCCTCGACAAAAAATTATTCAAGCTTTCTTCACCCTTCTTTAGGATAGTTTCTACTAAATAGGATGTCGAGATTTCCATATTGATGGTGCCTTGACCAATTGTTAACCTATACACACACACATATTATAAATAACAGGGGCACCATGGTGCCCAGGCTCTATGATTAAAACTTTCCATTTATGATTGAGGCTTTCCATCCTGATATTATATATCATTACACTTGCACGCATCTAAAAGCAATCTAAAGGCAGGGAGGCTTGGTGCCCGAGCACCCTGGTGTCCCATTATATATATATATATATATATATAGTATAAATAACAGGTATATATATAAAATTACTATTCAGTGGCTACGTGTGGAATAAGCGTGCGTCCTTGACTGACCTAACCAGCCAACTGCTCCACAATCGCACCCTATGGGTAGTTACTAGTGTTTGTTGATTATGGTAAAATTACTATCGTATGTACATCAAATTATCATCTGTAATTCATGAAGTTACTTAAAGTTATCATCCCAAATTCATGAAGTTACTGCCATGTATAAGTGAAGTTACTGCCAACATGCATGTATTGAGAGGAGAGAGAAACATGTATATTAATAGCAAATAACTCATATGAAAAGTTACTCTGTGTGTGAGTGAAGTTACCGTCAAATACATATCGATTCTTGGCCTGCAAAATCCTACACGCAAATGGAATAAACCATGTCACCGCCGCACATTGCGTAGCGCAGCCAACCAACAAACTCTCCTTCCGAGCTGCCGACCTTAGGTTCCTTCATGCCGTTGTTGCGCCGCCACCTTCACCATGGAAAGTGAGCCATATCTAACATCGTTGTATGATGCATCAGGGCAGCGAAGAATTGGCTACATTTTGATCGACAATCGGATGAGAAAAGGCTATGAGGTTGCAAGCACATGGGACTGCTACATATATAATGATAATAATAATAATAATAATAATAATAATAATAATAATAATAATAATAATAATAATAATCAAACATCAGTTCGGATTAGTGGGTGCTCACATATTAAGCAGTGTATCAACCATAAAAGGAAGCAACATGCACGTTCAAAAAATTTCTATGTAATTGGAAAGGTCAAATAAATTAGAGAATTAAATAAGACCAAATGGGCCACATGCATAGTAAATCAGTCACATGCATATTTTATGGAAAGAATTGTTAATATATAGGTTATATTCTATTTCCATTCATAAAATATCCACAATGTTATGGGTACGATTTGCACAAATGTTAAAGCAATCGAACGACTCGTAGTATAGGAACCTAAGCACTATCGTGCTCCTATTATTTTTACCATACATACACACACACACACACACACACACATATATATATATATATATATATATATATATATATATATATATATATATATATATATATATATATATATATATATATATATATATAATAATCAAACATCAGCTCGGATTAGTGGGTGCTCACATATTAAGCAGTGTATCAACCATAAAAGGAAGCAACATGCACGTTCAAAAAATTTCTATGTAATTGGAAAGGTCAAATAAATTAGAGAATTAAATAAGACCAAATGGGCCACATGCATAGTAAATCAGTCACATGCATATTTTATGGAAAGAATTGTTAATAGGTTATATTCTATTTCCATTCATGAAATATCCACAATGTTATGGGTACAATTTGCACAAATGTTAAAGCAATCGAACGACTCGTAGTATAGGAACCTAGGCACTATGGTGCTCCTATTATTTTTACCATACATATATATACACATACATATATATGCACACACATATACATACATATGATATATATATATATATATATATATATATATATATATATATATATATATATATATATATATATATATATATATATATATATATATATATATATATATATATCTCATGAACTTGACCAAAGGTACATATTATCCGTAAGGGTGAAGGTAGTCAGGTACCACAGCAAGAGGCGTCCACATGGCTGCCCAATTAGCAACACAAAGCTGTCAGCCTAGCATCCGTCCACGTGGTGTGCCCGCACGGTGGCAGCAAGGACAGTGCCACGTGGACCGCAACACGATCCAACGGATCTACATGCTACGTGCTCCAACACCCACATGGACGACGGATTCCACCTCTACCACCCCCGTGGCCCGACCACGTGGCATCATCACCGAATAGCGCGCATCTGGTGACAAATTGTGTAGCTACTGCATGCTATCCTGCTACAGCTAGTTTTGCTTCGGACTTCTAATTTTTTTAATTTCGTACAGTCAAACGAATTGACCTTTTTTCATGTGATGGCTGATGACCTACGAATAGTTTTTTTTAAAACGAGGCTGGTGCACTGCCATGTATCTAGAGCAGTAAAAAAAAAGACTGTGAGCTACCTAAGTTTATCTTGTTCTTGATTTAATTCGAACTCACCTTAAGTTTTAAATGAGCCGAGCTCGAACATGATTCCAAGTTCATGAGTTCCCAAGAGCCGAGCTTGAATAGCTCGCTAGAGTTCGATTTGAACTTAAATATTGATGCATATTAACTCTTACCGAATTTATTCAAGACGAGCTTTCTATTGTTAAAAAAATAGTGCATGCTGAATTGTTTTTTACTGTTATCGAGCTTACTCTAACCGAGTTCGAGCTTTTCTTATTGTTAAAAATTAGTTCATGTTAAAATTTTAATTGTTATCGAGCTTATTCGAGCAGAGCTCGAGCTTAAGTGCAACCTCGGATCCTAGCTTAGGCTCGCTCGAGCTCAGCTCGAGCTTCTTCCGAGCTCAAACTTGAGAGGTCAGGCTCGTTTAAGTTCGGCTCATTTACAACCCTACATGTCTCTTTTCCAAAGTGTGATGGCTTTTGTCTTTTTTGGTTGAAATTGTATTATAGCGTCTGTTAGCTTTTCATAAGGTATTCAATTAAATAAAAATAAAGAAAAAAAGGGAAAAAAATAAAAAAAAATCATTATATCTCTATGTATAATGTAAAGAAAAAAAGCCACATTAAGAAACAAATATGTTTCAAACAGGTTTCTAAAATTTAAAAGTCAGAAACCATGGTTATTTGTAGCAAGACCTTAAATAGACCAGAGGCCGTATTTGCAAGGGTTTAGCTTCTTTTAAAAGACGATCTTTTATTGAAAATCAGCTGAGCGAGGAGTGTAAGTACTTGATACAAATAGGTCTCTACTTTCTTGAGAAGTTGCACGCAAGCATGCGCGGCACAATAGATACCCTCTTTAATTTACAGAATCAGAATAACTATCCTAATTTCTAACATCCTCTCAGCAACATTAACTAGTGCATTATTATACCCTCTTCGGTTCGGTGCTCTGCGAGTGTGGGCATGTGACGCGGCCGGGGCCCCAGCCAGCGACTGGTGGTACGACAGGTGCATATTTCATTCCCAAAGCGCTAATAAAGCACCGGTTAATCAGGTCTTTTATCTGTACCATCACTTCTGTTACGGCGCTAATGCTCGTCATCACATCCATTCGTTCGTAATGGCTACAGATGTCTAGAGCTCCGTCTCCGTCTCCGGTCTCTTCTTTTTAGCTTTTAAAATCTACTTTTTTTTACTTATCTATAATAATAAATTTTTAAACGAAATATCATTTTAAGACAAAATCTAGCGATTTCATTTATATCGACTAAAAACAGTGGTGGAGCCAGTATTTGATTATACCCCCGACTCAGTGGTGGAATGATCTATGTTATCTGGGTTGGACTAGAAAAATGTTACCCAGACTGAACTAAATTTACCCAGGTTGTACACTAGATATTTTTCCACACCCCCGGCTAAAGCCTACTCTGCCCGGTGTGTGGCTCCGCCCCTGGCTAAAAGCACACGTGAGTTTCTATTACTTCATACTCTCTCGCTTTCTTTCACAAACGGTCTAAAAGCTATAAATCATAGCTAAAAACTATATAAAAAAAAACAGACCCCGTGTTCCGTTGTGCTGTCGGCAGACCGGATGACCGCGAGCATCCAAAACCTCACGTCGGAAAGCTACCCCTGCAACGCATTTGTTAGGTACCCGTTAACTCCCGGAGAAACTAACTGCTATTTTAGCATTTCATCAACTAACCCAGGAGAAAAGGAAGCATGTTTGGGAATTTGTTTTGTTCGGTGGCGCTTTAGACAGCGATGCGCGGTTAGTCTAGTTATCGTGCTTACACAAGTTGCTTCCATTTGCCTCGTCCTTCTCGACCTTCAGCTTTTTTCCGCGGCGTAATTGAAATATTGGCAGCAGTACAAGATTATTTGCAAGCAGACATGCCGCATCAAAGCGCATGCCCGTGCATTAGCTGAGTCATCGCAAGGCAAGGCAGAGGTTTAGGCTCGTTCATTCCGCTTTTTAGCGGTTTCTATCCTTCGTGACTTTTAATTAAAATTATACTATAACAATGGTTAGATTTTCTAATCATTTAATTAAAAATGAAGAAAGTAAAAATAAAGACAATAACAGAAAAACTAAAATTAAAAAGCTAATATGTTTAACTAAAGTAGGATTGAACGGGCCTTTAGACTTTAGAGGCCACTTCCAGGTACTAATTAATCATGATCCATGAGTTTATACTATTTACTAGTGGTTTCTAGTGGATTCAGTGGACAGTGGCTGGCGTTCGAGATAGGATAACACACGTGCCGTGCGTGTGTTGGAAGCGCGAAACCGAGGAGAGAAGCGCATTGAGCGGAGCATGCTGATGCGCGTCGAGCTCGTGGATATGGCTCTGAGCCAAGGAATGCAATGGATGGGCAAGGCCGACCTGTCCCGACTCTGTTTCGCCGTTTAGCTCGACAGAAATAAACGAGACATGGCAACTCGCACAGCTCAATATCGAAACGTCGTTTCGACCCGTGTGAAGGCCACAAGGCACGGACGTCGAGCCGGCCGGCGAGACCGAGCGCCGCGGCAGCCCAGACGCCCACCGCATTGGCTCCTCGGCTCCGGCTATGCTTTGGTGGTTTTGATGCGGTGATGCTTTCAGCCCTGTTCTTTTGGTCTTTCATGCCTCTCGATCAAGGATGGCAGAGGCCGAGGAACCTGTACAGCTTCCTAAGGTCCGCGCGTTGAGACCATTTGATGATCCAACAGTATTTTACTGAAAGCTGCTCTATCTCTTCTGTTTTATTTTTGCACGGTTCAATTAATTCAGCACTCTCCCTGGCTGGCAAACTTGCCACAACTCAACTTTGACTAATGAATTCTCTTCTCGAGCTTCAAGTATAGCCACCCTAATTCCTTTTCACAGCCTCATGGCATTTCTCATCCTAGGAGTCTGCACTCGAATCGTGCTCTATCACTTCAACTTCAGATATTCGGACGTCAGATTTGCAGCCCTTCCACAACTGAGACTTGAGATTCTATGGCTGAAACATGCTCTTTTGGTACAACTTCAATTAAACCAATCACTTAGCAACCCGAAGCTGAATTCTACCGCTGCTCTTCTTCAAACGGTTCCCTAAACAGACCAGAACACCAAATCACTTATAGAAAAATATAAAAGCACCTCTTTTTTGATTGGTTAGGGTGCACCAAGCCCAGGCAGCAATGCAAAGCTAAGGTGACATATTGGTTAGGGTGCACCAAGCCCAGGCAGCAATGCAAAGCTAAGGTGACACACGAGAACCTAAGTAGCAAGCTACATTGATGGGCCCTCCCTATAAAAAATAATTTTAATATCGTTATGGAGCGATGCCCTATATATTAGATATTAAACTGATAAAGACAAATAATATACTTGATTTTAGCCAAAAGAGCAAGAAAGATATAAGCGAAAACCTTTATCTTAGCCAAAAGAGCAAGAAAGATATAAGCTAAAACCTCTGGCCACCTGTACTCCGATAGCCTCGCCATGCCCCGTCTCCTCTCCGCCGAGTTATGTGGTACTAAAATCAGGTGCTCCCTCACGGACGCCTCCAGCTTGGGCCGACGGCTCATCAAGATCGTGGTTCCTCAAACAGGTCGGGCCTTCTAAGTGGGTCTGAGCTCACTGTTCGGTGGTGGTGGGGTCTTGAGCTCACTCCGAGTTGTTGCATAGTGGCCCAAGAGATTTATCAACCTTTTTCTCTCCTTCTCCATGTCAAAAGACGGTAGGGCCGAATCCTGTTGGTATGGTTCGAGCCAGGCGAACTGACCCACGGGGGCATTACGGTCATTCACGGCGGGTGAAAAATTGAAATTTGGACGTTTTTGGCACTGTAGTCGCTGGAAATTCCAAAAATGGCGCCGGTGAGAACAAATTTCCAAATCTAACCCCCTGCCGACCGCACCATTAAACGGGGAGGCGACACGTGTCAATGGTGCGGTCGGGGAGCGCACGACACCGGAGTAGTGCGGTCCCCGACCGCACCATTAAACGGGGATGCGACACGTGTCAATGCCTCCCGGTTTAATGGTGCGGTCGGGGACCGCACCACTCCGGTGTCGTGCGCTCCCCGACCGCACCATTGACACGTGTCGCCTCCCCGTTTAATGGTGCGGTCCCCGACCGCACCACTCCGGAGTCGTGCGCTCCCCGACCGCACCATTAAACGGGGAGGCGACACGTGTCAATGGTGCGGTCGGCAGGGGCTAGATTTGGAAATTTATTCTCACCGACGCTATTTTTGGAATTTTCGGTGACTACAGTGTCAAAAATGTCCAAATTTCTGAAAAATTGGGGAACATAGCTTACATTTCCACGAAGAAATTAACAGTGACATTTTTTTAGATAATTTCGATATTCTATGAGGCATTTCATAAACTATATTCTTGAGCGACATTTCACGAAGCGTCAATATTTTAAGTGGCAAATTCTAATGAAATGGAAATCAATTATTTCACGGCACAAACCAATAATAATATCTGACGGGGAAAAAATTGAGGAAAAGAGTAGGCAATTCCAACCTGGGCTGTGTTCCCAAGCCAACCCTGTCCCACCTGGCCACCTCGTACCCATCGCGCCCCTCCCCTTTTAGTTCCTCTTCAAAAGACACGCTTCCACTCCCCTCCTCGGACCCCTTTGCCCCTCCCCACCAAGGCGCCAATGGAAACCGCGGCCATGCCGAGATCCCCGTGCGCCGCCCTCCCCTCCGCCCCCCCTCCTCTCCGCCCGCCTCACCGTCCGACCCCGCCGCGCGCCGGCCCTCTCTACCCCCGCCGCCAGGACTCTCGTGGCGCGGTGCGCCGGCGGCGTCGACAAGGCGGAGACCGGGCCGCCCATAGAGAAAAGTTGGGCCTTTTCCTTGTACTCTTCCTTGACGCTCTTGCTGTTTTCGCTTTTGCCTATGAGTTCGGTGTTGGTTGTTGCCTTGTTGGAATTTTTTGGATAATTGGTGGGCTGACGGGTGTGCTTCTGGGGTGGTGATTTCCGCGGTCCAGGGTTTCCTCCCTTCCCAGCTGTGATGGACATCAACCAGATCCGTGATATCCTGCCACATAGGTGAGTAGTTCTTGGGTGGTACTATCCGCTCTTTTGTTCTTAGGCTGTGTGTTTTGAGCACCTATATGCATGTATTTTCTTGAGAGAAGTAAACATTTTTTTTCGAACACGACGCGGGGAGGGGGGACATCGTGCCAGTGTAGTTATACTAAAAGAACCACAGTTGGGGAATTTTAGGAATTGGCTACTGAATTCAATCCGTGACTTTCATCTTGTAAGAAGCACAGCACATTAGACTTGTTGGGATAAGAATGAATGACGTTACACCCTAATAGGTGAGGTGATGGGATGTATAGGTTGATATGAGTTCCTGACTTCCTGTGAAATCACCTAACTACAAAGCTAATTTCTTCCCTCCTATTTTTCTCTTATAAGCATGTGCAGTTACATAACTTTTCATACTGCAGACTGCAGTCTCATGTTATCTCAGTCCCAATTGATGGTTGTCTAACCACCTAAGGAGATTCTGAAACAAAGGAGTGGGTGTATGGTTGATAAGAAAACGGTGTGCTTCCCAGGCAATTGTATGATTGACCAGTGTTCTAGATCAAGGTCACTTAAGCCGCATAGGCGCCTTCTTAAGTGTTCAAACTTCAAGGTAGCCCAGTAACTCTCCATATCAAGGCCAGTAACCTGCAGAAGAGCTTAAATGGGGGCATGACTGCTCGCCAACCGCTAACTGCTATCTAGTGCACTGTGGTTGATTATGTCTACAATGCGGAAGAAACAAATCATTTCTTTGTTGTAGATTTCCTATCAAAGGCAAAGATACTTGATTGTATCTACATGCTCAATTTTCAGTCAGCTTTGTTTGTTAACCACTTCCCTTTTGTGTATTTGTGTGTTAGGTTCCCATTTCTCCTAGTTGATAGAGTGATTGATTACAAGCCTGGAGAATACGCTGTTGGGATTAAGAATGTGACAATTAATGATAACTTCTTCCCAGGACATTTCCCAGAACGACCCATAATGCCTGGTGTTCTCATGGTTGAGGTATACGCTGATTGCCTTTTCTGTCCCTCTACTTCGCACAACTTACTGACATACAACTGTTTTTTTTATATGTAAATTAAATTGTCTTTGCATAATCATACTTTTCCCTGAAACTGTAATTAGTTGCAGTGCCACGATGTATTGTCCACTTAAGGACAGATTAAAACATTTACACTAAAGTCTTCAATTCAGTTTGCCCATGCGAATGCTGATTGCTAGCTAATATGTTCTGGATATTGCATACTTAGCTTTTCGTGGTCCTCACTTATCATTCCAGCACAGTTTTCGTGCCTCTGTAGAAGTAAAGTGCCTGTACACTTGTAAGCACATTCTGTTTGTTTTTGCCTGTGTAAAGATTTCTAGAAAATGCAAAAGTTCAGATCTGTATGCTTTATGTTGATCTAAACCTGAGTTTTCCTTGCTCTCATTTTACCACTGACATAGGATTACTGTTAGTTGTAACTGAATATTAATATGGACCTGTTTGTTACAAATTATTATCTTTTGACTTGCTACAGTTGATTGGATGCCTAAAGAGGTTAACAAACTGACAAGATAATCAACTGGGAGAACTGCCATGAACTACAGTAGTTACAATTGACCTGTAGAAACTCACATCTTTATTTCTAAATAAAGGATAAGCTACATAGCAACTGTGATATCCAGTGCTTTTGTTTGATGCATTTTGATACTCAGTGGCATAAAAAGTCCAACAGCCGAAGTGTAACGCTCTGTGTGTTGTGTGTATGCTGTATTCTGTTTTCTGCTGAAGGCATTTCTTGATCCGGTGTAACTACTTATGGTCTGGCATAAATTATACAACTTTCTAAATTGTATGTGTGATAACCTAGTTTTTTACCTTAATGCACAGGCAATGGCCCAGGTTGGAGGTCTAGTGATGTTGCAACCTGAAGTCGGTGGATCTCGAGAGAACTTCTTTTTCGCGGGGGATTGATAAAGTGAGGTTCCGGAAGCCTGTAATTGCTGGAGACACCTTGATCATGAGAATGACTCTGATCAAGTTGCAGAAGAGATTTGGAATTGCAAAGATGGAAGGAAAAGCTTATGTTGGAGGCGACCTAGTATGCGAGGGGGAGTTCTTGATGGCTACTGGATCAGAATAATGCAGAAGACACAACGACACATGGTATTATAACTGTTCAGAATGAAATCAAGCTTCGCTGCTCCCACAATCGAGTTTTGAATTAAGTCTGTAATGGCAATGCAATCCCACATCCAATGCTCAAACATGTTCATGTAGCTTTTGCACTAGGCTGAATGTTTTTGCTTAATACAGGATTTGCATGGTTATAAACGATGATGGCGATAGAATAAAATTTGATGTGTTTGTATTAATGATGTCAATCTCTTGCTTGAAAAATCCACTCCATCCCACTCAAACGGGCTTTCATCGAATTCATGTTGGTGTGTGCTTGTGTTGAGTGCACATTTCTTACACGGTTCGCATGGATTGACCAATTAATAAATGGACTGCAGTTAGATGGTCTGGAGAAAACCCATCCCTAAACTATGCGTACAGTTCAATTGTCCTTTTAGAAGTTTAAATTTAATTAATTAATCATATCTCCATTTCCCTCTATTTGTATATTAATTTACGGTATATGATTGATTATAGGGAGTGATCGGTTGGGCTGAAAGCTGAAGGCTTATGGCTGAAAACATTGTAGCGGCTGATGAATGTACTGTAGCGGTTGAAGGATAGTACTGTAGCTGCTGAAATGATGTAAGTAACGCTGAAAATAAGCTGAGACTTGAGGATGTAACATTTTTACATGTACTAGTGACGTTAACCACAAAAATGACGACATTCATTTGAGCGAAACGCCTTACGCAACAATTTCGTATGACACAACATAAGAACGAACAACTGCATGAAACATACAAGGGACTTCTAGGAGCTCTAAACCACGAGGGGACGATGCTATGAAGTCACGTGTGATGGTCATGAGGTCAGCGCTTGCGGCATCAGGCAGCCCGGACGGGTGGTATGCGGGCGCTGCCATGTTGGCGGGAGGCCCCGCGCCAGACTGGGCGTCGATGATAAAGTTGTGCAACGCCATGCAAGCTGTGATGATTTTGCATTGCCCGCGATCCTTGTACATCGGAATCTTCTCCAGAATGCGTCATTTGCCCTTGCACATGCCAAACGCACGCTCGACGGCGTTGCGCAACTGCGAGTGACGGTGGTTGAAAACCTCGTGCATCCCCCGCGGATCGCTACCAACGGATTTTGAATTCTTGCAACTCTTACATTCTGACCAATGATGCTATTTGCCTACTATGTATTAGAAAGTGAAATACCAACTATCTCGACATTTGGAATATGCAGGACAAATCGGAAACCCCATTGAAGCTATACATTTTCACCAGCAAGCATTTCCAATATCATAAGGAATGCAGGACTCGCCGCTTTCGCAAA
This sequence comes from Dendrocalamus latiflorus, assembly GCA_017311315.1. Taxonomy (NCBI): domain Eukaryota; kingdom Viridiplantae; phylum Streptophyta; class Magnoliopsida; order Poales; family Poaceae; genus Dendrocalamus; species Dendrocalamus latiflorus. The sequence goes on from CM029662.1 coordinate 25,465,429, forward strand.
AATCTTGGCATGCCAACTTCGATTCGGGCTCAGGAACAATATTACAAATATAAACATCACATATGAAGTGTCTGACTGCAAGCCCAGAGCACAAAGGGTGTAGAGGTAGCAATCCATCACGTACTACATGCAACAACAAGCCCTTCCAATGCCAATGTCCAACCCATTCCGAACCATTCCAACCTTGCAAATTCCTAACCCTAATTCCTACACATGGAACAAACCGGGCTCCCCAAATTCGTAAACCCTAACCACCAAATCACATGGAGGTGCAATGCTAGCACAAGACATTATGTTTTTCCAGTTTTGCAACCCGTACCATGTCATCAACCTTGCTACTTTTGTTTGCCTAGGACCATACCTCCACACGGCGGTCGTTGCTGCGCAGAGGTGGGGGGGGGGGGGGAGCTTGGCCGGAGCTTCAAGAGGGGCCGCTTGTTCGCGAGTGGACACATACCGGACTGCGCTCTTGGGCCCTCCCCTCGTGGGAGGAGCCGGCGAAGGCCGCCCTTACTCGGCGGATGCACGGGGACGGCGACGGCGACCTTGCACGGGGACGGCGACGCGGAGCTTGCACGGGGACGACCCGGCGGCCTTGGGGATCCGCCACGGGAGTAGGTCCCCACGGATCTGCGTGCGCCGCCTCGGGAGGCCGCAGCGGAGGGGCACGGCCACGGAGGTCGGACAGCTGGGGGGAGGGGCGACCTGGGCACCGGCGATTCGGTCGCCACGCCGGCCGGCGGGGGCGGATAGGTGGCACTGCGGGTGGCGGCGACCGGGCGGGCGCATTCCAGACTGATTTGGGGGAGAGTTGGTCGTAGCCTTACGCATCCCGCTTCACACTCCCAGCTTCCATCGGTGGCTTCGCATGGAGCGGCCAGCTTCGCCTGCAAGCTACGGCTTCGGCTTCAGTCACTGTAGCAGCTCCTGAAAAGCCCTGGAAAAATTCAAAATAAATTTCTGTGCTTTTTGCTGCATTTTTGGGTGAATTTTGAAAACTTTCCTTTTCGGGAAAGTTTCGTCGGATTGCGCTTTCCTTTCTCGGCCTTTCCGCTTTCTCTTCCCGTTGGCGCCCGTCTTCCCTTTCCGCCTCCCTTTCTCTTGCGCGCCCCGCGCCCGCGTCTCCGCTGGCGCCGCCTCTCCCTTTCCGCCTTCCCCGTCGCCCAGCGCCTCCCTCCGCTCCCCTCGGCCGCAGACGCCCAGCCCCTCCCCGCCTCCTCCCCGCGCACGCGCGTGCGCTGCGCGCTGCGCCCGTGGGCACGCCTGCGCCCGCGCCTGTCCCCGCGCCGCCCCGATCTCGGACCGCCTCCGCCGCCCCGACAGCTTCTGTCCGAGCGAGTGGACGCCGCCGCGCCACGTCGCCCGCTCCAGCTCCGGCCCACTTGGCAGACGACGCCTCCTCTCTCTCGCGCGCACGGGCACGCCCTCGCCCCGGCCGCAGCTCAACTGCCCCCGTCGCGTCGCCCGCCCTGTGCAGAGCCATGCGTCACCCTCGCCCCCTCCCACTGTGCGGGTTTAAACGCCCTTGACGGCCCCGTCACCTCCCTGTCGGCCGGAGCCCCGCCGCTGGCTTCTCCCCGAAGGAACCCCCTTCCCTCCGCGCGGGTATAAAGCCCCCTCCCCCTGCCATTTCTCTTCCTTTGCTTTCCGAGCTCCCCAAACACCACCATTCCCCTCCCCACCCTCCAGAGCCTCTCCTGGAGCCTCCGATTGGAGCCCCGCCGCCTACAGCCGCCTCCGCCGTCCCCTGCGCCGGTGGCCCCCGGGAACCAATCTCCCCCTCCCCTCCCCCCTTTCTAAATTGCATTCGTCTGGAGCACCTTCACCCACCCCTATTTACTTTGCCGTTCTCCTCTGGCCAGGTGAAGCCCTGTGGAGCGCCGCCGTCGAAGTCCACCGCCGGCCGCAACCACCTCTCCGTGGCCAGCTCACCCCGAAGGCTCTGAGCTTCAGCCACTGCCACCAATGTGAGCTCCCAACTCCCCAGATGGTGTAACCGGCCCCGATTGAGCTTCCTCGCCGCCGGTGACCCTCTCCACCGTGAAATCCCCGAACCACCCCTTCTCCCTACCCTCTCTTCCCTTTGGTCCCCGCAAACGCTAACCACCCGAAATGGGTTCCCCATGTCAAGACGCACCGGATGGAACCCTTCCCGGCCGTCGGAGGCCAACGCCGTCGCCGGAGCACGGTGGCTCCGCCTCTCCAGCCCTCTGTCGCTCGCGCGCGGCTGGAGGAAGACGACGACGACGTGGCATCTTCTCCGCTGACCGATCCAACCTCCACCTTCTAACGTCGGCCGTCGGATCTCCCGTACCGATTCGCTTCGCCCCGTTTCATCGCAACCGTCCAATCTTCGTCCACTCCATCCGAGCCTCCAGTCCGCTCCGCATCCCTGCCGCTTGCTCAGCCCACGCGTCGGTCATCCAGACCGCGCGGGCGCGAGCTGGCTGGGCCGCCTCCCCTCGGCCCGTTTCTCTCCCGCGCGAGAGCGCGCGCGCGCTGGGCCGCGCTGGCCGTTGGCCACGCGGGCCGTCCGTTGGGCCAAGCCACTGTAGCCATAAGGCCGGCCCGACACTGTTCACACTAATTTCCAGTGATTTGTTAATTTCTAAAATCCCAGAAAATCCAAATAAATCCAGAAAATCACAGAAAATCCCAAAAATTCCCAAATTTCACCACATTGCTCCAAATATTATCCAGACCCTCTAGTGAACTCCATTTCCACAGAATCATTCCCAATAAATTCCTAAAATCCATTTGGAGTGTTTATGCATTTATTTCTTTTTAATTAGTTTGTTTTCCTCGCTTGATTAGTCTCAAGCTGGATTTAATTTATTTTAATTGTTTGCTAGTGTCGGAGATCCCGGAAGCCCAGGAGCAGACTCAGGATCCAGGTCTTCGTTCGAGCTCGCAGAAATCATCCGGATAGACGGCAAGTCCCAAATCCTTTGATCATATTGTACCCATGATGTTTTTATGTTAATATGTTATTTGCATTAGCTATTCTGAAATGTTAGTTTAAAATAAAATAAAATGTTTAGAATGACTTGTTATGTAGTTACCTACCACCGTTAAATGCCATGTTTAATTGTAGCCATGCCTTTGAAACCCTAGAAATAATTATCTGTTAATCTGATAATTGTAGGATATATTATCATGCAAAATGTTACACTAATAAGGTTGTGGCTGTGGACCAATAGAATCTGGAAAACCCGACTCTAAGGTAGGGTGGTATGGGACACCGTCTTAGAGCGGAGAGTGCCGGCGTGCACAAGGTAGGGTAAGGGTTGGGAGAGCCGCGAGACGGTTTGCCCACCTCTTATCCTAGGGCTGGAGTAGGGTAAGGGTGTGGGCGCGGGACGGTCTACGCCCACCGCTTACCTTAGTTTGGGTCGCGGACCTGGCGAGGTTGCGGGCCATGTGAAAATATAAGGACTGAAACCCTTACGCTGAGCAAATGTCACAGTGATCGCTCAACCACAGGAGTTGACTTGTCAACACTTGTCTTAGCTGCTCAACTCGATTGAAACTCTACAGGAGGTAGCAGTAAGGTTAGGCAGGCCGTGCTGCGGTGCCTAACAACGGTGGAATTCACTCGAAGCGGACGTTTCTTCTGTGTGTGTGTGTGTGTGTGGTGTGAGCCAGACCCGAGTGAATTCTACTGGGTAGAGCCTATATAAAGAGTCGAGCAGTGAAAAGACCTGGCTTTCTTAACTCTTTAGCGGGAGTTGGGATCGTGTGGGTAAAGCTGAGCAAACTCTGCAGAGTCAAATAAATGGTATTCGAATACGCCGTGCTCCCGGTTATTGGAGCTGTGTCACTTGGGTGATTCCAGCAGCAAAGCTTAAGTAGATTTGTAATACTTTAACTTGGTTAGTTGGTTAATGAACTCTTGATGAAAACCCTGAGATCTTAAGAAGTAAGTTTTGTCCGTCTTATAAAATGTTTGCAAATAAAATTGCATCCACCAAATGTAATAAACCAAGTATACTCCCTTCCTTGTTTTCCGTGCATATAGTAAATTAAGATCCCTTTGGGATTTGCTGAGCCGGTTGTTTGGCTCACGGCTTGCTTAATCCACCTTTAGAGGATCAAGACGAAGGAGAAGGCTCCCGTTGAAGAAGTCCCGAGGATCTTTTCTTCGACGAGGATCCTTGGCTGTAGGTCTCCGCCGCGCTCGAAGCAGTTTCTGGAGCCTTTTGTAATGTATATACTTTGGGCTTGCACGCCCCGCTGTAAAAACTGGATGTTATCCGTATGTCAAATATATGCTGGACTTTTGTTGTTAGCATGCAATGGTATACTCTTGCGCGACAGTCCATAACTGTTCATGCGTGAATAGTTACGGTGCCGTGTCCGTACGCGCCCCTGGAAACGGGGGCGTTACAAGAAGTGGTATCAGAGCAGGCTCTTTGACCGTAGGTTGAGACCTAAGGCAGCCTAGGAAGCGATTTTATCGCAAAACTTAATTTAAGCATAAAAATGGTTTATGAAAAATATAAGGTTTATTGCTGTCTTGTTCCTCTCTTATTGCTACTTTCCTGTCTTAATTTATTTCTGCTTAAGTTTTAATTTTCGCAAATGTTTACTGTCTCGCTTGTCTAACTTCAAAATTTCGTTTCCGGCAGATGGTGCGTCTCGTCTTCTCCCGCCCCGACCGTAGTGATGGATGGCGCTACAAGCTGTGGGAAATGCGACGTTTCCTCGGAGCAAGAGGAAACCACGGCCCAGTGATCTACGCTGAGGGACAGTTCGCCAGGACCAGTTCTACGAGTACAAGGCTTGGGTGGTCCTCGATCCCTTGCCTGTCCGCCCAGACAGGAAGCGGAGGTTCACGCCCGACGGTGGACGATGAGGATGCTGTTCAGGACGTGGCTCTGAAAGCCGCGCTCTATCTCAGGGACTACTACCACCAGGAGCTAGCAGGGACGCCTTTCGACCTGGTGCCGCGTCCGCACTTTGGGGACTTTATAGTCCCTAGGTTCGGTGAGGATGACGATCCCCGCCTAGCGGGTATCGCCACCCTTATGTCGCAGCAGGTCGCCAGCTACGACAGAGCAGTCGAGGAGGCCAGAGTCTGGCAGAGGCAGTTGTGGGACACTCGTGAGGAGGTTCAGCGCCTCCGGGAGTCCCTCGCCCGCTTTGAGGCCCAGGAGGCAGCAGAGGGTTCAGACAGTGCGGAGTCGCCCAGCGTTCACTCCTCTTGTGCTTCGGTGCAGTCTAGGCCCAAGCGCCGGATGACTGCGGCGCAGTACCGTGCCCGGTTCCGCCCAGCAGCCCCGCTTGCCCTCCCAGCACCAGGGGACGACGAGGAGTAGACGTCGTTCGTTAGTGATAGCCTGACCTTTTGGTGATAGATGTACTTTTGTATGTAATGCAAGTGTAACATGAACCTTTATGTGGTCTGTGCACCACTTGCTTAATGTAAATTATGTTGCTACCTCTTTTAATTTGTTTGCTTAATTATCAGTATGTTCTTCCTGTGTTCAAAGCTTTCTCCTGTCCCCTTCGCTCTCGTTCTTATCTTTTCGTCCTATACTTGCCTTGAAAATTCAAAGTCTTACTTATCTGTTCTTGATTGCCAAAGCCGCTGCAAGGCTAACCTCAAGTTCCCAATCAACAGATGGAGCCGGCAGAGCAGACAGGTCAGACCAACAGGCAGGGTGCACCTGCCACCGACCAGAACACACTTGCCAATGTTATTGCAATGTTAGAACGGAATCGATATCAAGGAGAGCAGAACATACTGCGAATGTTGGATCAACAGTCCAGATTGATTGAACAGCTCGCCACCAGATCTCCAGGAGTACAGGGTGGAGGCAATATTCCACGGGATGGTGCTCCAATTACCACCCGGTGGAATGACTTTCTAAAGACACGTCCACCCACTTTCTCCACAACCGCTGATCCTATGGTTGCTGAAGATTGGCTGGCAGATGTAGAGAGGAAGCTTCAGACTGCGCAGTGTGACGATAAAGAGAAGGTGCTATATGCATCCCACCAGTTACAGGGTGCAGCAGCGACTTGGTGGATCAATTATCAGCGCACACTGCAGAATAGAGAGATTAGCTGGGAAGATTTCTCCAAGGCCTTCCGTAAGGCCCACATCCCTGACGGCATTATGGAAGCAAAGCGCCGGGAATTTTTGGCGCTTAAACAAGGTGGCCGTACTGTAATGGAGTATTTACACCAGTTCAACCACCTCTCCAGATTTGCCCCTGAGGATGTTGACAACGAAGACAAGAAGAACAAGTTTCGTGCAGGTTTGCAGCAGTCTTGAGATTCCACATTTCAGCTTTGAAGTTCAAGATCTGAATGATATGGTTGATGGCTTGATCACTCGAAGAAGCAGAAGTGAGATGGAAGACTATAGAAAACGCAAGGCAGCACACAGATCGCAGTCATTCACACTACACAACGAGCCAAGACATCGGGATCTTCTTCATATCGATCCCCATCCTCCCGACAGTATGTGATGATGCCGAAGAACCATCCAACCAGACTCAGCATTATGCTTCCTCTACCATTGGCTCTCAAGTGTCCCACTTGTGGTGGGAATCACCTGGCTAGTAGCTGCCCGCGAAGGTCAAACGCATGTTTCCACTGCGGTGAGATAGGGCACTACAGAGACCAGTGTCCAGGAAGAACTTGCCATCAGATGCAGCCAAGCTACAAGTTCAAAAACCAACAAGAAACAAGTCACAAGCAACCCCTACCCCCAAAGGAGGATTCTTGCAGATTAAAGCAGCAGCCTCAGTCACCTGCAGGCACTAATTTCTCAGCTCGGCAGGCAGAGGCAGAGCGTGTCAGACCCACTTTTATGCCAGAGTGAACCATGTATCTGCAGAGGATGCCGCTGGAGCAAGTGACATCATTGCCGGTATGTTCCCAATCAATTCCATACCTGCATTGATTTTATTTGACCCTGGTGCAACGCATTTTTATTTCAAAGAGTTTTGCTGCAAGAAATCAATTGCCTTCTGTTGCTTTGCCAAGACCATATGTGGTGGAAACCCCTGGGGTTAGAATGGAGTCCCACCGTGGGTGTGCGGGACTTAACATAAAAATCCAAGGGGTAGACTTTAGAGCAGACTTGTTGCAGTTAGACATGTCTGGTTTAGATGCCATTTTGGGCATGAACTGGTTGGCCAGAAATAAAGGCAAGGTAGATTGCGAGATTAAAACAGTGTCATTGGTCAACCCTGAAGGTCAGAAAATAGTAGTAGAGACAGATCGACAAGTGCTGAAAGATGCTAAGAAACGTATGATCAATATGATAGCAGCTACACCTGACCAAGTGCCAATAGTACAAGAGTACCCTGATGTATTCCCAGAAGAATTACCAGGTAGACCCCCTGACAGGCAAGTAGAACTTGCAATAGAGTTGGTACCTGGTACCAAGCCAATTGCCAAGCACCAATACAGAATGTCAGCTAGTGAATTGAAAGAGCTGAAGAAGCAGTTAGATGAGTTACAAGAGAAAGAATTCATCGACCCAGTACTTCACCGTGGTCAGCCCCAGTGTTTGTGAAAAAGAAGAACGGCGAATTGAGAATGTGTGTAGATTACAGAGGTTTGAATGCTGTCACCATCAAGAACAAGTATCCCCTCCCAAGAATTGATGATCTGTTTGACCAACTTAAAGGAGCCAAAGTGTTCTCCAAGATCGATTTGCGCTCGGGTTATCATCAACTCAAGATCCGAGAGCAAGATCGAGAGAAGACAGCCTTCATTACCAGATATGGATTGTTTGAGTTCACGGTCGTACCTTTGGTTTGACTAATGCGCCAGCGTATTTCATGAATCTTATGAACCTGGTGCATATGGACCAATTGGATCGATTTGTGATTGTTTTCATTGATGATATTCTGATATACTCCAAGAGTGAAGAAGAGCACAGACAACATTTGCATATGGTTTTGACCAGATTGAGAGAGCATAAGTTATATGCAAAATTTGATAAATGCAGTTTTTGGTTGAGAGAAGTCGCTTTCTTGGGTCATGTTATATCTGAAGATGGAGTGAAGGTCGATCCAGAAAAGATTTCAGCAGTGATGGAATGGAAACAGCCTAAGACAGTGACTGAAGTGAGAAGCTTCCTAGGATTGGCGGGTTATTATCGCCGATTCATAGAAGGTTTCTCAAGAATATCTCGCCCACTCACTCAATTGTTGAAGAAAGAAACCGTTCACATGGACTGATGCATGCGAAGAAAGCTTTCAGATGTTGAAGACCAAGTTGACAACAACACCAGTTGATTTTACCCAATCCAGAGAAGGAGTTTCAGATTTATTGTGATGCCTCAAAGCAAGGTTTGGGTTGTGTGCTTATGCAAGACGGAAAGTTGTTGCCTATGCATCAAGACAGTTGAAGCCGCATGAGGAGAATTATCCCACACATGACTTGGAACTAGCAGCTGTGGTGCATGCCCTCAAAATTTGGCGGCACTACTGCTAGGAAATCGTTGTGAATATTCTCAGATCACAAGAGTTTGAAGTACCTATTACCCAGCCAGATTGAACATGAGACAACGCAGATGGTTAGAACTGATTAAAGATTATGATATTGATCTCCAGTATCACCCAGGCAAGGCAAACGTAGTTGCTGATGCACTTAGCCGCAAGGCTCGTCCAAGCAAAGGCAGTCAATCAGAGTACCCACCAGAGTTGCAGAGAGATATATTACGACTGAACTTGGTAATCACAGAACAAGGTGAAGAAGCAGCCTTAGAGATTCAACCACTATTGCCAGATCAGATTAAAGCAGCCCAGGATGAAGATGAAGATTCAAAAACTGAAAAAGGATATTCAAGGAGAAAATTCATCAGAGTATGCTATAGACGAACATGGAATCCTTACTTTCCGTGGTCGCTATTGCATACCCGACAAGAAGAGTTGAGAGAGTTGATCTTAGCTGAAGCCCACTCCTCTCAATTCTCAATTCATCCAGGAGGCACAAAGATGTATCAAGATTTGAAAAAGATATTGGTGGAACCAAATGAAGAAAAGAAGTGGCAGAATATGTAGCTAAATGTGATGTCTGCCAACAGATCAAGATAGACCACCAAAAACCATCAGGATTGTTGCAACCTTTGCCAATTCCGAATGGAAATGGGATAGCATTGGCATGGACTTCATCACTGGACTTCCCAAGACTCGTGAGGGATATGATGCTATTTGGGTCATTGTTGATAGATTGACCAAGGTGGCTCATTTCCTCCCGATCAAGCAAACTTATGGGAAGGATAAACTTGCCGAGTATACTTGACCAGAATTGTGACACTGCATGGAGTTCCGAAGAAGATTGTGTCAGATAGAGGAGCACAGTTTACATCCAAGTTCTGGGAAAAATTGCATGAAGCCATGGGCACCGATCTGAATTTCAGCTCAGCATATCATCCACAGACAGATGGACAGACAGAGAGAACCAATCAGATTTTAGAAGACATGTTGAGAGCTTGTGCGATAGTGTATGGAGCAACATGGAACACCTGTCTACCATTTGCTCAGTTCTCATACAATAACAGCTACCAAGCCAGTATCCAAATGGCACCGTTTGAAGCACTTATGGCAGAAATGCAGGACTCCACTGAACTGGACAGAAACAGGAGAGCGACAACTCATTGGTCCCCAGATTGCTCAAGATGCAGAAGCACATTAGGATTGTCAGGACAGACTGAAGATGGCACAAGACCGACAGAAGAACTATGCAGATAATCGCAAAAGATTTGAGTTTCGAAGTTGGAGATTATGTCTACATCAAAGTCACCCCATTCAAATAGTCAAGAGATTTCAAGTCAAAGGCAAATTAGCACCAAGATATGTGGGACCGTTTCAGATAATTGGAAGAGTTGGGGAAGTAGCTTATCAAGTGCAGCTTCCGCCCAACTTATCCAGAATTCACAATGTGTTCCACGTATCCCAGCTTCGGAAGTGTCTACGCCAACCAACAGATGAAGTGCCACTGTCAGATATTGAATTGCAAGATGACTGCACATATGCTGAAGAACCACTACAAATACTTGAAACGCAGAAAGGCAGCTCAGAAACAAGAACGTCAGGTTTGCAGAGTACAGTGGAAGAATCATACACCTGAAGAGTCAACTTGGGAACGAGAGTCAGATTTGCAGCGAGATTTCCCCAACTTACTCCCTGGACCAAGTTAATCTCGGGGTCGAGATTCTTTTAAGGGGGGTAGGTTGAAAAGCCCTGGAAAAATTCAAAATAAATTTCTGTGCTTTTTGCTGCATTTTTGGGTGAATTTTGAAAACTTTCCTTTTCGGGAAAGTTTCGTCGGATTGCGCTTTCCTTTCTCGGCCTTTCCGCTTTCTCTTCCCGTTGGCGCCCGTCTTCCCTTTCCGCCTCCCTTTCTCTTGCGCCCCCGCGCTCGCCCCCGTCTCCTGGCGCCGCCTCTCCCTTTCCGCCTTCCCCGTCGCCCAGCGCCTCCCTCCGCTCCCCCTCGGCCGCAGACGCCCAGCCCCTCCCCGCCTCCTCCCCGCGCACGCGCGTGCGCTGCGCGCTGCGCCCGTGGGCACGCCTGCGCCCGCGCCTGTCCCCGCGCCGCCCCGATCTCGGACCGCCTCCGCCGCCCCGACAGCTTCTGTCCGAGCGAGTGGACGCCGCCGCGCCACGTCGCCCGCTCCAGCTCCGGCCCACTTGGCAGACGACGCCTCCTCTCTCTCGCGCGCACGGGCACGCCCTCGCCCCGGCCGCAGCTCAACTGCCCCCGTCGCGTCGCCCGCCCTGTGCAGAGCCATGCGTCACCCTCGCCCCCTCCCACTGTGCGGGTTTAAACGCCCTTGACGGCCCCGTCACCTCCCTGTCGGCCGGAGCCCCGCCGCTGGCTTCTCCCCGAAGGAACCCCCTTCCCTCCGCGCGGGTATAAAGCCCCCTCCCCCTGCCATTTCTCTTCCTTTGCTTTCCGAGCTCCCCAAACACCACCATTCCCCTCCCCACCCTCCAGAGCCTCTCCTGGAGCCTCCGATTGGAGCCCCGCCGCCTACAGCTCCGCCTCCGCCGTCCCCTGCGCCGGTGGCCCCCGGGAACCAATCTCCCCCTCCCCTCCCCCATTTCTAAATTGCATTCGTCTGGAGCACCTTCACCCACCCCTATTTACTTTGCCGTTCTCCTCTGGCCAGGTGAAGCCCTGTGGAGCGCCGCCGTCGAAGTCCACCGCCGGCCGCAACCACCTCTCCGTGGCCAGCTCACCCCGAAGGCTCTGAGCTTCAGCCACTGCCACCAATGTGAGCTCCCAACTCCCCAGATGGTGTAACCGGCCCCGATTGAGCTTCCTCGCCGCCGGTGACCCTCTCCACCGTGAAATCCCCGAACCACCCCCTTCTCCCTCCCTCTCTTCCCTTTGGTCCCCGCAAACGCTAACCACCCGAAATGGGTTCCCCATGTCAAGACGCACCGGATGGAACCCTTCCCGGCCGTCGGAGGCCAACGCCGTCGCCGGAGCACGGTGGCTCCGCCTCTCCAGCCCCTCTGTCGCTCGCGCGCGGCTGGAGGAAGACGACGACGACGTGGCATCTTCTCCGCTGACCGATCCAACCTCCACCTTCTAACGTCGGCCGTCGGATCTCCCATACCGATTCGCTTCGCCCCGTTTCATCGCAACCGTCCAATCTTCGTCCACTCCATCCGAGCCTCCAGTCCGCTCCGCATCCCTGCCGCTTGCTCAGCCCACGCGTCGGTCATCCAGACCGCGCGGGCGCGAGCTGGCTGGGCCGCCTCCCCTCGGCCCGTTTCTCTCCCGCGCGAGAGCGCGCGCGCGCTGGGCCGCGCTGGCCGTTGGCCACGCGGGCCGTCCGTTGGGCCAAGCCACTGTAGCCATAAGGCCGGCCCGACACTGTTCACACTAATTTCCAGTGATTTGTTAATTTCTAAAATCCCAGAAAATCCAAATAAATCCCAGAAAATCACAGAAAATCCCAAAAATTCCCAAATTTCACCACATTGCTCCAAATATTATCCCAGACCCTCTAGTGAACTCCATTTCCACAGAATCATTCCCAATAAATTCCTAAAAATCCATTTGGAGTGTTTATGCATTTTATTTCTTTTTAATTAGTTTGTTTTCCCTCGCTTGATTAGTCTCAAGCTGGATTTAATTTATTTTAATTGTTTACGCTAGTGTCGGAGATCCAGGAAGCCCAGGAGCAGACTCAGGATCCAGGCGTTTCTTCGTTCGAGCTAGCAGAAATCATCCGGATAGACGGCAAGTCCCAAATCCTTTGATCATATTGCAACCCATGATGTTTATTTATGTTAATATGTTATTTGCATTATGTTAATTCTGAAATGTTAGTTTAAAATAAAATAAAATGTTTAGAATGACTTGTTATGTAGTTAAACCTACCACCGTTAAATGCCATGTTTAATTTGTAGCCATGCCTTTGAAACCCTAGAAATAATTATCTGTTAATCTTGATAATTGTAGGATATTATTATCATGCAAAATGTTACACTAATAAGGTTGTGGCTGTGGACCAATAGAATTTGGAAAACCCGACTCTAGGGTAGGGTGGTATGGGACACCGTGCCCTAGAGCGGAGAGTGCATGCGTGCACGAGGTAGGGTAAGGGGTTTGAGGTGCGCCGCGAGACGGTTATCGCCCACTCTTACCCTAGGATTGAGGTTAGGGTAAGGCGGGTTGTGGTGCGCCATTAGACGGTTTTCGCCCACCGCTTATCCTAGTTTGGGTCGCGGGCCTGGTGAGGTTGCGGACCATGTGAAAATATAAGGACTGAAACCCTTACGCCGAGTAAGTGTCACAGTAATCGCTCAACCACAGGAGTTGATTTATCAACACTGGTCTAGTAGCTGCTCAACTCGATTGAAACTCTACAGGTGTGGCGGTGGAGGAGGTTTAGCAGTAAGGTTAGGCATGCCGTGATTGGGTGCCTAACAACGGTAGGGTTCACTCGAAGCGGCACCGTTTTCTTTTCTTTGTGTGAGTGTGTGTGAGCGAGCCAGACCCGAGTGAATTCTACCGGGTAGAGCCTATATAAAGAGCTGAGCAGTGAAACGACCTGGCTTTCTTAACTCTTTAGCGGGAGTTAAGGGATCGTGTGGGTAAAGCTGAGCAAACTCTGCAGAGTCAAATAAATGGTATTCGAATACGCCGTGCTCCCGGTTATTGGAGCTGTGTCATCTGGGTGATTCCAGCAGCAAAGCTTAAGTAGATTTGTAAATACTTTAATTTGGTTAGTTGGTTAATGAACTCTCGATGAAAACCCCTGAGATCTTAAGAAGTAGTTTTGGGTCCATTTTATAAAATGTTTGCAAATAAAACTGCATCCACCAAATGTAATAAACCAAATATACTCCCTTCCATTGTTGTTCCGTGCATGTAGTAAGTTAGGATCCCTTTGGGATTTGTTGAGCCGGTTGTTTGGCTCATGGCTTGCTTAATCCAACCTTTAGAGGATCAAGACGAAGGAGAAGGGCTCCCCGTTGAAGAAGTCCCAGAGGATCTTTTCTTCGACGAGGATCCTTGGCTGTAGGTCTCCGCCGCGCTCGAAGCAGTTTCTGGAGCCTTTTGTAATGTAATATACTTTGGGCTTGCACGCCCCGCTGTAAAAACTGGATGTTAATCCGTATGTCAAATATATGCTGGACTTTTGTTGTTAGCATGCAATGGTATACTCTTGCGCGACAGTCCATAACTGTTCATGCTTGAATAAGTTACGGAATGCCGTGTCCGTACGCGCCCCTGGAAACGGGGGCGTTACAGCTCCAAAAAGCCTGCAGCCCGCAGCCCGCAGCCACAGCCACAACCCAGTTGATCGCACCCTATATTAGTCGAGTAACTAGTTACATCAAATCAACATCTATAATGTTATCACTACTCGCTAGTCTCAACGGACGGCTTGCTAATTAACGACGTTCACTATACTTGTTTGAAAAAAGGGAGAAAAAGGCGTTCACTGTATCATTCGGCGGTTTTGGAATGGGTTGCCATGTTTCAGAGAATAAACTATGCAATAATCACATGCCCTAGGCTATGACAAGACGAGGCGATGCGCTATTGCGATCCAGGAAACTTCATGCAGGACAATAATATATAGTGCACGGCCCCATTTCATATCTGTAAGAACTGTAAGGGCCACGAAGACCACCTTTAAACCACTAATCATTTGATTCTCACGGGATATGGTCGAGACTAACGGAACAAATGATTGCAGCAGAAGATAAGAAAATTTTGCTCCACTTTCTCCTTTTGTCTTCGCATCTTCAAACAAAAAAGAATAAACTTTTGCGAACTAATGAAATACGTACATTACACTCTAGCTAAAGCTACAAGAAAGTAAATTCAACTACCTACAAGAAAGTAAATTCAACTACTACTTTGTTTAGAGAGAATTTCAACTATTTCAATAGATTTGCTATACATCCGTTGCATGAAAATTTTGGGGATTTCAGTATCTAACCATGGCGTATGTGTGTATATATGCTCAGTTGCTCACAAACTTGCCTTATTTGTTTACTAGAATAAATTTATGGACATGAATGCTGTACGTACGTATCCTACAGCCGGGCCGAGCTCGCGGTCGTTGCGACGATGGGCTCCTCACCGTGTACTTGCCGGCGTCGTCCACCCAAGTCAGCGACCCATGCAGCACCACGCTGTCTTGTTCTTCATCTGGCCCCGGATCACGACCGTGTAACGCTGCTTCTCGTGCTTCCCGCCAAATAACAGCCTGTCCGGCACGACGCTCACCGTCAGCCCGCTCAGGCCCTTCACCTTGGCGCTGTAGCTCGTCGGCGCGTCGCCCACGTTGGTCACATCCCTGGTGAACGTCCTCTCCGCGGCGGCGCCGCTGGGGTCGAAGAACGCGATGAACGACGGGTAGTTGAGATCGAGCGACGCGCCGGCGCAGTCCACGCCGCCGGAGGACGGCGACTGCGCCACGGTCTTGATCTGCTCCGCGGTGTAGTTCATGGCGCACATGAGCTTGACGTAGTCCTCTGGCCCGGCGTCGTAGACAAGGCCTGGGTCCACGGCGCGGTTCGGGTCGATGTGGCCGGAGCCCATCGCCAGCGGCGTCGCGGCACGGTTGCCCCGGCCCATGTCCTTGATGGACGCGAAGGTGTTGTCCACCCGCTGGCCGTCGTCATCATCGCCGACCGCACGGCCGCCGGGCTCCACTCCGGGTGCACGGCCCTGACCAGCGCGGCCACCCCGGACGCGTGCGGGCACGCCATGGACGTGCCGGAGATGATATTAAACCGGGCGAAAAGCTCCTGCGACCCGACGGTCGCGACGCTGACGTTCTCCGCCCACGAGGCAAGGATGAGCGAGCCCGGGCGAGCACGTCGGGCTTGAGCACCGTTGGGCAGCTCCCCGACGGCCCGCGCGACGAGTACGTCGCCACCATCGGCGCGGGCTTCGTGCCCAGGACGGTCACCTCGAACTTTATCGAGGCCTTGGGCGCGCGGCTCCCCTGTATGTACTGCAGCAGCGCGGGGCCGTCCTGTGGGCTCAGTATGACGCCCGGGAACGTGAAGTGCTCCGAGAGCTCCCTGAACGAGTCGTTGGATAGGAACAGCCCGGCGCGCGCTTTTGCGTCTTGCACCGCGGATATCGCGGAGCCGAGGGAGTCCATGGCGTCGCAGAGCACGACCTTGCCGCGGTTTCTCGAGAGCACGGTGGCGTTGTCGCACGCGCCGAGGAACACGAGCCCGGTGGTTGTGACAGTGCTCGGGCTGCCCGGGTACAGCGATTCGCCGATGACGGTCGTGCCGTCACCGAGCCTGACGATGACGGAGATCTCCCGGTCCACGGTGCCCGACGCGACGGTGAGCGCCCATGGCGTGCCGTTGTGGAGGAGCCCGAGGTCGGGGCCCTCGTTGCCCGCCGAGGTTGACACGAACACGCCGCGCTGCATCGCCGCGAACGCGCCGATGGCGATGGGGTCTTGGTAGAGCGGGACGTCGTTCAGGCCGATGGAGAGGGAGAGGACGTCGACGCCGTCGGCGATGGCCTGGTCGATGGCGGCGAGTATGTCGGACGGGAACGTGCCCTCGTCCCACAGGGCCTTGTACACAGCCACCCTGGCGCGGGGCGCCATGCCGCGCGCGGTGCCAGGCGCGTACCCGAAGAACGACGCGCCCGTCACGGGCGAGCCCACGGCCGTGGACGAGGTATGCGTGCCGTGGCCCTCGGTGTCGCGCGGTGAGTTGACGGCGATGCTCACGTTGTAGCTGGCAATGAGGCCCTTGTTGAACTTGCGCGCGCCGACGAGCTTCCGGTTGCATACTTTGGCGGCGTCGAACGCCGTGCCGGACTCGCAGAAGCCCTTCCAATGGGCCGGCACCGGCGGGAGCCCGTCGTCGCGGAAGCTCGCGCTCTCGGGCCACACGCCCGTGTCCACCACGCCGACGATGACGTCCTCGCCGTACTTTGACGCCTCGCCGAGGCCCCCCGCCGCGCTGACACCGAGGAACTCGGGCGTGTGCGTCGTGTCCCTCCGCACCAACCTCGCGTCGTCGCGGTAGCACGACACGAATCCCCGGGAGCGCTTAAGCTTCTCGAGCTCCTCCGTGGGCAGCCGCGCCGCGAAGCCGTGCATCGCGTTGTCGTAGACGTAGAACATGTCGGCGCCCGGGGCGGCCGCGGCGAGCGTGGACTCGTACCAGCTCAGGTGGCTCGAGAACCCCCTCGGCATGGCCGACTTGTCCATGTGTACAATGTACGCCGCGGTATCAACCGACGAGGCCGACACGCAGAACGCGAGCAACACCAATGCCAGCCACGGCCACATCATGCGACGAAGCACATCTACGACGGCCGGCGTCATAGCGGGAGGCTGGACTCCGGCAATGGTGTGCACTGGCTATTTAACTTGCATGACCTTATAGCGGATTGGGCGATGGGTCTTGAATTCTGGGAGCTCTTGAGATTGATCCGATCCATTTGGTGGTTGCTTAGTCCCTGTTTGGACAAGCCAATGCAAGCTAAGCGAACGGAATGGGCCTCGTCGTCTGCTTCGGCTTGTGTGAATCGCAATTTGCGATCCGAACCACGCGTGGTGCTGGACATACTGTCGTGTACTGCTGGACCGGGCAATTGGCGAGTTCTTTACAGGTGCATGATAGGGTATCATGCATCTACCATCACGCTATCTCTTTCGCTCATTCTCATAGCAAATTAAGCAATAGTCTTGTTAATTTAGTCAAGTTTCTGTTCGAAATGGTTGGTTATCTAGTATGGAATTATATGCTATTATCATTGTGAATCACTTGTAAGGCACCAAGGAGCTCAATAAACAACCTACCAAATAAACTCCAAAAATAACTAAAAGTCTCATCATTCGAGACTAAAAAAACACCAAAAAAATCTCGAGAAGTCATCAACCATAACAAGAATATACACTTTCCATCGACCGACTGCACTCTAGTTGGATCAACAGTGTCCATATGGAGAAACTGTCCTAGTGCGTCGGTCATAGTCACAGTGACTAGAGGGTGAGAAACAGCAACCATCTTGCCATGTCGGCAAGGAGTACAAACTAAGTCTTTGACCATCTTGAGCTTAAACAAATCACGAATGAGACCGTGGCCACTAACTCGGGTCAAGTGATTAAAGCCAATGTGACCAAGTCTCCTATGCCAAAAAAGGAGATCACGGGACTCTGAAGCAACTAAGCACATAAAGAGAATCAATAGAAAAACTCAATAAAATCAGCACGAAAGATCCTCTCAAATCTAGAAATCCCGCAAACTAGACTTCTCGAAAAATCAAGAATTTTGCAAATATTTTTCTTGAAGCTTACCTCAAAATTGTCATCGGTAAGCTGAGAAACAGATAACAAATTATATTGCAGCTTACTCACTAAGGCAATATTCTTAAGAATGAAGGAATCATTAATGCACATAATACCTTTGTGATGACTCGACCTAACGAAGTATCTTCAAAGGTGATTGTCTCATCACCTGAACCTCGGACTAGGGAAGAGAACCAACGAGAGCCTCCAGTCATATGATGAGAACAGCCAGAGTCTACAAGCCACACATCTCCTTTCTCAGCCCGACGAACCTTAGTCAGTGAGATGAAAACATCGTGGCTCAGTACTGGGATAAATAAGAGCAGATCTAGGAACACAATAATGAGTCACAAGATGAGTAGATCCAGTCACAGAAACAGAAGACTGACCTCTAGCTACTCTACGCACTCTGTCTCTCACAGAACCAGATGGTCCAGTAGCAGACCTCAATCCTCTGCTAGGTCTAGCCACTATTGAAGAGTTGGCCTGACCAAAAGCAGTATGCTGATCTCGCCGTGGATAGCTACCTCGATGGGAAAAACAAGGTCTCTCCTTAGGACGGTGGAAACCCTAACCAGAAGCAGCTCGAGGACTAAAACCAGAAAAAACCTAAAAACCAAGTCTTCAACGTTGCCTAAAACCAAGCAAATCAAAAGAGCTATCTATGACTCTGGATCTCATGTTGATCTTAGGAACACTATGAGTCTGGGGTTGACCCTGAATACCCCTAAAAGCATGAACATGTCTCTACATGCAATCTTGGCGTGCCTGAAGTATAACTCAACCACATGTTCATCCTTCTGATAGAAGGTGTAGTGGTACTTCACCTTTTAAGAGGTCGAAGTAGTAGGAGGCACAACCTTACTATCAGAGATCCCTGGACAAAGTCCGTAGACTTAAACACTATTTTCTTAGGCTTCAGCTCAACCTCGATCACGCCTGCTGCTATAGCTATAACAACAATAGGTGGACGTTTCCTCATATCCTCTACAAAATCATATCCTAGACCTTGATTAAATTTACAAATCTTATATTTGTCTAGAATAAGATTGAGCCTTTTCTTGCCTCCAATAAATTTTCTAAGAGTATTCATGAGATACTCACACTTTCGAAAAAAGAAGCACAAGTAGAAAAAGAAGAAAGAGAGGATGAGGAACCAGAAAGAGAGCAAGAAGAACTAGAAGGAGAAGATTGAATAGCACGTGTATATCTCTCCTTATGCACGGCCGCCTCAACCTTAAGGGCTTCGCAAGACACACAAGGGGCAGTCCTAATTCTAGCCATTTGGGCCTCGTAACTCTCCCTAAAGATCTTCTGCATTTCCTCCATTTCCTCCGCAACTTTAGCACAGAACAAGCAGTCATATTGTAGCTTTTCTAGTAAATCCTTAGTTAGCTTCACATATTTTTCATCTAATGCAATCAATTCAGATTTTAGTTTTTTCACAATTATTGCATGGTGAGCTAACAGGTGCCTTAGAAGCATAATAAGCCATTTTCTTATTGTGATCATGCATGCCTTGAAATTGCTTGAAAACAGATTCAAGTTTAGCAGTTAATATTTGGCAATTAGCACAAGAAGCAACATGTTCCATCAAGGCAGTTTACATTTCAGCGATTTTATGATCTACTTTCTTTAAATTAATCTTCAAGTTGGTACAGCTATCACATATTTCAGGCAGATCAAAAAGCATAGTATACAAACCTCTAAAAGCATTGTCCTTATCCTCATATGAGGTACAGAATGTAGTCTCAATAGAATCAAACTGGGAAGGAACAATTCTATCCATTTCTAATTCAGCTAATAGACTAATATTCTCTACCTTAAGCAAATCCATCTCAAAAATCACACTATCATGCGAGGTCCTTAGTTTCTCCATATCGCCAAGCAAGGAAGCACATACATCACAATTGTGACAAGAGGGAGCAGATCTAAGTGAAGTAAGCTCTCATGACAAACTCTCTACCTCCTTCTCTAACTCACCATACCTAGTTCTAAATTAACATAAAAATTTTCTAACTTGAGAAAAACATCACTGAGTTGGTCGTAGGAGGGACATACCACATCGGAGTTGTTGTAGAGATCATCATCGCTGATGCCATTCTCGTTAGTCATGAAGCACATGCCGGTGAAGTCGTCACCTCCTTGGTATCCTTCTGCGGATCACCCTCGCCATTGTTATCACTCCAGCCCTTCATGTCGTTGAAGTCAAAGTTGTCAAAGGTGGTGAGGACGCGTGGAAGAGCTTGGGGCAGTTCGTTCAAATGTGGTTGGGGCCATCACACTCGAAGTAAATCACCAAATCTCATCTATTCCTCTCTCTAACCTGTTGTGTGTGTGTGTATATATATATATATATATATATATATATATATATATATATATATATATATGAGAACTTTTTTGGCTAGGAGGGCTAGGTCACTCTCTAGAAACTGCTCGAGTTGGTCATCACTCATCTCACACAAAGTAGTCGAAGAGAAACCAGAGGCACCACCAGACAATGCTCCAGAGGCAGAAATAAGATCTGTGACCAAGGCCATCGATTGCGACTTCATCTTATGAGAGACGATGTCGATCTCATAAGTCTTGAGGCTTGAGTACAACGCATCAAGAGTCAAGATCGGCATATCAGTCGTGTCTTTGATGGTGGTCACCTTCAACTCCCAAACCCTGAGGTCCAAGGTAGAAAGCATCTGATGAGCGTTATCTGAGTCTGAGTATGTAAGACCAACAGCTCGGAAGTTGCTTAGTATTTTGTGAAATCTATCAAAGCACTCATCCAAGGACTCACCTGCAAGCATATCGAATTTGTTATATTCTTGCTTATACTGGTCCTGTCGAACGGTCTTGATCTGAGTGGTGCACTCGTGATATGCATCGAGAGTCACCCAGATATCGTATGCTGATGTGAGATCAGAGATACGATCAAACTCACTCCGGTTAAGACCTTAAATGATGATGTTCCTTGCCTTATCATTTGCCTCCATTCTAGCGTATTCATAGCCGTGATGTGCTCATCGGCAGGAACAATGAATCTGGTCTTAACCTTTTTCCAAATCGCGTAGCCTTGGGTTTGTATGTAAGACTTCATCATACTCTTCCAAAAGGGATAGTTGACCCTACAAAGAGGGGTGGCTTGTGAAATACTTGTCTTCTACCATGGCTCTAAAGACTTGTTAAGATCTATGTGAAAGAACTAGCCGGACTCTAATATCACTTGTTGGATCGGATGGCAACAGGGGGATAAATGGTTCCAACTCGAATTCTCCCCCTAAGTATTCAAGATTCTATTCTCATACAACTACAAAGTTGCTGAAAATAAAATTTTCATTCAAAAACTCAAAACAAATAACTCAATAACACAAAACATTAAAGTCAATACTCCCCGGAGGTCTAACTGGCCCACAAATAGCGGTCTGACCACTCCTTCAATGGTGGTCTGACCACCTGCTACAGTAAAATCAGGAAATGAATAGTATTTTCAGCACAATTTCAAAAACCAAAATCAAGAGAACTTTTGATCTGTATATCCAATGACATGAAATTTTGTACAGATCTTCTCTAGGCTATTATGAACATATTCTTACAAACGATCATAAAAATTATGGCCAAAATTAAGTCATTTTCAGTTTGTTATAAGGTTGCACCAAAACCGACCCAAAAACAAAATCGGTGAATAAAACTTGCTCGTAGGTGGACGATGGCCATTATAGATTTAGATATGTTCTCACATGTCCCAGAAGGAATAACACAAAAGAAATCACATAAAAACTCTTGGATCAAGAAATCACACTTTGAGGCCAAATTAAGCAAAAACATGTTTTCTTGATAAACTTGGTATCAAAGTGCTTAGATGGGTGATGATAGATACCTAGAGGTTGTCTCCATTTCTTACACATCCTTAGCATAGCAAGATCAAGAAATGGGAAGAGGAGAGATCAAAACCAACCAAATCTAGAGTAAATAAATCAAAACATGAGATAGACTTGTAGTTGATCAATGATTAATGTATTGCTTACCTGAGGAGGTAAGTTTTACAGCCACTCCATCTTAGATGATAAAGAACACCCAAGATATTCACTCTCAAACCCTAACCCTAACCCTAGATAAGAGAGCACAAGAGATGGATTGGATGGTTAAGATTACATGTCTCCATACCAACCCGATTTATAGGTGGGCAATCAGTCACCTATACTCTTTTATGGATTCTATCTACTATTACAATGGGGTAGCCCCTTAACCCCACATGGGTTTTACTTTTACAAATTCATTTATGCACGTTTTTCAAAGTGCATAAGTGTGCATCCGCTAAATTCTTAGTCTTGATCCAACTAGCTCCACCTTGACCTAAACCGCTCTCCAACGCATTGCCCATACATCATGGTTTTGATCCAAAATGGTTTCAGATATTTTGGTCAAACTACCAAAATACACTTCTTTGATCCGATCATCACCAACCATTGCCATCAATCGCCATGCTTGCCACGTGTAGGTACACCACTAGCTTGCTATACATCGCCAAGTCTCTCTTGTCCCAGTTCCATTGAGCCATGGCTCACTTGGCCTGTGCAAGCCACATGACACCATCCTACTATTCGAACTTGCCTTGAACATTTCTCGCCTTTCTTATGCCATGCTTGAGCTTACTGTCTCACCCCGCATCTCACCCGGCACTCTCGATCGCTTTGGGCCTCAACTCCTCCATAAGCCTAGTCCCAATCCTCGCCGCTAATCATGGTTGACTCCAAGCGGCCATGCACATCTAAAGACAAAGAAATTATTTTTGGGCACAAGTTCTTCATAACATAACCCACATTAGCTGTAACATAGCTCATGCAACATAAAATCACTAACCATACTCACCAAAACCCCTTTCTCAACTCAAAATCCATAAATATGAATTCTGACCGAAAGTCCCCATCGGACAATCTTCAGCCGATCAGATCGCCAACCCTCAGGTGGTCAAACCGCTGCACCAACCGGTTAGACTGGTGGCACACTGCCGATCTGACTAGTCTTCCCCTGACTGACCAGCAACACTACCAATCAAATTTTCAAATATCCCAAATTGGAATGATTCATCATAAACTAGAACTTTCTCACATGATCCTTCTATTCTTTTCAGTTTTTCAGGCGATTTTTAGTTTCGGTTTTTTCACCAATCACTATTTATTAGATTAATAAGTTGTAATCAAAAGTTATAAGCTGCAGCTAAAAAAACTCCTCTAACGGATAGAATTTGGAAATTCGTAATTGCAAAAATAAACAAATCTTATCGGTAACTTAGTTGAACTCTCATTTGCGTGATACCGCCTTCCCACGTTGTCTCGAGGCAGGGCGGTGCTTCTAGAAAGATTTCTTAAGCAAGTACTTGTCAGTTTACCATTTAAGTGCTAAGGTTGTGTTTGGTTTAGGGACAAGGTGGGATGAAATGGTCCTGTCCCTGGTTTTGGGATGGGATGATCCCATTTTTTGTTTGGTTGGGGGGATAGAGTCATCCCTGTTTTTTGTTTGGTTGGAAGGATAAAGTGGGATGGAATGATCTCATCCTTTGTTTGGATGGAAGGATGAATGTGGGACATGTGTGGCATTTGAGTTTTTTTTTAAAAAAAATTGAAGGCTATTGTTGATATGTTTCTACACATAAGCCTTTGAGTTTTTTTTTAAATTTTTTTTAAACAAAACAGTACTTAAAAAAACAAAGAGGTGGGATGACTCTATCCCATATGGGATGACTCCATCCCATGAAAAAAAGAGGATTGCCTGGTCCCGGATCTACAAGGAATATTCCTAGTGGGATGTCCTTGACTCTGCTTGTCTCCCATTCAAACGCCTACAAAAATAGATCCATCTCATCCCGTCCCACGTAGTCCTTGCAACCAAACACATGGTAAGTAAATGTTAAACCAGCCCCCCTTCTTTCAAAGCTTAGCAACGAAATTTCATGAGATTGGTCCCCTCGATATTTCGCTTCAAGCTCCTCCACTGTCCCGAGCGAGGCACAGTATATTTGAAACGCACGAATTTTTGTAGCAATCACGTGAGAATTGCACTTTTTTTTTGGTAGAAGCCGTGTGAATTACCTTTGTTCCGAATAATAATCCTTAATGCGAAGAACAAGTTGTGCGCATGAGCAACTAGCAGTGGCTAGTACGATCGGTACGAGCATAAGACTTCAAGTGCGAACTACTCGCAACGTGGACTGTCGGTTCAGATATGTGCAGTTATGTCTTCACTTTCTGGAGTTCTCAATCAGACAGTGATGGCTATCCAACAGAAATGGATCGATATTTAGTCCTTGATATCCCGCTATCACTGATAGGCAGGCATGCGTGTTAGTACTCGTGCAAGCATCGCATGCGTTTTCTGTATCAATGTATGGACCACGCAGAGGTCGAAGCCAAGAAAGACCCATGCAAGGCCGCATATATGAACATTGATTAATTACTAATTAGTCAGTCGTATTAGCCAAAGATTAGACACCAAGTACAAATCCGAAGGACAGGCAGATCTACTGATGCGATCATACAAATGTTTGATCTTCATTTGGTTACTCATCTGATAAACCTAGCTAGTAGCATGTCTCGGCCACTGGTGGGTGGTGGCTACGGTTGATGACGTAACAGGTGCGCGCGCATTCACCGGTTGTGCACGCAGCTCGCCCGCGGTGATCTCTCGCCGGGAAGGGACCGTCAGTCGATCGAGCTCCAAAGCGTTGCACTGCACACTCGGTGCGTGGTGCCGTGGCCACTGTGGTGCGTGGGTGAAGCGCGCCGCGCGCGTACGCATGCAAACCCAATCGCGTCGGCTTGTCCGCGCGCCTCGTCGTCCTGTCGCGGACTCGCGGTACGGGCCTGCGTGCTGCCACCGCTACTGCCACACCCACATGGGTCGTCGCCCGAAAGATCTTTTATTAGGTATAGATAGCGCGCGAATAATGGGCTCCAATTATTGGTTTCTAAATATTATTTTTTTATAGCAAATAGCTTAATTACATTACCTAACTTTTAAACAGAGTATTTTTTAAGATAGAATTTACTAATCAATTGTCGGTGGCCGGTGGGTGCGAAACACACAAGCCGGGCACCGGCGGGCGGCAGACAATCTACCGGCCTGCCGAAGTCATAAATAGAAGAAGAGTAAACCAGGAAAGAAAAACGTTTGGTCTTGATTTTACTGTATAGAATGTTGTGAAAAAGACAGAGTGATGTGCCAACTAGAAGTCGTTTCTTCACTCATCTCAATTTGTTGTGTGTATCTTTGAAGGCTGCGGGTCGATGCACTGGTCTATGGCAACACCTATGCTTCTCCGACGATAGGAAGCTTATCGTCACAGCCGTCGGTACCGTCAGCTGCCTGGCTCCCGTGGTGAGCACAAGCACGCGCGTCTGACTCTGACGGCCCATGCACCAAAAAAAAAAAAATCAAATTCCAGGACCACTAGAGGAGGCAGAATTCGGTCCTAAGCAGCCGCATGCAAAGCACTGGGCTGAGTTTGGGCCGAAGCCCGGGCCGCCTCCAGTTCGGGAGCCGTAACAGAGCGGCTCAGCGGGCCTCCAGCCTGCCACAGCCCGTGCGCGCATGCGCAGCGACGCAGGGCTCCACCGCTAGAGATGGCAACGGGTAAATACCCATCGGGTATTGCCATTCCATACCCGTACCCGCTAGGTGTAAATTTACCCGTCGGGTTACCCATATCCGCACGCGGGTAGGAAAATTTACCCATACCCGTACTCGCGCGGGTATTACTACCCGACGGGTAACCCGTACCCGCAAGCATACCCGGTTCAACACATAAGAATATCATCAATTTAGACATTCATTAATCATACACGCCAAGCACAAAAGCGTCTAATGATCAAAATTAGTATATCACATAAACATACTTGATATGACCATATCAACATATGACAAACAAATAAACAATCAACAACAAGTAGATAATAAAATTAACATTTGAGTGGGATGTCTAGTTGTCTAATGCGGGTATTCATTACAC
>CM029662.1:25495700-25627827 GCA_017311315.1 Dendrocalamus latiflorus
CAACATGAATAGCGTCAACTTCGAGTAGGAGTTGAACATCCTCTCATGGTGGCAAACCCAGAAAGTATCATATCCAGTGCTATCCATATTAGCGCGGGATGTGTTGACTGTTCCTGTCTCTACAGTCTCCTCGGAGTCAGCCTTCAGTCTATATGGAAGAATAATCGGGGAGCAACGAACAAGTCTCTCGAATGAGATGGTCGAAGTCCTTCTGACCGTCAAAGACTAGGAACAAGCTGAATAAAGACTCCAACATACTGCAGATAATAGAGATTTAGAAGAATCTTTTGAGAATTTATATTTAGATAGCAATGAATAGGATTTTCAATATTTTTCTTCACATGTAGTCACTAATGAGCTTATAGGCTATACTCTTTTTTCTTTACCAAGGTTTTCTCAAGTTGAGTTTTTACTTAGTAAAGTTTTTAATGAGGCCGCCATCCCATGTAATTTAATAAGTTAATAATCTCATTATGTCATTGAAAATAATTATTTTCATGATTAATAATGTCTGCATTTTTCTATATTTTTTCTGATTTTTTTCTTAATTTTTTTACAATTTTTCTTAATTAATTAATTAATTTTTATTTTTTCTGGCTTAAGGGGCCGACCGGGCCAGCACGGCCCGTTAAGTCGTAATCGTGCCCATGCCAACACGGCACGGCTGCGGGCCGTGCGTGCCTGGGCTCGGACTGCGGCCCGCGGGTCAGTACGACACGGCCCGTTTATTAAGCGGGCCTTACCGGGCCGTGCTGTCACCGGGCCCGTGCCATGCCAGCCTAACACAACCCATTGGCCACCTATGGCCATGTCGCCGTCTAGTCAGCAGATTATATTATTCTTATTCTGTTTCTTTTCATCCCAACATTTCCATATATTTTTGCTCAATTAGAAAACAAGTTTGAAAGGGAGACGTAACTGCGAACCGTAGCATAGCTCACCGCTGTGACATCTTGTTTCTCCCACTAACCCCATATTGGATGGATTATTTATGCTTTTTTACTTTAATTGTCTAGGGTCTATGATACAGGGTGACCTGATCTTGTGATGACAATCGACGAATAACGAACGAAGATAACAATCCAATCTAAAATTATAGAAACCTTGTGTCAAGCACAAGACATCGGCAATAGCAATTGAATCACAACTCGACCTTGTGATCACAATCGACGAATGACGAACAAAGACAACTCAGAAGATAACAATCCAATCTAGCAATTCTCTCATAAATCAGTAAAAATAATGTTTAGCATGAATTAGAAACAAAGCAAACTCTCCATAATCAAAAGATCATTTTCCGTATAAAATCTAAAATAATTTTGTCCACCTCATACATGGGTCGCACCTCATGGTTTTATAGTCTTTCTAAGACAACTAACAAGACTTGGATAACAATACGAACACATAAAATTTTTGGTTAGCACTTTTCTTTAGAGATAGTGATCAACATGTGAGGTTTCTGAGGCTGAGACCTTATCCATTGTGTGTGCCTTGGAGCAATCTTTCCAACAAGCACAAGAACATCCGAATCGGACTCCTTTTGCAAAAATTGTGGGCTTTTTAATATGGATCCTACTGTCTATTCTGAACCAAATTCTGATTGGAGTTAAATTCAGATTGACTTGGAGTGGCTCCAAATTGGGTTTTAGAAAGTCCTTGAACTGGAGTTCTTGGGCTTTCTTGGATCTCCAAACTCCTTCCCACTTTCCTCTTTGCTTTCTTCCTCTTTTCGTATGCACGTGGCCCATCTTCTCCTCATGCCCTCCATTGGTTTTCACTGCATACATAACCGCATGGGATAGCTTTCTTGGAATACATGGCTCCTTTCTCTCTTTAGTTCTTGTACTGTCGTGGCCTTCTTCGCTTGCCTCTCATTGGTCACCTACATTGTTTGTGTGCTCTCCTTTCTCTCTCACCATCCATTGAACACCATAACATCCCGTTTTTGGGGTATTTACAATTTTTAATGAAATTTGATATTCGACATTTTTTGAATTTTTCAACAAAATAAAAACTCAAATTGAAACTCAAGAATGGAATTTAAAACTCGAAATTTAAAATCAAATCCAAATATTCAACTCAAAATCAAATTCAAATTTGAAATTCAAACTCAACCCACAAATCAAAAGTCAAAAATTAAGGTCCAGCTGACCTGACCCACCTCCCCTCTCTTCCCTTTTCCCTCCTCTATATCATCCAAAATTTTTGTTTTTAAATTAATTATTTCAAAGATTTGGATTTTATTTGGTTTTTTAGTGGATCCGTAATATCAAAATCAAATTCCTATCGAATATCTCCAATTTCAAATTCAAATTTGAAACTTAATTCCAATACAAATTCATTTGAACCTCTCCAAATCTAATCTCATATCCAAATTCTAGAGTTCAATTTCCAAATTCAAAATCCAAACATCAAAATTCAAATCCAATTCTCAAATCTAAAATTCAATTCCATTTCTTTTGGGCCAAAACCATCTCCCTAATTTTTTCCTTCTTGGGCCAAGCTTATTTCCTTGGCCAGTAGGCCCATTTTCTCTTTCTCATTTCCTTTCTTCCATTTTCCTTCCTTCTTCCTCCAGCCAAGTGCTGCTCTGCTGACTGCTTGTGTCACTGTTCGACTGAGACAACAGAACACCCATGTCCTTGCTAGCCGATCAAAGCATGTTCCAACCAAAAGAAAAATGCATGCATGGAGAACGTCTACAATCACTACCAGGAATCAATTCCATTTTCCATTTCCTATCCTTTAATCATCCATTTTCAGTTCCTAAGTATTCAAATTGGGAACCATCTTTGATTCAATTCCACCGAATTTTTCCTCTTTTCTCTCTCTCTCTCTCACCCTATAAAATGGAGCCTCGAGATAGCATTCCACGCCTTCACTCACCCGCAAGACCTCACCACCTCTCATTCCCTCTCGCTATCGTAGGAGTTGATGCTTGCTTGCTGCCCGTCCCAAAATTCAGCCCATCCTAGCCCATCTCTCCTTCCTCTTTCTCTTTGTTTCCCTGCTCTACTTGATTGCTCTGCTGTTCACTTTGCTTTTCCCTTGCACTGCTACATCACTGAACTCCGGCGAGATGCCCCTACTCTTGCACTAGCCGCAATCATTTCCAATCAAAATTCAAGACCACCAACACCGCACGTCGCACCTATTTTCAAAACCATCAATTGATCACCCCCATCAATGCATGCAATCAATTCCCTTGCAATTCCTTTCCATTTACTTCTTTTGTTTATTAGTTTTCCAAAAACATTGAATGTCAACACTGACACACAATTTCCGTCGATTCCGCGATAGTTTCTCCTTTCTCTGAGTATAAATAAGAGGCAATTGCTAGCATTCAACCTTTCTGTGCAATCCACAGGATTTTCCTCTACCCTTGTGTATTTTTGAGTTTAGCCGAAACCAATTGCAAGATCGAGGAGGCTGACTAGACGGGGGTGAATAGATGATCTAAAAAATTCTCTTTCAATTATTATCAAATTCTATTTATCTAAACCAAGTATATAATGCGAAAGCTTAACTTAAATTGGTTTGGCACAGATAACACCTAAAACAATTATGTTCACCTAAGTACACCAACAAATTAAGACCATGGCAAGGTTTGCAATCCTAGAAAGACAAACAATCAATTTAATTCTATGAATATAAATTGAGCACAAGAGAACAAACCACAATGATACACGATGTTTTACCGTGCTGTTTTGAAACTTGTCGGTTTCCTCTAATCCACATTGAGGTAAGCCCAAATAAATTGGACTGGCTCCACGAATTAAGCCAATCACCTCAAATCCACTAGTGGTAGCTCTTTCCCATTTCGGGTAGGTGAGCTCCAACCTTCACACTTCGCCAGGTCTTCTCACAACCTTCTTTGAGAAGATCACCACGCACGACGCCTCTAATGTCGTCTAGGAGTCGGCAATCTCTAAGAGTAATAAGTCAAGCCCCTCGCTTGATTCTCACCACGTGCAACGAATGCACAAGTTCGAGTGGATACTAAATCCACCTCTAGATGTAACACATGTAATCTAGAGCCTTTTTCCTTACTCACAAGGAGCAAACATCACAATTGAGAGTAGGACCTCACACTAGCTCAAAAGAGTGAAATAGAGTGCCAAAGATTCTACTCCAACTGGCCACAAAGGGTATATATAGCCACACCACAAAAACTAGCCGTTGGAAGCAAAACACCTGAGAAAACAGGATTATCGGAAGTACTACCGTTATACGACTGATAGTTCCACTCCCCTTTGCAACAGTCAGAAAACTAGTCGTTACAGCATGCTGTCAGTAGTTCCGTTGGCTAAAGACTGGTACAACCAATCATTAAAATTACCGCTATACTCGTGTGTAACTACCGATTACCACTGGGACAAAAAGACTCCACGAAGGTGTTGTCAGACCCAGATTTTACAATCCGGAATCTTCTGTGATTCCACCGCACTATTCCCTGGATCAATAGATAGTGCTCACAGATTATAGTTCTGAATATCAAGGTACATATCATGCGGAAGCGTAAATATAATAGTAAACTTACTCATGGGCTGATTAAGCCGAAATCAATAAATTGCAGCAGCGGAAGAACGAAGCACACAGGTGGGACCTTCAGGACATGCCCACAGGCAGCCAACTGGAGGTGCGCGACCTAGCCCTTGACATCTTCATCTTCTCTGCCAGATTGTCCAATCTTGTTGCTGAGGCGAGGTGATTTGATTCCTGATGCTGAATTTTGTCGCAAAAGCGAGTGTGAGCACTCCAATCCCGTGCTCCGCGAGCCAATACACAGAATGCAAATAAATAGTATGCATGGCTTAACAAAGAAGAGGCTCGGGTTATTTTATTTGCCAAAAATCGCTTTTAGTAGCTTTGTTATTATTTCATCATAGTGTTATTGTTACTGCCTAACCATACACCACCTAGTGACTACCATAATCAACTTAATCCACCAAAATGCACTTTCTTTATTGATTGCTGTCTAAGACTCCAAACAGCGAATGACATCATTTAATCAGTCCACCGATCATGCTCTTTCCATATTGATTGCTATCTATGACTCTTAAACAGCGATTATCATCAATTATGCAATCTACCAATCATTCGCATCGGGACTTCCTAATAATTCAATCCTTTTTGTTATTGATCCAAAACCATAATTTGTTCTCCCAATAATCAATCTTATTTTCAACTGTCTGTCTCTAATTAATTCACTAGTATACATCCACCAAGAATATCATTGATCAAGATTAATCTCCCATAGTTATTTTCATGTCTCCAAATTTTCCAGAAATTCTCAATTCATCCATCTAGAAATTGTTCGAATCCTATCAATCCCAATATTGTCAACATCTCCCAAGAATTTATAACAAATATCGGTGTTGTAATCCAACCATTACCTTTGCATTTTCTAATACTCCAAAAATCATATAATTCATCTATCTAGTCTATACATCCATTTGGGCTCCCCCAAATTTATTTCTCCTAGACTCCGCACTATCATTATCCCTCTTATGATCAATCATGAATCCACCAACTTCTTTATGTGATTACCATAAACAGCCATATTCCTTTCTTACGACTGTATTTATTCTTCCTGACGTTTTATTTGTGAGAAATGTTACCATTATTTAAAAATATAATACATAGAAATTTCCTGAGACCTAGCAGTTTTGAACGAAAGCATAATGTTCAAGAAAATGCAATAATAATAGCGATCCAGATTCCATCCTCTGTTACATGGCATCTGCACCATATGGCATCTTTCAGCGTTATAGCCGCTTAACTTACCACTGGGACGACACCCAGGACAATTTAAATCAGGGCTTTTCACTGCCCTACACTTTTCCATTCCCACCCACAAAGTTTTTGAAATAGAACTATATCTGGTTAAGTTCCCATGTCCGCCCTTGACCGTGGGCACGGCTATTCGAATAGTTTTGACTCTGCAGAGTTCGTACACTTTCACCACAAGAGACAATCAACTCGTTGCCCCACACGATTCCTTAGTCATGTGGTTGAGCAGACTATCACAGTGACTTTTCAAAGTACCTCGCCCCTTCCATCATTTCACCCTATGGGTCGCTCCCACTTGCGGTGGGTCCCATACGTTGTGCAGGATGTTCTCCTTCTGAATGTCTAGCAGCTGGCTACGTCCCCTGCTAGCCCGCCACAGCAGAACTTCACCCTCTGCGAGTGTCCCATTCAAGCCGTCACACAGACTGCCGCTTGCACTACCCCACACCTTCTCCTGGAAGGATGACTTTCAGGGTCCGGTAAATCTACTAAGCCAAGTTGTATTTTACAGACTTGTGGTTGTACTGTTTTACATGGGTTGACATGACAAGATTCAGTCCTTAGTGGTATCTGGGCGGTTCTACCACAAAACCACACTCTCGTGCACACCTGCACCATACCCCCGAACCATCCGCCCAGATAAATAAGCAATTTGAGGTTTTTGGGAATATAAAATAACCATTTTCAACATACACCAGTCATTACCACCATGACTGCCCAACCAATTTTTCTCAGGATTAAAAGTGATGCTTGGACGCTCTTGCGCCCACGAGTATTTAAGCAAAACTAAGCATGGCATATAATTACGGACTTACTTTTAAAAAGTTACCATTATAATTTTGCTAAGGCGACAAGGTTCACATATTCGAGCATTCCAAAGGAGGTGTAATATTAATCAAGCAAACAATGGGCATATAACTAAAATCTTAAATTAACATGTATTTGCATATAAAATAATGGCATGCAATTTGATAATTTAAACCAAAGTAGTTTGCAGAAAACGTAGGTTCAACATGATCAAAGTATTGACTCGTCCGGCGCGGTTTATCGCGGTCTTGAGCTCACACAATGCTTTCTCCTGAGCTTTTGGTATCTATCTTCACTTCGGGCTTGATCTCGCTGGATCCACTGAATCTTCACGACCACAGTTTCTAATTACGTGACAAACGACTGAATCCAAATAAAAGCAAATAACTCAAAAGATCCAAATAAATCCGAATAAACTCAATTTGGTTTTATTTTGAGTTAATAGGTGATTCGAGTGATTTGAGACAAGGCCAGTGGTAGATTATGATGACTTGATCTTTTTTTATTAATAATCTCTTTTATTATTTTTGTATTTATCAAGGAAGTTCCATGAGTTAAGTTAGACCTATGAATTGGTGTATGGGTCTAGTTAAGTATCATTTTGTCGAGCGTTAAAATTCCGGGCATATAGCACTTTGTGATACGACATTTTATGCACCTTAAGTTATCCTTATGCTAAGTTTGATTTGAGTTAGCGTCTAATCATACGGGTCCCGCCTTGCTATTTATACATTTATGCTCAATATTATTAGGTATTAAATCAAGTGCTAATATTTAATCACTGGCACCATTATCATTCTATCCATACTTTTGTTATTATTAAGCTTAGCATTATTTTTAGTTTAAGTCTATTTTAGTTATTCACATAATATGTAATCAGATATTTAAATAGTAAGTAGACTTATTTTAACTCCTAATTAAATTTTCTACATTCCTAAATTATTCCTAAATTATCCAAAATTTTTACTAAAAATTCATATGAGCTCTAAAATTCAGGATTTTGGTTCCATTGGACAGATCTTGAATTTAGATGAATTTAGAAATTTGTTTCACTCAATTTGGACTTAAAATGAATAAGTCATGCCTATTTAAAATTCTCAGTCCATTTAAATCCATAAAATATTAAAATCTGACAGGTGGGACCGGAGACTATTTAAATTAAAGGGGCCTGGCCCACATGTCAGTGGGGGGTCATTTTGGGCTAATCCCATTATTTTATCCTTTAATACTATCATTAACCACTAAGTACTGTCATTAGGGTTGATTAACTGCGTCTCTGACATGTGGGGTCCACTGGTTATTTTTAATTCATTTACATTCTTTTTATTTCTATGCACGGTATCTATGACAAGTGGGGCCCACTGGCTTTTATTGTTTATTTATTTCTACCCCCGGTTGCCACTGACATGTGGGCCCTGCTGTCAGTGGGCCGCTTGGGCTGCAGCCGCTGACAGATGGGGCCCACCTGTCAGCCCGGAGAAAAAGGTAGAAAGCTCAACCCAGCGCTGTGGAGCCGGAGGCTCGAACGCGCGCGGCCGGGGAGCGGGGAGGGGGGAAGAGAGTAACGGTGCTAGCCAGGTCTCCGCTCGAGTGTTTCTTACCTCTATAGGGGAATAAATCCTCTTGAGGTGGGTCGGCAGCTGGGTCGGGCAGAGGAGTCGGGGCGACGGTGGCCGGCGGTGATCTACAGTCGGGGAGGTCCGGTGGATGGGCAAAACGCGTTCCTGGAGCTGCAGTGAAGACGAAGACGCAACCACCCGGGGTCGAGGAGGTTCGGAGATGGGTCGGCGTCGAGCGGCGGCGGCTTGGGGAAGCTCTCGGCGACGGCGGCGTACGCGGGCCGGCGCGCGCGGAGGAACCGAGCCGCGCCGATGGAAGCGGGGAGAATGGGGCAGGGCCGGGGTGATGGCCGGCCTGGCTTCATTTTATTTTTATTTTTGTTTTCCCTTTTTTTATATTGCTATTTTGCCGGCTTATTTAATTTTGCATATTTTTATTCCTTATTGCTAAACTCTTTCTTGCACAATTTGTATACACACACACACACACACACATATATATATATATATGTATGTATGTATGTATGTATGTATGTATGTATGTATGTATGTATGTATGTATATGGGTTTGTATTTTGTTCATCTGCTTTTAGTGCTATTTATGCCATTATTTTCAAAATGAGATTTGATATTTTTAACTCAGGTTTCTCTCTTCTTATACTGGATCATCTTTTCATATTCGCATTTTAAATCTTGATTTTCTATTGATTAAATATGTTTGTTTCTTCTTGATCCTTTTAACTTTTGGAACCTTCACCAAATTTTTCAGAAAAACATCATAAACTCCAAATTCAAATAAAACATATTGCAAAATAATTCAAAAGCTTCACATTTTCAAATTTCAAAATTTTGGGATGTTACAGGTGTCTGCCTAGAAAAAATATACCACTACACAAATTGATTGTTCTGTAAATTGGAAGTACCGCTCACATAGAGCTGGTAGTATCGCTCACTGGTTGTATGCTCACACAGAGCCAGAAATTTCGATCGTCGACTACCTTGGTCCTCATCCACTTCAGATGATTCGACCACTCAGGTCTTCGACCATGTTGTTCGGTTCAACCACACAAGACTCTGACCACATTGTGCGGATCAACCACACAGGTCTCCGACTATGCTGATCTCTGACCACGTTGTCCGGTTCGACTACACAAGCCTCCAACCATGTTGGTTTCGACCACAAAGGTTTCAACTATGTCAATCTTTGACCACGTCAATCTTTGATCACACAGATCTCGACCACCATGTCGATCTTCGACCACATTGTATCAATCACATTAGTTCAACCATGTTGATGTCAACCACAGGTCTCGACCATGTCAATTCGACCACGCTAGTCTCGATCACATATATCTTGACCACGTTGGTTCCGACCACGTCGGTTCGACTATGCTGGTCTCGATCACATAGATCACCGACCACGCTGGTTTTGATCACATAGATACTGACCACATCAATTCGATCATGCTGATCAACTACGTTGATTTTTGACCACATTGATCTTCGACCACGCAGGTCTTCGATCACATTAGTTTGACCAAGTCGGCTCGACCACGCAGGTCTTTGACTAGCAGCGAACGCTGTAGTACCATGATGTCAATGCTGGTAACTTTGTTAAGTGGAAGTACTGCAGAATACATTGCAGTAGTTCTACTTTTCTTGAGAATTGCACATATTTTAACAGATTTTGCAAAACACATTTGCAAACTATAGTATCATACACACAAGGATCAAACATGATTCCCAACAAATTGCAAAACACATTTGCATACTTTTAGAATCATGACACAAGGATTATATGAGCTTCAACCATTTGCAAAATATATTTGCAAATATAAGCCTCAACCACAAGGAATAGAAAACATGGACTTGAAACACTTGCAAAACACATTTGCAATATATAGTCCTATGTTACAAGATTCAACACATGAACCACAACTATTTGCAAAACACATTCGCAAATATAAGCATCATACTACAGAGAGATAAAGCAAATGAGGTTGAGCTATCAACACAAGATGAGACTCAAGCTACAAGATATGATCCCTCTTAATAGTACAGCAACCTATACTGGCAATCTGGTCTTCTAACCAAACACCAAGACTGGTAAAAGGCTAGAAACACATTCTTAGCACAAGCTAGCCATACCTTTGTCTTGAGTTATAGTCTTGACATGCATCAACTCATGATGTATCCTTTACTTGAACTCCATCAACACATAATAGATCTTCACTTGACTTGGTAATCAACACATGATCATCTCCTCTTGGATATGGATCAACTCATGATGCATTCTTCACTTGACTTAATGATCTTCAACACATGAATCCATCTCAAGTCATTGTCATTTGTGGAACCTAACATATTCATCCAACTCATAAAAAATATTAGTCCACAAATCAATTATCATCAATTACCAGAACTTTATCATTAACTCATAATGGAAGAACTAGATTCGACAATCTTTCCTTTTCGGTAATTCATGGCAATCTCAATAAATGATGAGATAAAAATTGAATTTTAAGTATACAACATGTACACGGCACTTATATACTCTAGGATAAGCTTTTTAAGTAAATTTTACTTATCCGATTGTCATTAATTATCCAACTATTAGCATATAATGAAGGAACTAGACGACAACCCGATCATGAGTATATATAAACTACACAAGCTACATATACTCAAGGGATATATTTTAAAGTAAAGATCCTTAATATGTGGAAAGATGAACGTGAATCAATACTAATAAAACTTCAAAACATAGAGTGAACTTCCTCTAAATGTGTGCATACTAGAGTATATAATAAAGACACATGCACATATTCATGTTTGACTATTTGTAGAGTTCAATCTATATTTTGGATCCGAGAAATGCACTAAGATATAAGAATGTAATGTCAAATTCATACCTCCTATGATTTTCACCTTTTCATCGAAATGAGACTAAGCAATATCATAATCAATAAACAAATTAGTCTCACAATTAGATTTGTCATTATCACCAAAATCAATTTAATGAAGTTTGAACTTACAATCTCCCATTTTTGGTGATGAATGACAAATCCATTAGCAATAATAGCATTTGGATGAAAATGAACATATGATTGAAAATTAAACTAAGAACAATGTATAAGCATAAAGAATTTCCATTTTTGACAATTTTAATAAATTGATATTCTCCACCTTTTTCCCTTTTGGCATTTTACTATTCTCCCTCCATTTTGGTATTTTACACTATATAACAATGCTATTATTTATAAATCTCCCTCCTTTGGCATTTGTCACCAAAAAGCAAGGAAAAAGATAGAGCCAAGATGGAGCTTGATACCAAATAATTCAACTAAAGTTTGGTCATAAGAGATATGAAAATAGATATATGACCAAGAGGGAATTTGAGGTAACTAGAGAAAAAGATATTTGAAACACATTCAAATAGTTTTACTCTTCAGAGCTCCTTAAAGGCTTTTAAATTTCTCCCCTTTTTGGCATTTGAAGCACATTCCAGTTTGAAGTTGCAACTTGTCGGACTTTGACATTTCAATTAAGCTTCAAAAGTTAGCAGAAAAACTGACTTATAATTGACCAATAAATCTTAAAATATTTGTTAGTATAGATTAACAATAGGGGGTTAAAAGTCATTATTATACTTTCTTCAGATTTTGAGCACAAATAAAGATACAAAATAAAACTCTGCACAGAATCATGCAAAATTCTTAATTTTCAGCATTTGAGTAAAGAATGAAAGAGACCTAAGTTTTGCAAATCAATTTGAAAAGATTTCAAATTGTGCAAAAATAAACTTTGAACTCTTAAGAAAGTTTTCTAATAAGAATTTATGAAAAAGGAGTCTGCATTCAAAAGATGTGCCAAAATGCACTTTAAAAGCATAAGAAAAGATGATTTTTCAACTAGAGCTCAAAATCCAATCCAATTTAATTTTCATTGAGTTTTTCACTTTCATGGCTTTGTATGTGTTAGAAATACTATTTTAAGACAAGATACACGAAGAAGTTTGGCTCAAATAGCAAAAACTCACTATATGCAAGAATATATCATTTTGGGTCAATACTTTTTTTGAATGAGATTCCAATGAATATAACTTTTCAATAGTTGGTCTTCTGTAAAAACTTTGAACTAAAAAAATGTTTGAAATGACCAACCCTTTGAGTTCTGTGTTGAACACTTTTTCAAATTCTCAATGGGTTTTGATTTAGGGAATATGTCACATAATCCAGAATCAAGATCATATTAAATTATTTTGGGGCCAAATTCTCCTTTTAGTTTCCAGCATTGAATGTTTTTACTCCAAAAGGCTTTGAAAATATTTCAAATTCATATTTGAGTAATTTTATCTATTTTTCACAAATTTTAGCCTTTTAAATAAGATATTTGATTTTTAACCAAATGGGCTCTTTTGAAAAACTAATCTTACATATCATTGGTTTTTCACTCCATGAATATCAATTGAGGCAAGTAAGAATGAAATACATTCATTCACAAGATCCATAAAATATTTTTTGGAAAATGGGTAAAATATTTTTTTAATAATAATACTTTACCCTTTTGCTTCAGTAAGCCCAAAATACTATATAGGTTTTTTATAAAGAAAATTTCACCTTACGCAAAGATTCCTCTTAGCATTTATCTTGCCCTTTGACACACAAAGAATTATCCTCTTTTGTTGATTTCCTTCTCTTTTCACATCCCTTTCTTTTTGTTTAACATTTATCTCCTTATGCCATCTAACAACAAGAATCAAGAATACCAATTGTAAATCTTTTGTCCATAAATAGGTACCATTTGTAAGCCTTTTGTCCATACTAGGTGCTTTGTAAACTTTTGTGGTTCTTTTGTCTTTTCCATGAAAGGCATATACCACTTTGATATTTATACTACTTATGATGATATTAGATACCACTAGTGAAAGATACCACTTGTAATCATAAATGATACCAAGTAATTAATTCCATTTGTAAAGACTTGATGCCACTTGAGAGTACATATGACACCAAGTGTGATTGATTCCGTTTGATATTATTTGAAGGAGATACCACTTGAAATACTACTTGTGAGAAGCGGATGATACCATTTAGGAGAGATACCACTTGAAAGAGTGAATGCCACTTTGATGGGAAAATGGTGATATCTTTTGAAAAGATAAGAGTGAAATTCATGCCGAGGTCGAGATGATCAAAGAGGCTACCACTTTAGAGACAATGCCATTTTAAGATAAAAGTATCAAACAAGGAGTAAAATGGCATATGGAGTTAAGAAATATTTGAGGGTAGCTAGCAAAGATAAAAAAGGATCAACTTGACTTTAAGGAGCAAAGGTAATGGCTGAGGGAATTGGATATCAACAAATTTTGAAACAAATCAACCATTTCCAGAAAAATCAGAAGTACCACCGAAGAAAGTGTGGTAGTTCTGTTTGTCAGCAGTACCGTTGTTCAGACTGCAGTAGTACCTGAATAACGGTACTACCGGTTTTTGACTGAAAGCATACCAAGATTCAAATTCAGAGGAGAGGAAAGATATAATGTTGTAACTTGCTTCAAAACTTTTCACAAAGAGACCTAAACCACTTGTGGAGCATTACCACCTATAAGTCAAGATTAAAATTCTTTTTAGTATAGATTTTAACAAATTAAGTTTTTATTTTTCAAAAATAAACTCATTTTCAATGAAATCTTCGAGATAGCAAGAATGGGCAATTGAGGGTATATTAAGCATTTTAATTTCATGTATGAGTTGTAAATACCCTTATGAGCCAATATAAGTCAATAATTTTAGCCCTAAAGGTAAAACTCACTTAAGTGCTAGATTATGACCTCTTAGGTCAACTCAAGATTTTGGGTGAGTTTCAAAACCAAATAACTTTTGATTAGTTGGGTTTTGAAAAACTTTTGAATACCAATAATGTTTGAAATAGCCAACTCTAGATTTTTGGTATTGAACATTTTCTCAAATTCCATTTTGAATTGTTTTTAGCCAATTTTTGAGTTTAAAGTCAAAACTAGATTGCTAGTTTTGTGTTAGAAACTCAATTTTACTTAAAATAAGTTTTTTCTAACACCAATACCTTTAGAAAACCTTTGAAATGCATTTGTATATATTTTCCAATTAGTTTTTCAAAGATATATAAGTAGTTTCAAAATTTGACTTTTGGCTAAATAACTCAATTTTTTTAAATCAATAGTAGCACTTAATTAATTTGGGCATACTTAGAGATGTGATACACATGAATATGATTTAGCACTCTCCTTTAATGTGCCACTTACATCTAGCTCAAGATTTGTAATAATGAGCTTTTACTACAAGAGCAAGAGCAACCCTTTTTAAATGATTTTCATGCAATGCAACCTACACAAGGGTAGGGGTAAAATAATTCAATGAAAGTACTTGTTACCGAGATGGCATTGATTCTTAATATGGCAAGATCATCCTCAAAGTTGGCTCTCATTATGCTCATGGTGGAATTCACCTCTTCATGAATAAACCAAGCTTCCAATGCCTCTCCAAGTACCTCTTAGGCATTGAAGTGCATTGTGATACCCAAAACTTGGTTGGGTCTATGAACGTTAGTCACAATAGATTTGGGTACCCAAATGGCCCTAACATTAATTTTATGTGAACTAACATTCCTACCAAATACATTGCCATTTCTATCCATACTAAGCAAATAATGTTTATTAAAAAGACATGGCTTAGAAATGATACATTTGGGACAATTTTTACTAAAATATCCTTTTTTCAGTAATTATAGCAAGTTTAGCAATTGCTACCACTTTTTATCTTCTTATCTTGCTGATTGTCGGTTTGCCTCTTTATTAATGACTTCTTCTTGACATCCACTTTGTTTGGGCACTTAGAGGCAAAGTGACTCTTCTCATTGCAACCATAATACTTGACATATTTCTTCATGTGTCTTGCATTGTGCCGGATCTAACTATTCTCTTTCTTGGAGATGAAGTCAATACCTCTCTTGTCATTTGACTTTCCAATATTTTGTCAAGAAAACCCTTCACTTTGTAGCATTTCTTCAAGTCATTTCTCAATCTTGTGACTTGGACCTTGAGCTCATTATTTTCCTCTACAATGTTAGTATTGCAATGCATAGAGCAAATAGAAGTATCTAATTTAGAGCAACAAGATATATCTAGCAAATCATCACAAGATGTGGATATGCTAAGTTTAGATGAAATGCAAGGATTAAAAGCTATACACAGTACATCACCTATTAAATTGCATGCAGTGTCTATATCCACCTTAGGCCTAGAATATTCCTTGAAAAGAAGAGGCTCATGTTTTTCTTTTAGCACATCATAATTGTTTCTAAGAGTGATATATTCTTTCTTCAATCTCTTAAATTTAGCTTTCTCCTTTGCAAGAAATTCATTAAGCTCTTCTAATATACCCATCAACTCATCATAAAAAGGTACATCATTGTCATTATCATTATTTACCTTCTTATCACCTTTTGCCATGAAGCAATGAGTTGATGTGGAGGGACTTGTGGATTCTTCATCGTCGGAGCTAGAGGTTGATATTCTTCTCTCGACATTCACTCTTGTATGCAATCCTCATCAATTGAGCTGGACATATCATATTTATCTTGAATTTTTGTCCACATATCTTGAGCGCTCTCGGGTTGCATATGGTATTGAACACCTCTACACTCAAAGTACTAAATAAGGTGTTAGTTGCTTGAGCATCGAGATGTGAGTATTTCTCTTCCTTAATTGTTGTAGCAAGAAGATCAAATGGTGGAGGAAAACACATATCTACAATCCGCCAAATTTTAGGGCTCATGGCCTTAAAATAACATACCATGCAGGAATTTCAATTATCATAATTTGTGCTATCAAATAGAGGTGCTTCATCTAGGTGCACTATATTGCTAGTCGTCATCCTTTACTCTCTAGGTAGTGAAGCTAATAAATGAGAGACCGACCTTTTATACCACTTGTAAGATCGAGGAGGCCAACTAGAGGGGGTGAATAGACGGTCTAAAAAATTCTATTCCAATTATTATCAAATTTTATTTGTCTAAACCAAGTATATAATACGGAAGCTTAACTTAAATTGGTTTAGCACAAACAACGCCTAAAACAGTTATGTTCACCTAAGTACACCAACAAGTTAAGACTATGGCAAAGTTTGCAATCCTAGGAAGACAAACAATCAATTCAATTCTATGAATGTAAATTTTTTAAATGTAAATTGAGCACAAGAGAACAAATCACAATAACACATGATGTTTTACTATGATGTTCGAAAACTTACTGGTTTCCCCTAATCCACATTGAGGTAATCCCGAATGAATTGGACTGCCTCCATAAATTAAGCCAAACACCTCAAATCTACCAGTCGTAGCTCTTTCCCAATTCGGGTAGGTGAGCTTCAACTTTTACACTTCACTGGGTCTTCTCACAACCTTCTTTGAGAAGATCACCACGCATGATACCTCCAATGTCGTCTAGGAGTCAGCAGCCTCTAAGAGTAATAAGTCAAACCCCTCGCTTGACTCTCACCACGTGCAATGAATGCATAAGCTCGAGTGGATACTAAATCCACCTCTAGATGTAACATATGCAATCTAGAGCCTTTCTCCTTACTCACAAGGA
The DNA here is from genome assembly GCA_017311315.1 of Dendrocalamus latiflorus. Lineage (NCBI taxonomy): Eukaryota > Viridiplantae > Streptophyta > Magnoliopsida > Poales > Poaceae > Dendrocalamus > Dendrocalamus latiflorus. The sequence goes on from CM029662.1 coordinate 25,512,489, forward strand.
GCAACATATGCACAATTGAGATTAGGACCTCACACTAGCTCAAAGGAGTGAAATAGAGTGCCAAAGGTTCTACTCCAACTGCTCACAAAGGGATATATATACCCACACCACAAAAACTAGCCGTTGGAAGCAAAACACCTGAGAAAATAGGATTATCGGAAGTACCGCAATTATACGACCGGTAGTTCTGCTCCCCTTTACAGCAGTAAGAAAACTAGCCATTGCAGCAGGCTATCGGTAGCTCCGCCGGCTAAAGATTGGTACTACTGATCATAAAAATTACCACTATAACTGTGCGGAACTACCATGGGGACAAGAAGACTCCACAAAAGTGCCTCTTTAGAAAAAACATACCGCTACACAATCCGGTTGTTCCGCAAATCGGAAGTACCGCTCGTTAGTCTTACACTCACACGGAACCGAAACTTTCAATCGTTGACTACCTTGGTTCTCGATCACGTTGGATGATTCGACCACTAAGATCTCTGACTACGTTGTTTGGTTCGATCACACAGGTCACCGACCATGCTGATCTCCGACCATGTTGTTCGAATCGATTACACTGGTCTCCAACCACGTTGTCCGATTTGACCACACAGGCCTTCGACTACGCTTGTCTATAACCACATTGGATTTGACCTCAAAGGTTTCAACCATGTTGACCATGTTGATCTTCGACCATGTCAATCTTCGATCACACATATCTCCGATCACCAAATCGATCTTTGACCACGTTGTATCAAGCATATCAATTTGACCATGTTGGTTTGAACCACACAGGTCTCGACCACATCAATTCGACCACGCTGGTCTTGATCATACAGATCTCGACCATGTTGGTTTGATCATGCTGGTCTCAATTACACAGATATCCAACCAAGTCGGTTCGATCACAGATCTCAACCACATCGATTCGACCACGTTGATCGACCATATTGGTTCTTGACCACATTGATTTTCGACTACACAAGTCTTTGATCACATTGATTCGACCAAGTTGGCTCGACCATGTCAGCTATCGACCACGTAGGTCTTTGACCACCTGCGAATGTGGTAGTACCATGATCTCAATGCTGGTAACTCCGTTAAGAGGTAGTACTGTATAATACATTGCGGTAGTTCTAATTTTCCTAAGAATTGCAGATACTTCAATAGATTTTGCAAAACACATTTACAAATAATAGTATCATGCACACAAGAATCAAACATTATTCGCAACAAGTTGCAAAATATATTTACACACTTTTATAATCATGACACAATGATTATATAAGCTTCAACCATTTGTAGAACATATTTACAAATATAAGCCTCATACCATAAGAAATAGGAAATACGAACTTCAAACACTTGCAAAACACATTTACAATGTATAGTCCCATATTATAAGGATTCAATACATGAGTCATAACACATTATCATCTACTATTAGACATGCATCAACTCATGATGCATTCTTCACTTGACTTAATGATCTTCAACACATGAAGCAATCTCAAGTCATCCTCATTTGTGGAACCTAACCTATTCATCCAACTTATGAAAAATGTTAGTCCACAAATCTCTCCCTTTTTGGTGATGAATGATAAATCCATTAGCAATAATAGCATTTAGATGAAAAATGAATACATGATAGGAAATTAAACTAAGAAGAAAGTATAAACATAAAGAATTTCCCCTTTTGACAATTTTAACAAATTGTATCGGCTACACAGCCACCTCTCATGGCTTCCTCGGGTCCTTAGTGACCCATTTTGCTAGTTGGCCCCACCTTCTGCACCTCCCCTCATCGGTGATGCCACCATCTCCATGCGTCGCCCATGCCTTTGGAGCCTCCTCTATTTCTCATGAGCTTTTCTCTCTTCATCCCTCTCGCTGTCACTTACAACCATGGCCCACATGTCATATCTTTTTTCTTTTCCTTTTCTTTTTCAGCGAAGGAGTATTCTCTCTTTTTTCAGCTTTTTCTCCTCCATTAAATCTTCCGAGAGCTCATTTTTCGTCATTCGAACTCTGAATCAAATGATTCAAATTCCTAAATTCATCTAAATTCATAATCTACCTCTCAGTACCTATTTTATATTCTTTTGAATTTATTTGTTTATTTGTTGAGTTTTTGCTTTGTGCGTAGAGTTTGACGCTGTTGAAGAGTACCCTGACAAGCCCAAAGCTAGCTCGCCTCTGCCACCGCCGAGTACCACCTTAGCCTCACCATCGCCATGCCACTCTAGTGATCCCCTCCTTCTCCCAACCACTCCAGCATGATCGACTTGCCCTCCTATTATTGGGTTTTCATGCGCCACAGCTCGTTGACATCATCTTCTTCCCCAACTTCGGCCACTTCACCGACATGACGAACTGTCGTCCAATTCCTCCCGAGCAAAGCATCCCCATGCATCCCTCTTTTAGTCCTCGCCGTCGATTTTAGTCGCCGCCGTCCCCAGCTAACCATCGCCGTGAAGACCATCATACTGCCTTGGGCTCTTGTCGTTGGACCACCTCGAGCTTCCCCGAACCTCGTCGACCACTCTGGTGAGCCCCTCATGTCCCGTAGATGCTCCCTATGCCCTTGATTTAGCTCCCCTCATAGACGATTGCCTTGTCAACATGAGCCCAAACCACCGTCGCTGCTAGGCTCATCGTCGGCTGCGTCGCCCCGCCCATGGGTGCAGTCTGGCCTCGGCAAACCCATTTTGGGGGTTGCTAGCGATTGTCGTTGCTTGATCCATTGGTGATGAGCATAGCAACATCGTGCTCTACTTCGACCAGAGGAGGCACTGTAGCCACGTCATTAGCATTAATGACATCATTAATTAGTGTTAATAACATTCATTAATATTAGTTAATATTTCACCAACATGTGGGCCTAGTTCATTAAGAAATATAATTAAAACTAAATTTAAGTTATGAGCCACTAACATGCGGGTCCATTGTTACTGTGGTTGACACAGTGTCGTGGCCCACCTGTCAGCCGCCCAAGAATTTCCTTTAGGAAAATAAATAAAAAAACAAATTAAAAACCCTTAGCCCCACCCGTCAGTGCAAGAGCACTCTTTTCGCTCTATTTATTTTGGGAATTAATCCTAATTTAAATTTTAGAAGGACCATTCTCACTTGTTTTAAATCCAAATCAAACAAAACTTGTTTCTAATTTTGTCTAAAATCATGATCTTCTCAATGGAAGTAAAATCATGTATTTTTAAGTTTATTTGGGTTTTAATTTGGATTTATTTGTATGTTCATGTATTTTTAAGTTTATTTGGGTTTTAATTTGGATTTATTTGTATGTTCATGTATTTATTTACTTCTTTGTCGCGATCATTTGATTAGAGTACGAAGACCTGGAAGAGCTGCGGTTCGATCCCAACCAGGACCTTCCAGACCAACTAGCTTGTGAGCCAGACGAGTCAATACTTTGTAGGTAGGATGAAAGACACGACGAGTGGATGTAACTCTAAGTTGATTTCCCCTAGGTGCATGTAACTCAATGATGATAATAGGTGGATATAACCCTAGTAACAAAACTAGCATATGGTAGATAGAACTTTGTAAAAGGCGGATAGAACCTGCACTACAAATAATACTATATACTTTCATATTCTTTAGAAAACATGATTTAGTTTAAAATATTAAATTTCAGGAACTTTTATTGTAAATTTCAACTATGGCATTTAGCAAATAAAAGTACGTGAACCTTTCTTTAACAAGCATTACATCTATATTGTTGTATTATGTGTGTTGGCTCGCGGAGCACGGTTGATTGTGCTCTCCCTCGCTCACTAAATCCCTCAGAACATAAGGATCAAGATCACTACGCCTACTACACTTCTCCAGGACTAGATGGAGGAGAAGTTGATAGAGATTAGGACGCTCTCTAATAGCCTAGTTCTTACCTCAGATAGGCTTACTTTGGTGGTGATTATGTGCACATCTATTATTCAGACTCTTGAAAATAGTAAGGCATCTTTTACCTCCACTCACTTGCCTGTGGCAAGATTTGACCTCACCTTTTGCTATCGCTTCCGCTTTTCTTTACTATTATAAAAATGTGAGTTGTTTGTCATCGGTCCATTCTCCTTCCTCTCTTCTCAACCATCTGATCAAAGATCAGTCGTTTAGATCCGCATGTAGGTAGTTCTTCCGGTCCTTGTAGAAAAAGTTAGGCTAACGTGTGGGCCACACTCTTCTTCTCTTCCCTTGCATCCTCCGCCTCCCGCAACCACTCCACCTCCCGCAACTGCCACCTCCTTCTCTCCCTCGAACTCTCGTTCCACGCCTCCTCCTCCTCAGTGTCGCCACCAATTCCTTCCCCGTACGGCAGCGTCTGGTCGTAGTCCCCCCAACTTCCCCAGCAGCGTCGCATCCCCTCGTCACCGCCTCCCCAACACATTTGCCCGCCGCCTCCTCTCCCCATTTGCCCACCGCCGCCTCCCCACCTCCACCTCCTGCAACCGCCACCTCCTTCTCCCCCAAACCCTCGTGCTATGCCTCCTCCTCGGCGCCATCATGAATTTCTTCCCCGCGCGGCAGCGTCTGGTCGCAGTCCCCAAACTTTTCCCAGGGCGCCGCCACCAATTTCAATCTCCCATCGCCCCTCCAACCAATGGCACAATGCTTGGTGACAGCGGCCGGTGGATCGGAGAGAATGGCGCTTCGTGACAGCGGCCGGTGGATCAGAGAGAAGGGCACTCGACGATGGTAGCGGCTTCCTCTTACTACGCCTGCCCATATGGCTCTCCCCCCGCCGCCGCCGCCCAACGGTCGCTCGCCCCAGTGAGCCTCTCTACCTCCTCCTGCTCTTCGCTCAAAGCCTGTCATGCTGTCTGGCGATTTTGGTCTACCAAGCTGGTCGAAGTCGGTGCCGTGGTCAAATAGGGTCATGGTTGAGGGACCATGGCCGAAGTCGATGGGCCGTGGTCGAATTCGAAGCCGTGGTTGAAGGGGGCCATGGCTGAAGTCAACGATCCGTGGTCGAAGTCGAAGCCGTGGTCGAAGGGGCGGTGGTCGAAGTCGAAGGGCCGTGGTCAAAGTCAAGTTGTGGTCGAAGTCGAAGGGCAGTGGTCGAAGTCAAAGGGCCGTGGACGAAGTCGATCTGCGATTGAAGTCGAAGGGCTGTGGTTGAAGTTAGGCCATGGTCGAAGTCGAAGGGTCACAGTTGAAGTCCAAACCGTGGTCGAAAGAAATAGTGGTCGAAGGGGCAGTGGTCAAAGTTGAAGGGTCGTGGATGAAGTCAGTCTGCGATCAAAGTCGAATGGTTGTGGGTCGAAGTTGAAGGGCCATGCTCGAAGTTGAAGGGTCGTGGTCGAAGTCCAAGCCGTGGTCGAAGGGGGCAGTGGTCGAAGTCGAAGGGCCATGGATGAAGTCGGTCCGCGGTCGAAGTCGAAGGGTTGTGGTCGATGTCGGGGCCGTGGTCGAAGGAGGTTGTGGTCAACGTCGAGGCTGTGGTCGAAGGGGGCTGTGGTTGAGGGGCCGTGGCCGAAGTCGAAGATCCGTGGTCGAAGTCAATGCCATGGTCTAAGGGGGCGGTGGTCGAAGGGGGAAGTGGTCGACGTCGAAGGGCCATGGTCATCGAACGGGACAATGGTCAAAGTCAAAGTCGTGGTCGATGTCGAAGGGGACAGTGGTCAACGTCGAAGGGCCATGGTCGAAGGGGACGGTGGTCAAAGGGGGAAGTGGTCAACGTCAAAGGGCCATGGTCATCGAAGGACTGTAGTGGAAGGGGACAGTGGTCAAAGGGGGCAGTGATCGAAGTCGAAGATCCATGGTCGAAGTCAAAGATCCGTGGTCGAAGTCAAAGCTATGGTCGAAACGGGGTGTGATCGAAAGGGAAAGTGGTCGACGTCAAAGGGAAGTAGTCGACGTCGAAGGGCCATGGTCAAAGAGGACAGTGGTCGAAAGGGGTGGTGGTCGAAGGGAGAAGTGGTCGACATCAATGGGCCATGGTCATCGAAGGGCTATGGTCGAAGGGGGCAATAGTCAAATTCGCATATCCGTGGTTAAAGTCGAAGATCCGTGGTCAAAGGGGGAAGTGGTCGACATCGAAGGGCCATGATCAAAGGGGATAGTGGTCGGGAGGGCAGTAGTCGAAGTCAAAGATCCATGGTCAAAGTCGAAGATTCTTGATCGAAGTCGAAGCCGTGGTCGAAGGAAGCCGTGGTCGAAGGGGGAAGTGGTCGGCGTCGAAGGGGGACATGTTTGTATGCATATTCTAAAATTTTTTACCACCTGTGAGTTTTAAAACATATAGTATGGTAAATTTTAAAAATCTGTAGCAACGTATGGGCATTTAGCTAGTATAATGTAAATATTTGGCTTGATCGGTCCATTATGTAAACTCTACCTGATATGTGATATTTAAACTCTGATATATAATATAAGTGTTTGGTATCGTTTATACGATGTATGAGTATGATTCAGTAATGTATCTGTGAATACTATTTATTGATCTAGGGAATAGTAAGGTGGAATCACAGAGGAATTTGAATCGATAAAATCTGGATCCGACAACAAAGCAAGGGGTGATTGATTAGGTGTTAATGTTGTTGTTTGGATGTCCTCATCAATCTGAACCCATGACCAGTAGACTAGGAACCTTTAACATGACTACATTAGCAATTGTCTCACCTTCTCCATAAAAAGAGAGAGAGAGAGAGAGAGAGAGAGAGAGAGAGAGAGAGAGAGATGCAATTCAGTTTCCTCAGAGAAATAAAAGGAATTCCGTTTCAAGGAAAAACAGAACAGAAATGCTGGACAATTAAATCATTTTCGTTCCTCCAGCTCCAGCAGCATTGCAAGACGTGGACACTAGCGAATTGCCTTTTGGTGCTTCTTCCTGTCTAGTTCGACATGGTTAAATAGAGCACTTCACAATAAAATGTGTTTTCTTTTTCATTTAAGATTGCCAAGTTGAGACTAATCACCTCATTTTACACAGTTTAACGGTGTAACTCCAGCAGCACCGGAGGAATCAAATCGGACATAGGCTGCATATGCATGGATGGGACTTGAAACCAATGTCAGTTACATATATGGATCGGATTGGATGGAGCTTGAATAGAAATACAAAACTATAATAGACTAACATCCTAGAATATACATATACGGATCGGGCGACATTGGCCGCCAAGGCAAGCAGCGCCAAGATGTGGAGCGGTGACGCCGACGTACAAGACATGGATAAACAGGTTGAATTAATTGGATAAACAGGTTGAATTAATTAGATGAAAATAAGTGTCATTAGTTTTCCGATACATCGTGCATGGGATGCATGGATAAACTGCTAGCTTTGGCCATTTTTAGCTTGCGGTGTACTTGCATTGTTAAGCTTTGCTGTTGATGAGGCGTTAATCTGCTCAACGAAATTAGAGGCTCGGACCAACCGGAGGATGACCATCCGAGAAAAACTAACTAGCACGCACTTTGGCAGTATAAAGTAGTCAAGACCAGAGACCAACGCCTAACCTGAGCTGGAATGAATATTCTCCTGCTGGAATCAATCAGACAACGTCCCTTCTTCCAAGTCTGTTCTTCAGAATATGCTAAGATGGTCCATCCTAAAAATGGCGCACGCAGCAACCATTAACCAATAGAAACATACACGCTTGCCCTTTTACCGTGTATCAAACTGTCAGTGCCAATGAATGATACGCTGCTGATATGATAGCTCAACAGTCAACACAAACAATTGGCACGAAGGTCAGATAAAAGGACAACCAGTAAACAGTAACAGATACTTCTTTTTAATCATTTTATCACAAACTGAAGTACAGAAAACTCAAGTATAGCAGGGTACAGTTGATGTTCATGCTTCATAGCTCGACAACGGACAACACTTATTTGCTGATCTAAACTTTATTGCTGCGACCCAAACGATCAACAAAAGCTAATAAGCATCCATGGTGCAAAATCCAATACAAGAAAGACGAGACGACATCCCAGGCACGATTGAAGACAAAAGGCTAACATGGATGCGACACTGACACCTGGAACTGCAAACCAGCGACCTACAATGGAGTCAGGCCAACAACACCTGCACAATAAGCATTGTGATGAAACAGATTAACACATGCCCTTCCACACCAATTATGCAATTGAAACATTAAACAGAGCAAAAATAAAGCAATGGCTACAGACTCAAGAATTACAAACGCTTCACAGTTCACATGAACAATTCGTGTAAAACAGTTGCACTGGCTTATTTATATAATCATGTAAAGCAATTGAATGGACATTCTGCGCCAAATAATTGTTGTTTTCTACTTATCCAAATGGGCATTTGTTTACCTTGTAGCAACTCAAATATGTGATGCCTCATACAGATGGCAGGAAGTTGACAATGGAAACCATTTACTACTGCTCTTTTAGTCTTCTGAATATCAGGAGGAATATATTCCAAATAATGTGCTATGTGATGTTTTGGTTTCTCATACAGTTCATTATTGAGATCTATTTGTTCCAATATCCCTTTTCATGTATACTCAAGAAACATTACTAGCACATTCATGGAATAGAAAATATGTTACAGAGAACATACCACATGCAAGTCTTCCACCAGCATTTCCAGTAGTGAGGCTAAGCTCATGGCCCCCTAAAAGCAAAGGACAAAGAATGAAACACACATGAATTGAAGGGGAAAAAATTGTGGAACACAAGTGGAACTAGGCATACCTTTCCCCAAATCATCTTCAAGCTCATGAACAACAAATGCTCTCCCAACAACTGAATTTGGGCCGCTCAAAGGAATCTATGCAGAAGAAATCATCAAAAGTTGGTGAACTGAATGTTGGAATTTAAAACTACCATGCTGCAACTTATGCTACAGTAAAAATATACGATCTTTTAACCTTACCTGGTTATCAGCAATGGTTGCCTCAGCTACACCTATATCACCACCATTAAAACACACACACCATAAAAGAGGTCAACCTCCAAAAAGATAAATTTAGAAACAAACATCAGAAGCTGATTTGTTACAAGCTATACCTTCAGCATTGGCAACAATGTTTCCCAGGTCACCCGCATGACGAACTTCATCTTCTGGTGCACCATGTGTCAGGCTATTTGGGTTAAAATGTGCTCCTGAAAGATAAAATTTTGCTTTGTGAGTAAGGGGATATTGGTATGTTGAACGACTAGATGATTCAAACTTTATGTAAGCATCATAGAGGATTCATTATACTCATAGGGTGAAGAAGCAAAAAGAAACAGTAGCACAAGTTGAAAAACATATGTACATGGGAATTTGATAATGTTTATAAAAGAAAAGCAAAAACTTGATTATTTGCAATCATGAATCATTGGCATTTGCGGATATAATTGAGTCCAATGGACAATCAACCTGTTGATATGCACCCATTAGTAGTGTCGCCGTACTCATGCTGCAAAATGAACAATCGTGTCATTCTTATAAATCAAGATAATGCAAATTCAGAGCTACTCAAAGAATACTCACGAGGTGGAAGCCGTGAAGTCCAGGAGTAAGTCCAGTGACACGGACGTTCACTGTTGTAGGACCTGTTATACAAGAGCAATTAGAGGAGCAAGATACAATCATAGTTACCTTTTAGAAACTGTAATGTTTGTACACCGATGGTGAGAGACTTCAGATTTTAACAGGAAGTCCGAAATTGCTATAAGTAACTGTATCAGCAATTTTATCAACTAACCTCGACACTAGTTTTGGTATGTGAACTGAATAAAACTTGAGGCATTATTTACATCTAGTTGAGTTAGCACGAAACTAGCAGCTAGATGCATTGTTCATCTACATCAGGGACAATGCTCGTAATGAAAGCAGTATTCAGCATGAGCTTGCAAGCATCGAGCTGTTGCAAGAACATCACCGATGGCACTTGTTGTGTGGCCAATTCGTGCAGGTCTTAAACATCGCCAAAAAAAAGTGGGGAAAAGCGGTACCTTCCTGTTCACTCCGATCTGTTTTTATATCGTCTAACATAGAACCAAATTCTAGCTATACTCTCACCACTAATAGAACTTGAGAAATCGCTAAGAGGAACCCTGCCTGAGAAATCCCCCTTTTGGTTTTGGCTGCCCAGGCAAGGCAACTGAGGAAGCATCCGGAGGGTCAAACGAAGAGACTAGTAGTGATGAGAAAGTAAGGAGGGAGTGGAGCGGACGCACCGTCGTCTTCCTGGGTAAGCGTGACGACACCCTCGACCTCGGAGTTGCCCTTGAGCACAGCGACGGCCTTCTTGGTGGCGTCGGCGACGACGAGCACCCTGGCGGCGGCGGCGCCACTGGGACCCTCGACGAGGCGGAGCGAGTGGAAAGGGCGGGCAGAGGAAGGGGACGCGAAGAGGGCGGCGGGCGGGGCGGTGGCGGCGAGGAGGAGGGTCTGCGCGGCCATGGCTGCGGCGACCACGGCTTGCATGCGGCGGCGGAAAGGTGCGGTCTTTGCCGAGTAGCGTGGGGGTGGGGTGGGTGGTGACTGGCGATAAGGCTCGGCTCGGGCCGTCCGTTGAAGCCATAGCTATTTCTATCTGCCACTATTTTATACGTTTATATGTCATATCGTATTTTATATTTTATTATATTATAATTTTATAAATCATATGACGGTTCAGATATTGTAGTTTTTTTATTGCAATATTTTTATTATATAATACACTACTATTTATCAGTCACTGCTATCATCAAGTACAATAAAAAAAACTATCAGTAAAATCTAATATAGAAAAGCCATTGATTTGTTGCGATTATTTGAAGTGAAGGGTAATTGTTGTGGAGGCACCACGTATGCCATGCTCAGCAGGCAGCAACAAGTGTCATGTCCTCAACTTAAAAAGAAAAAGAAAAAGAGAGAGAGAGAGAGAGCTTGTAGACTTATCCTACAAAGAAAGAGAAGAGGTTGTGTTGTTTTGTGATTCCTAGTGCAAACGTGTATTGTATGACACACTGTTTGGGCTTTGGTGTTGACAAGGTACTAGATTATCTTCTTCTTCCCTTACGTGTACCTTAAATCAGTAGGAAGGGAGGATTTATGTTAAAATCACTAGGGAAATAAAAATATTTTTTTACTTCAACTTTATTTAAGAAAAATAAATTATGTGTTGAGTAGCTCGGCCTGTAGGAGCCCATTTCATCGTGCCGATTGATGAGAGGAAGCCCAATTACTTGGGCCATATACAGACGATGTCCTCGCAGGCCGGGACGCTCTCTATCTGTTGGGCTAATGTGCTTATTCGATCTCAAGTAACTGACGTTAGATTTTCCTCCGATACCGAGTTAGGCCCATCAAAGCAAAATACTAAATAAATAACTTGATTTAGACTCCGATACCGAGTGGTGCCCAGGAGGCTCTATGATTTAGACTTTCCATCTATAATTATGACTTTCCATCTATTATTGATTTAGCATACTAAATAAATAACTTGCTTTCTAAATTGATGTCTTTTTGAATTAATGAATGTAAACGAGTTTGCCTGATATATTATATATCATTACACTTGCACGCATCTATATATGTATATGTATATGTATGTATATATGTATATGTGTATGTATGTATGTATATATATATATATGTATGTATATATATGTATGTATATATATAGTATCAATAACAGGGGCAGGCAGGGAGGCTTGGTGTCCAGATACTATAATGGCCTATTTCAGCGTCCTATATCTTTACTATTTAAAAAGTTTGAGATGGTGGTTGGTGCATTCTCCTTCCTCCCTTCTCAACTGTCCGATCTGAATACTGAAATCTTGATCATATCTAACATCCCTCTCCCTCTCTTCTCATATCTAACTACCCATCCTCTCCACTTCCACTAACAGTTACCATCTCCCACCTCCTCTTCTACCCGGCCTCTCTCGCACTCCCTCCCCTCCTGCTCCACTTGCTTCCGCTCCCTCTCCACTTCACCTCCCCATGCCCCCTGCCCCTCCTGCCGCGCCGCTGCCTTCTGCTCCCCCGGCGCCGGCGTCCGCCCACGACACGTGGTGCAGGAACGGGATGCACGACGAGGACGACAGCGCAGGGTGGGGGAGGAAGGAGGAGGCGAGGAGGGGAGGTACGGGGAGAGGTGGACACCGACGGCGAGGGAGACGAAGAGCGCGCTAGAGAAGAAGAGCACATTGTTGCGGCTGAGGTGCCAGCCCGCGAGCCCCATGGGAACGAACAGCACCATGCAGGCCGTGAGCAAGGGGCCACCAGATCTGGGCCTCGCTAGGGGGGACGAGATCGTAGGAGGAGGTTAGGTGGGCGGGCGATCGAGCGACGCGGCGTGGAGCGGAAGTGAGAAGCAGAGAGGGGGCGTCGCGTGGTGGGTTGGTGGGGTTTGGCAGGGTGGGGGAGCGGAGCGGAAGGGGGTCGGCGGGATGGAAACAGTGGAATGGTAAGCGGGTGCGGTGGGGGCTGGCTGGTTCTGGCGCTTTAGCGCTTGGAGTTGGCCGGAGTTGGTGCGGTGCGTGCGCCGGCGTGGACCCGGGGGCGTTGGCACCAGGCCGGCTCAGCCCCGGTTTTCGTTTGTAAAAGATAGTGAGATGGGAGGATGGTTATTCAGATTAATGAAGTTATCGTTTCATTAATTGCGTGTGTTTTTCTTCTGCTTTGTTAAGTGAGAACAAAAACGATGACAGATCAATTCCAATGCTACTCTCTCTGTACCGTAATACTAGCTGAATGCCCGTGCATTGCTAAGGATTTTAAAATTTTATCATACTACATGTTTTACAACTAACATGTGGTAAAATTTGTTGGAACGTACATACAAATATGTTCTAATTTTTTTTAAATCTGTAGCAACGTACGGGCATTCAGCTAGTGTGTGTATATAAACAGCTATGTAACTTTGTATTCTTCTTTGCTATCTTGCTTCACATTTTTTCTGCCCTAGATCATGTGCTTTGCTTTACAATGTGAGGCAGTGCTAGCTGCACTTGGGCTCGTGGAGACAGCAATTAAAGCAATCACAAATTAGCTAATTAACCTCCTAGGACAACCTAGCTAACCTATCTTACCGGTCAGTTGCTTAGAGCATCTCCAATGGGTCTATAGCAGCTATCTACAAGAGAGTCCATGTCATCAACTGTCCTACGTGGAAGATATTAAATGAAGAAAGAGAACGCAGCTCTCTACAGCTCTAGAGATAGTCTATAGCGCCAAACGAGGCAGCCTCCATAAATTCTGTGTGTGCATGTAAGCATCAAATAGCTATCCTTATAGATAGTTCTTTAGAATGCTAACTTTAGTGTGTACTATATAGATGATGTGGAAGTCTTATAGTTAGTTGCTAGCTATAACCATTGGAGATGCCCTTAGGGAAGACGATAGAGATCGATATGTTAATTTTAAAGAAAGGGAAGTTAATTAAAGAAGATTTGAGCATCGAGCACAACAATTAAGCGAAGCATGCATGTGCCTGATGCCTGCACGCGCGTCGACCGCAAAGCTAAGTCTCACGCAACGTCCAAAACTTGCACGTACGAAAAGAGAGTCGGCAGCTAGCTAGTCGACACACACCCAACTTGATATTTTCCTTTGCTCCTCCCACTCTTGTCTTCCTTTTCGAAAGCTAGTAAATGAATCATCTCCTGTTATTTATCGATCTAGTGGCTCATGTCGAGATGTGTGTTATAATCTCGTGTGGATTATCTGTCTTCTGTCTCCCGTGAGCGATTTCACAATTCAGTAGTGTCAATTGTGAATCGGTCATAACTAAGGGATTATTCGTGTTTGTTTATGTTTCTAACTTTTACTTAAAGGAATCAAAAGCTAATATGAATACCTGACTTCTTGAGATGGCTTCATCACTTCTCTCACTCTCGTCTTGTTCTAGGGATAAACCAGGAGGCCATGGATATATCATGCACCTCACTTCTTTTGCTCCCGTCCTACGTATGTATCTCTCTCATATTTTCCCCACCACTTCGCCCTCCTTCAAATTATTTCTTTCAACCATCACTATTTATTTTCAGCTAAAATCTATCAGCCGCAAGCAAAATTTATCAACCACAGTCAATACGACTAAATCTTAGACCGGCTATATGAATGGTAGTAATAACTTTTTTTTTTTGCGACGGCATACTGATAAGACGTTGCATACGACAAATTAATATACTTGTGATATTATTTTTTTATTTTTTATCTGTTAATGCGTACCACAACCAAAGTTGACTTGCGCATTGATAGTATATGGTTAGTTTGATGCATTTCCAAGCACGTTCTCATTCTCAAGTAGAAGAACTCAACTGATGTCAATAATCGATCAACGATCCCAAACGAAGACGACCGACAAGGTTTGTACATCGTCTCCACCCATGTGATTGGTAGCTCGAATGATCATCTGCGCCATCCCCCAATTATATGTTTAATTATATTCTATTGGCCAGATTCTTACTTAATTTCTTAGAACAGAACCAACCACAAAAAAATAACCCATCATATCGTATAGTTAATACGCTAATTAAGCTAAACGTGAAGAGACCAGACTAGCATGGACGCATGTGAATTAAGTATCCCCTGCGCATAATTAATTAGGTTGTTGCGTCTCATATCTTTTTTCTAGAAGCATATAGTATATCGATCACACTGGACAATGTATGTATGTATGTGCGTACATCCATCAAACTATCGCATTACCCTGTTGCTTCTTTTTTTGTCTGCTTGTTCTGCAGTTGGCGTCGGTGGATTAGAGCTGGATACATGTGTTTGTCAAATTGAATATTAATGCTCCCTTTTGATTGAGCCCAAGTACTAGCTAGTGTCAACGCTCAACAGTGGCACCAAGCATGCAGATAGGAACAATGGTCAAGATCATATCGTCCGCCCGGCCATGGCTAATCTTGTAGAAGAACGAATCAGCAGAGAAAAAGGAAGGAGAAGGTATGCACACATATATGGCAAGAAATTAGTCAGATCTATATGTCTAGCTACTGTTTAGTTTGTTCTTCAAGTTTGTCCTCCCTCCAGACGACATGACGAAGATGCCGGTTGCTTCCAAATTTGTTCAAATGAGGGTTCAAATGAGGAATACGACTTTCTTATTCTCTTTCCTGTGTCCCCTCATATGTGGCAGCAATCTAAGAGAGATGAGTACTATTGCAGGCTCATAAAAAGTAAAGTAAAATGAATAGTTCGCTGACACGTGTAAGAAAACACGAACGAAAACAGGGAGATAGAAACAGGGAAGCCGGGTTCCCAAATGAGGTTCCATTAGAGTTTAAAATAAAGGGAGCTATGTTAGATGTCAGAAGCAGGGCATGCATGGAAGGAAAAAAAAGCTAAGGCCAGGAATAAAGGTGGAGAAGGTGGGAACAGTCCATCTCCCCAACCTTGGTAAGGAGATTAAGCACAAAGAAAAGCAAGATACTATTATACTATCAAGCACCAAAATTAAAAATTCCACTGCGCATCTTACTTAGTGGCTTTGCTTTCGCCCCCATGTGGCAGGGGCATCAACAGTTTCATCATACACAAGTGGTGCTAGTAACAAATTAGAAGTAAATATTGCTGACATTTTACGACTCTTACCTGTCTTGGCAATTGTCAGGTAAACCGGACGGCGGCATGAATGAGTTCTTGTATTTCTGCCGCCCCGGTTTCTGGTGGATCTTGCCTGCGTAGCCGATCTTCTGATATAATCAGCTATTAGTGGCGGCTCGCGCTCTACATGCTGCATTATTGCCGAGGCCCTCCTCTCCTCTCCTCCTCCCCCATCTTACTCTGTCCTCTAGATCAATCATCCATACAAATCCCAGCTAGCACCTCTGCCTGCTGTTTGATTTGATCTCTCATTTGGGTTGCCATGTCCAAGAAACCAGCATTCTGATCCCACTCGCGGCCCAAGGTGCGAGCTTCTTGCCATGCCCAAGAAACGCGGCCACCACAGTTTGATTTGATCCGGGGGTTGCTTCCCTAGCTAGGAACCAGGACCCGCCGCGACAAGCCAAGGGATGGAGGGGAGGACGCGGCGGCGCGCCACCGGCACCCGCACCCGCACGAGCCCTGGCCGCAACAAGGTCTGGGTCGAGCCGCCGGGCAAGAGCCACTACCAGCCTCCGCCGCGCTCGCCGCCCGCATCCCCAGCCACGAGGGTGGCGGTGGTCTACTACCTTTGCCACAACCGCCATCTGGAGCACCCCCACTTCATCGAGGTGCCGCTCGCCTCCCCCGAGGGACTCTACTTGCGAGGTCAGTTCACTCCACTCCAATAAAGGCGCCGCCTTTCGGGTTCGAATTGCTGTTCGAGACCTTGGGGTGATACGATTCGCGTTAATGGCGTTGCTGCAGATGTGATTAACCGGCTCAACGTGTTGCGAGGGAAGGGCATGGCGGCCATGTACTCGTGGTCGTGCAAGAGGTACTTACATTCGTTGCCGGGGAATAAAAATCGTACCTTTTTCCCCGTTGGTTGGTTGGTTTGATCCGTGTAACATCAGCAGGAGCTACAAGAACGGCTTCGTCTGGCACGACCTGTTCGAGGACGATCTGGTGCTCCCCGCGCAAGGCAACGAGTACATCCTCAAGGGCTCCGAGCTCCTTGACCGCTCACCTCCAGGTAGCTGTTCGACGAATTGCCTCGTAGCCACAGGGGCACTGAGTGTTCTGTGAATTGTTTATCTTGTCTTGTTTTAGATCGGCCGCAGAATGGCGTTGGCAACCCCAAGGTTGAGAGCCTCAAGCACCCTCAGGAAGAGTCCCCTCAGTCGCGGGGATCGCAAGAAGGATGCTCGTCGAAATCTTCTCCATCTGCCGTTGTCAAAGAGGCCTCGCCTCCACCCCCTACTCAACAGCCACAGCTGCAGGCGCAGTCAGCATTGCTGCCATCGTCATCTGCTTCCACCAACCGTGAGGATGAGCAATGCCGGACTCCGCATTCTGTCTCATCTGGAAACCTGTCCCCTGAACCGGCAGGAAGAAATGCTCCATTATCAGAGGCAAGCTCCCCGGGACCTTTAGAGTACAGAGTTTGCAAGCCCATCGGAGCGCAGGATGCGTCCACACAGACCGATGATAACGAGAGGGATGTTACTGAGAAGCATACTCACACATCAGGGGTGTGTACGGAGGATGGGGCATCAGATGCTGAGATTCAAGAGTGCCATCAAAGGAGCACGCAAGTATCGCCAGAGGGGCCTTTAATTGTTGGAGAATCACCACCGGTGTGTTCGTCTGATGCTTCTCCAGGTGGCAGAATTGAGACCTTGGAGTCCCTGATAAGAGCGGAAGCCAGTAGGAGGAGTAGTTTTAAGGTACTAGATGAGGAACATCTCTCTGTCCCACTGGGTGTGAAGCTGAAGCCGGCCAATTTGCTCATGCAGCTGGTCACCTGTGGGTCTATTTCTGTGGAAGATCACCGTGGCTTTGGGCTTATCCCAACGTACAGGCCTCGGTTTACGCAAGTTGAGTTCCCTTCTCCGGCGTTCTCTACTCCTATGGCATTGCGGCACCTCGACAACATTCCTTGTAACGCAAGAACAATTGGAGTAAGAGTTCCAGAGTCAGAGTATTTCAGCGGAAGCTTGGTCGAGGCGAAGAAGCAGGAAGAGTTAGGGAAAGGAGGAGTGCCCACTCTGAAACACACATCATCTTATGATGAGGATAGGTATGTCATAGCGCAGGTTGTTCTGATTGTGGACTACGGTGCTGGCAATATGGACTTCAATGCATGATTATATCTTGATAGTGTAGTTTATGCTGCCATCTCTCCTGATTGCTGTCTCCTTTCTCATCAAATAGCCGTGGCTCACATTGGTTAGTTGCCTTAATTGTTGGACATTATGATCTGTCGTACAGTCTAAGTCAATTTATTCTTTTTTTCATTGTGTCTTATGTATAGTGTCCAAGATTGGAGATAGAAAAGAAGATAAGAGAATCCAACAGTAAGATGCTTGAAAAATATAGTTACATGTAGGTATCTGCATTTTGCTTTGTAACTGCAGTGAGTCACTGAATTGTGTCTTTAGCTAGAAATTGGCTAGAATATCACCTTGTTAAGTGCTATGTTATCTTGCTCTACAGTCCGTTTCTTCAAAATATGGTTAGTTTTTTTCATGATCCCTGGATATATTGTCTGTTTGACGCAGCATCTCCTCTGAACATGTTACAGAGTCTACAGAGCATCAGACTCCAAGAGGGATATGGAAAGCTTGGTTGAGTCGGGCAGTTTCAGATGTCTCCCACAGACTATCAAAATGATATCATGTAAACAATCCAGAAGTGGAACAATATTCTCCCCCAACTCTGATGTCAGGAACGGTTCTAGTCGACAAGAATGTAGTACTAGATCCTCGCCGCTGGGTTCATCGAAAAGTGCAAGCAATAGGATGACTGACCCATCATTGGGTAAACTATCTTGCTCAAGGGTAGAGTCATTCCATGAGGAAAATGATAAAGTGATCAAGATCGAAGAAAGTTGAGTTGCCTCTCATTATTCTTATTCGTTGGCCTAGTTGTTTTTATTTCTGAAGACTGACAAAAAATTCTCGTAACTGCAGGCTTGCTTCTGGAGCTCGGGTTATAATCCAGTCTGCACCGTTGTGTCAAGAAAGTGATGACAGCACCGAATCACTGTAAGGGGCTGTGTTACATATCTTTTTCATTTTTCATTTTTCTGTGTACTAGCTTCCTTGTAATTTCCTGTGTGTCTCATATATAGTTCTTGGAGTAGCTTGAAAGTGCAATTCTGTTCATTTTGTGACCAGTGTGAATGTGATAACCAGTCGTTATTTTCATACACCTTCAGGAAGAATTTATTGCTTCAAATTGTCCTAAAAGAATTCTGCTCCAGCCCATCATGTTGGACATATAGGGAGTATTTGATTTTTTTTCTAGGATCTTTTCTTTTTTGTGGAGTTCTGGATGTACAGTACTTACCCCCTTATCCTTTTCTGTTGGAGCCATCGTTTTGCTACTGCTTCCAGTCCAGTGGAGCTAAGAGTCGAGGAGAGTTACTGCCTGAAGTAGCAGAAACGCAATGCGATGCATCTGTTGATGCATGTCATGTGGTAATTGTCAGTGTAACTGCATCTGCATGCATGTTGCTCCTGCGTTGCATAATTGCATTGGAGATGAGGGGTCCAGGCTCAGCAGCGGTCCAGTGCATGCATGCATGTTAGTATTAAGTGAGCTCGGCAGTGATGGCTTTGTGGATTCAGATGAGATGACTAGTATGGTGTGTCAACTGTCAAGTCAGAGTTACTGTGCCACTTGCAGCTGGGTCCATGGAAATCCCGAGCGACCTATCCTATCCAGAGGCCAAGCAGATCAGAAGCAGAGAACAGAGGCCACTAGCTTAGCCTCTTTTTTTTTTGTGTGTGTGAAGGAGCTTAGCTTTGTGTTTGTGTTCACCTGACAGAAGCAGCCCAAGCTGCAGAGAGAGAGAGAGAGAGAGAGAGAGAGAGAGCAGAAGAAGAAGAGGTTGTTGCAGGTGAAGACTAACCTATAACTGTAGCCCAACGACAACCGTAGCAAGGAACTAATGGGGTATGGACCTCCTTGCTCCTCTTTCCCCTTACAATGTAACCTAAGGGTGTGTTTGGTTGCCTGAATCTCCTTCGTCCTGGATGGGTGGATCCGTTGTCGGGACCCCGGATTTCCGAACCCGGACCCTCTGTGTATTACAGCACTAGTCCCAGATCAAAGCTAGTGCACACAGTCAAACAGAATGGAAAACATCACCATCAACGATTTATTACAATAAATAAGAGTACTGACCACCGGGTCTCATTATTACAAGGGAGGTTTAAGACCTCGCACAAACAAACACAGCGGAAGCAAATAAAACTCGAGGACGACCCATCAATTCGCCACAATTCGCCACAGGCAATTGACTGGGGAAGCGCGACCTAGTCCTCCGGGAAGAATCCATCACAGCCACAAGCGAAGCAGTAGTCGTAGTCACCTTCTTGAGCTTCAACTTCCTCTGAGATGTTATTTTTAAGTGTAGCATGTGAGTACATAAAGTACTCCGCAAGTCTTGGGAAAAATGCATAGATGCAAGGCTTAACAAAGGAAGGCCATATGGTTCTTTTGCACAAAGCAACATTTTAAAGTTCAATTACTACTAATTATTTTCGAAGGCATTATTTTAATGAAGTAAATGTTTTAACAGAATTAACTTTCTAGTGAAGGTTCCAACTGCCAACACTAGCTAACCAATTACCATTGGTCAAGTTTTAAACTTCGGGTTCCATCCACCCTCTCTGGCTCCATCCGCCAGGATTCCCTTCCGAGAGTTCCCTCCACCCTCGGAATACAAAACTTTGGATTTTAAAACCAAAACCAGAAATCTACCATGTGAATGCATTCCTTGCCCGCCCTTGACCGTGGGCACGGCTATTCGAATAGTTTTACACTCTGCAGAGGTTGTACAACTTTACCCACAAGAGATAAATTATCTTAATAGTCAACATGCTTCCTTTGGCATGAGACCCAGATAAAATATCACAAAGCCTTTCACCTACTCCAGTATAGCTAGAGACCACCCGCTGAGGTTTCACCGCAGAAGGGTTAAATCCGCCCAATCTGAAGCCCCCTCTTGCGCCATATGAGTACAGTAAACCCTGTCCCTCACTATGAGTAACCAGTACACCCTGGCACTCAATACACCACTGGTGATATCTAAACTACACCTTTATAGGTTAGTTAGCCAGGTCGTACCCATATAGACTTGTGGTTGTACGGTTAATGCTCAGTTTGGACAAACACAAGCGTCGGTCCTTAATTGACTAGGGTGGAACATACACTTAACAAGTTCTCGTGCTTACTGCACCAACCCAAACAACCATCCACCCTAATCTAAACCAACTTTCACATTTTTATTTTATTTTAAAAATCACAGTGACAACTCCAATTGCCACTTCGCTTTCAAACACAAGGGTTCAATAATAAATCATAATTTCCCATTTTCAAGATTTTCCAAAGTTATTAGATAGCAAGACTAAGCATTAAGCTACCCATCTACTATTCACAAGGTTAATAGTAATCTCATTATTGAGACAAAGGAAGTTCTAGGGTGACAAGGTACATGGCAATCAATGTCAAATGAGGGCATAACAAAGTTGGAATAACTAATTCCTAAAGACTTGAACTAGCAACTTTATGTAAATAGCAATGCACATAATTTAAAATATTTTAAAAACATTTCAAAAACATAGGCTCGAAATGATCAAAGGAGACTTGCCTTCTTGCAGGGTTTCTGGGTCTTCTTGCTGCTGTGAAGAGGGATCGTCGACAACGTTGGAATCTACGCGAGGAAAGACGAAGCAACAAAACAAATAAATACAAAAGAAAATTCAAATAAAATCCAAAAATTCAACAGAGGCCATAATTGGATAGATTATGATTTTAGATGAATTTAGAAATTTGAATGGCTGGAATTGGAGTTAAAATGAGAAAGTTATGATCATTTGAAATTCTCAGATTGAATAAATCCAGAAATTCGAAAATTTCTGACAGGTGGGGCCCACCGGGGTATTTAATTTTTAATCTTTTATTTTATTCCGAGAAACTGACAGATGGGACCCACTGACCAGTAGACCCTCTGCGGTCACTGACCTGTGGGACCCCTCTGCCAGTGACCTCATCTGCCTCGGTCACTGACAGGTGGGACCCACTGGGATCTGGACCCACTTGTCAGAGGCTGGCGCAGACAGATGGGACCCAGGCGGCAGTGGCCCGCACAGACGGCTGCCGCTGACGGTGGGACCCACTTGTCAGCGCGGAAAAATAAACGAAGAACTCAACCCAGCGCGCGGAGCCGAAGGCTCGAACGCGCACCGGGGAGTTGAAATCGCGCGCTGCTAACCAGAGGGGAGGGGGAGGCTTTGCCTACCCATATACGGCAATAAACTCTTTTGAGTTACCTGCCGGAGGGAGGTCGGGGAAGATGGTCGGAGGCGACGGCGCCGGCGGCGAGGATGGGCCGGAGAGGTTCAGGCGGTGCGTAGATTGTAGTCGGCGTGCGAAGGGGGTTCGGTTGGAGGAGTTGGTGAGGTCCGGGGATGAACGGAGACGGCCGGCGACGAGGAGGTGGCGGAGCTGGCTCGGGTCCTCCGGCGCGACGGCGCTCCGGCGGCGGGGAGAGGCAGCCGAGGTGACGGGGAGGTTCGCCTGGGCGTGAGGAAGCTCGGGGTGGCGGCGGCGGGCTCCGGTGATGACCGAGGCGGCGAGGAAAGCTCGCCGGAGTTGGGCGGAGCTCGAGGGGAGGAGTGGCACGGTGCTGGGGCGCTACGGGGCTCGGAAGCGCGAGCGGAGGGCCGAGGGAGGTGGTGCTGGAGGAGGCGAAGCCGAAGGGGGGTTTTTATAGGGCGGAGGAGGGGACACGGGCGCGGGATTGCTCGCCGGAGATCTTGGTGGCCGACGGGGAAAGTTTGGGGGAAAAAGGAAATAGGGGACCGGGAAGGGAAGGGAGGCGCGGGCGTTAGGGATCCGGTCGTGCGGGGAGCTCGGGGATTCCAAAACCGGGGAGAGGCAGGGAAGGAAGGGCCGGATCCGGCTCGGATGTGGTCGCCGGCGCAAAGAAGGAAAGCGGGGAGAGAAGAAAGGAAAGGGGGCGATTCCGCGGGGGAGACGGATCCGACAGGCGGGGCCGGGGTGGCAGCGAGAGCGGGACGCGTGCGGCTGACAGGCGGGGTCCGCGGGTCAGCGAGGCGAGAGAAAGGTGGGAGTGGGCGGCTGGATGGGCGAGTGCGGTGGCGTGGCGCGCATCCGGGCCGGCCACGCGTCGGGCGAAGAGATGGGGAAGGCGGGGCTAGCTGGGCCGGGCCCGCTGGCAGCGAGGGAGAGGGAGATGCGGCCTGGATCGGCCGAGCGGCGACGTGGGCGGATCTGGGCCGTCCACGCGTCGGCCGGAGGAAAAAGGAGGGATTTTATTTTCAGAATTTGATTTAGATTTTCAGAAAAGGCTAGAAAATTATTTAGGCCTCAGAAAAATATGAAAATACCTCCAAAAATTCCAGAAAAATTCACAGAAGCTCCTGGACATATTTTGGACTAAATAAAATTATTTGCAACTACTGTTGATATTTAATTTTCATATCTTGAATTACTTTTTAAGCTCTAAAAATAGTTTTTAAATTCCAGAAAAATCCAGAAAGGCAAATAAAAACCAAGTAAAATCCAATTACCTTGAAATAATTAATTTGAATTTAAATTTTTCAAAACGCCAAATTTTGGGATGTGACAAACCTACCCCCCTTAGAAAGAATCTCGACCCCGAGATTCGGATGGACTGGGAAAAAGGTCGGAGAACTCTTCTTTTAGATCCTCTTCACGCTCCCAAGTTGCTTCCGATTCTGAATGATTGCTCCACTGCACTTTACAGAACTTGATAATCTTGCTGCGCGTACGGCGCTCTGCTTCCTCCAATATCTTGACTGGATATTCTGGATAGGTGAGGTCCTCCTTTACGTTTATTTCATCTAGAGGCATCTGCTCTTCTGGAACTCGGAGACACTTTCTTAGCTGAGACACATGGAAGACGTCATGCACCTTTGACAGTTGAGGGGGAAGCTCCAACTGGTAAGCCACTTCTCCTCGTTTTGCTACAACAGGGAAGGGTCCGATGAATCTAGGAGCAAGTTTTCCACTGACTCCAAAACGTCTCATCCCTTTGAGAGGTGACACCTTCAAATAAACATGATCCCCAGGTACGAATTCTAAGCTTCTACGACGATTGTCCGCATAGCTCTTCTGTCTGGTTTGTGCTGTTTTTAATCTGTCTTGGATTAGACGAACCTGTTCTTCTGCTTGCTTCAGCACATCTGGTCCAAACACTTGTCCTTCTCCTGTTTCCTTCCAATACAATGGAGTCCTACACTTTCTGCCGTATAGGGCTTCGAAGGGAGACATTTGCAAACTGGATTGATAACTATTGTTGTAGGAGAACTCTGCATAGGGCAAACTCTGATCCCAATTACTCTTGTTTGCCAGTACACAAGCTCTCAACATGTCTTCCAGGATTTGATTTACTCTTTCTGTTTGACCATCTGTCTGTGGATGATAAGCTGTACTGAAGTTTAAGTTTGTGCCCAACAGTTCATGTAGCTTTTGCCAAAACCTTGAGGTGAATTGGGTTCCTCGATCTGACACAATCTTCTTTGGGACTCCATGTAAACTCACAATCCTTGACATATACAATTCTGCGAGTTTATCCCCCGAGTATGTGGTCTTTACTGGGATGAAATGGGCGACTTTTGTCAGACGATCCACGATAACCCAGATTGAATCATGTCCAGATTTGGTTCTCGGTAACCCAGTTATAAAATCCATACCAATTTCTTCCCACTTCCACTCAGGGATCTGCAATGGTTGCAAAAGTCCAGCAGGTCTCTGGTGTTCAGCTTTAATCCGTTGGCATACATCACATAAAGCTACATACTCAGCAATCTCTCTTTTCATGCCTGCCCACCAATATCTTTCTCTAAGATCTTGGTACATCTTGGTACTTCCAGGATGAATTGAGTACCTGGTTTCATGAGCTTCCTTCATGATCAACTCTTTTATCTCCTTCTTTTCAGGCACCACAATTCTTTTTCCATACCAAATGGTACCTTGTTCATCCTCGGAAAATTCTAATGCTTTCCCTTTCTTCATATTATCCTTGATCTCTTGGGCATACTTGTCCTCCTTTTGAGCTGCTCGGATTTGATCCTCTAAGGTTGGTTGAATCTCCAGAGTAGCGAGAAATCCTTTTCCCACTACTTCTAGATTAAGCTGCCGAAATTCTTCTTGAAGTGCAGGCATACTGTCCTTAATCCACAACTTGGTGCAATAACTCTTTCGGCTCAAGGCATCAGCTACCACATTAGCCTTTCCGGGATGATAATGTATTCCAATATCATAATCCTTTATTAACTCAAGCCATCTCCTTTGCCCTCATATTGAGATCGGGTTGAGTAAATATGTACTTCAAACTTTTGTGATCCGTGTAGATCTCACAGCGGTTGCCGATCAAATAATGCCTCCATATTTTTAGAGCATGCACTACTGCCGCAAGCTCTAAATCATGGGTTGGGTAGTTCTCTTCATGGGGCCGCAATTGCCTTGAGGCATAAGCTACTACCTTTCTTTCTTGCATCAGAACACAGCCTAATCCTTGCCTGGACGCATCACAGAAGACTTCAAAATCCTTCCTGATATCCGGAAGCGTCAACACTGGTGCGGAAGTTAACCTTTTCTTTAGCTCTTGAAAACTATCCTCACATGTTTTACTCCATTCAAACTTCTTTTCCTTCTTCAGCAACTGAGTGAGAGGTCTTGCGAGCTTGGAGAAGCCTTCAATAAAGCGACGATAGTAGCCAGCCAATCCCAGAAAACTTCTGATCTCTGTTACTGACTTGGGTTGCGCCCAGTTAAGCACATCATTTACCTTTTCAGGATCTACAGACACTCCTCCTGCGGAAATCACATGACCCAGGAAGGCTACTTTCTTCAACCAAAATTCACACTTGCTAAACTTGGCATACAACCGGTGCTCTCTGAGTTTTTCCAAAACTATCCTTAGATGTTCTGGCATGCTCCTCCTCATTCTTGGAATATATCAAAATGTCATCAATGAATACCACCACAAATTTATCCAAATATTCCATGAACACCTTATTCATCAGGTTCATGAAATATGCGGGGGCATTGGTTAAGCCAAAAGACATCACTGTATACTCATACAATCCATACCGAGTGGCAAAGGCTGTCTTCGGTATATCTTCTGGTCTTAATCTTCAGTTGGTGATAACCCGACCGAAGGTCAATCTTGGAGAAGACACATGAACCTTTTCAATTGATCAAACAGGTCATCTATCCGGGGTAGAGGATATTTGTTTTTGATCGTCACATAACGTTCAGAGATCGATAGTCCACACAGCATGCGAAGGACTACCATCTTCTTCTTTACTAGCAGTACTGGTGCTCCCCAAGGCGACGAGCTTGGCCTTACAAATCCTTTATCCTGCAGCTCTTCAATTTGTTTCTTAAACTTCCGCCAAATCATTTGCAGACATCCGATAATGTCTCTGGAAATTGGAGCGGTTCCAGGTACTAGGTTTGATGACAAACTCTATTTCCCATGTCTGGCGGCATTCCGGCAAATCTTCAGGGAATAATCTGGGTACTCACTCACATATAGGTACTTTTTCCAGAGTCCACTCCCTTTACACTGTTCAAACTACACCTCGCTGGTAGGGAGTTCGACTTATACCTTACTTGAATCCAATCAGAGTTAGTGATTGTAACAGCTCGATCAGCACAATCTATCTGCCCTTTATACTTGGTTAACCAATCCATTCCAAGTATTACATCTAAACCCTTGGAGTCTATTATAATATAGATTTGCTAAGAACTTAACTCCATTTATATCCACAGTTGCGTAAGGCAAACTGTGTTAGTCCTCATTTCCTTTCCAGGGGACTGGACTAGCATGGGGTTCTGTAGTTTACATCCAATCCCAATTATACCTTTCAACCACATCTTTTGACACAAAAGAATGCGAAGCTCCAGAATCAAATAATGTTGATGCAATTACTGAGTTGACAAGAAACTTACCCAGAACTACGTCGGGTGCATCCTGGGCTGCTTCCGCGGTCACATGGTTGAGATGCCCTCTGCTCACCACTTGTGAAGTCCTTGGGGTTTGTGGTGCCTCCACGGCCTTGACCTGCAGTCGGAGCTCTGGCTGGCGTAGTCCCCAGATTGAAACGAACTGGAGTCATTGCTGGCGTTTCTGGGGGCAGTTGCTGGCATAGTGCCCCATGTTCTTGCAGTTAAAGCACTGCACTCCTGCTGCTGAAGTCTTGTTCTGCGGGGGTTGGCCACCATTGTTTGCCCGGGGAGTTTGTGGATTTGGGCGGGGGTCCTGAAAAGGGAGTCCTCGGCACGCTTGACTCTGAGAGCTTGTGATAGTGAGGTGCGTTGGGGCGGAATCGAGAGCTGCTTGCTCCTTGCTGGGCTTGAAACTTCCTCTTCCGATTTTCGTACAGCTGGCGCTGAGCATCTTCTTGGACAAAGGCCTTGTTCACTAGGTGCTGGAAGGTTGGGAAGTCATTGGATACCAGCTGCACCTTGAGATTGGGGTCAAGTCCCTGCGTGAACCTCCAAATCTTGGTCGCCTCTGAGGTAACCATCTTCAGATGCATACCTGGACAGTTGGGTGAACTTGTTCAGGTATTCGGAAACACTGAGGTTTCCCTGTTGTAGTTGGTAGAATTCTCTCTTCTTCATTTCCATTATTCCCGTAGGAATATGGGCAGTGCGGAAAGCTTCGACAAACTCCTCCCAAGTGATGGCTTGTGCATTTTGATGGGCGGCGCGGTAGTTTTCCCACCAGTTGGCAGCCATTCCCTTGAGCTGGTGAGCAGCATACAGCACCTTTTCATTATCGTTGCACTGAGCTAGGACCAATTTTCTTTCCACATCCTTGATCCAATCATCCGCCTCCAAGGGATCCACGGATCCAGCAAAAGTGGGAGGCCTTGTCCTCATGAATTCCCCCAATCTAGACTGGGGGTGCCTGGTTGGGTGCCTGCTGGGCTGGCTGCACTTGGTTCTGGGCAAGAGCTTGAAGTAACTGCAGCTGCATAGCCATCATTTGCTCCAAGTTGGGGGCCTGAGCGGAGGTGGTGGAATGTTGTCCTCCGGCTGGTTGTTGGCGTCACGGCTGCTGCCAGGGTTGCTCCTCGTGTTCACCATCTGAAGCGGTTAGGTTAGCAGAAGGTAAGAGGGAAATAGCAAAGATAAGAGATTAGGGGGAACTAAACCACATCCCAAGCCAACACACAAGAAAGAACTAGCAACCACTTAGGGGAAACTTTTATTAGAATCAAGAATAACTCCAAGGATGGCTGTACCACAAGTGCACATAGGCCTGGTACAGTCCATCTAGCACACCAAAACATATTAAACGTTCTAAGGACGCGGACATTTTATTTGGGTACTACAGACTCATAAGACTACTAATCCTCTCCAAAGACGCGCTCCTCAGGGTCTTCTTCCGGGTCCTCTTCTGGATCCTCCTCCGGGTCTTCCTGGCGCTCTCTCACGTGGTGACGTGAACAGTCACACTCGGCCGAGACACGGTTACGACTGGAGGCAGTCGACCGAGAACGGGAAGGAGAAGGCTTGCGCTTCTTGAGAGTAATGACAGGTGGCGGACTGGGGCGTCGTACCTTCTTGCGTGCTGTCATCCTGACGCGGAGTCCCGAGAGTCGGAGCTGGCGCTTGGTTGTTGGGGGCGGCAACTGGTACTGGGGAAGACGGCGTGTAGTCCGCGACGGGTGAAGACGGCGTGTAGTCGGCTGCGGCCCTGAGACGTCCCAGCTCAAACTCAGCTGCCTGGCTCTGGAGAAGCTGTGCGCGAAGTGTGTCCGAATGCTGGTAGCTGGAGGTGAGAAGCATCCGCAGTTGTCCAATCTCCTCCTGAGCTCTAGCATAAGTGACTGCCATCGCCTGGGTGAGCTGCACCTGATGTGACAGTCGAGGATCGTCAGCTGGAATATCAAAGGGATCTGGATACCTCTGTCCTGGGCGAGGGTTGATGAAGAAGCAAAAGGGGGACTGATGTACAGCATCTTTGTGCACGTGGCACAACTCGTCAATGGCGAGGCGTGCTGCGTCCTGGACAGCGTCGAAACAGCGGGACCGAGGGTACTTGATGGGGTAGGTGTGGGACTTGAATTCCTCTTCCCGTGCATACAGGAATACCTCCATCGTCCAAGAGTCTCGATCCAGGATCCGCGTCTTCCGACCCCTGAAGATGGGCGGCTGACGGTACTCCAGACACTGCATTAGCTGCCGGAGAAGGCTAGCGAATGCTCCAGCATCCTCTCCATGTGAGTAGTAGTCCCACGGGGCAGCGGAGGATGAACCAGCCATCTACAAAGTTGAGTAAAAGAAAAGATTAGCAAAAGTTTTAACAAATGGAGTTGGAGACAAGAACGAGATTCTAAGTAGGAAGAGAATAGAAGCAAAGAGGCTTATACATTTTTAATATACTCTTTTTATAAATATAAGTCCTTATGGTTTGCCATTCCTAACCTAGGTCACGTCCTACAGTCAAATTGGCTCTGATACCATCTCTGTCGGGACCCCGGATTTTCGAACCCGGACCCTCTGTGTATTACAGCACTAGTCCCAGATCAAAGCTAGTGCACACAGTCAAACAGAATGGAAAACATCACCATCGAACGATTTATTACAATAAATAAGAGTACTGACCACCTGGTCTCATTAATACAAGGGAGGTTTAAGACCTCGCACAATCAAACACAGCGGAAGCAAATAAAACTCGAGGACGACCCATCAATTCGCCACAGGCAATTGACTGGGGAAACGCGACCTAGTCCTCCGGGAAGAATCCATCACAGCCACAAGCGAAGCAGTAGTCGTAGTCACATTCTTGAGCTTCAACTTCCTCTGAGATGTTATTTTTAAGTGTAGCATGTGAGTACATAAAGTACTCCGCAAGTCTTGGGAAAAATGCATAGATGCAAGGCTTAACAAAGGAAGGCCATATGGTTCTTTTGCACAAAGCAATATTTGAAAATTCAATTACTACTAATTATTTTCGAAGGCATTATTTTAATGAAGTAAATGTTTTAACAGAATTAACTTTCTAGCGAAGGTTCCAACTACCAACACTAGCTAACCAATTACCATTGGTCAAGAATTTTAAACTGCGGGTTCCATCCACCCTCTCTGGCTCCATCCGCCAGGATTCCCTTCCGAGAGTTTCCCTCCCCCTCGGAATACAAAACTTTTGATTTTAAAACCAAAACCAGAAATCTACCATGTGAATGCATTCCTTGCCCGCCCTTGACCGTGGGCACGGCTATTCGAATAGTTTTACACTCTGCAGAGGTTGTACAACTTTACCCACAAGAGATAAATTATCCTAAAAGTCAACACGCTTCCTTTGGCATGAGACCCAGATAAAATATCACAAAGCCTTTCACCTACTCCAGTATAGCCAGATACCACCCGCTGAGGTTTCACCGCAGAAGGGTTAAATCCGCCCAATCTGAAGCCCCCTCTTGCGCCATATGAGTACAGTAACCCTGTCCCTCACTATGAGTAACCAGTACGCCCTGGCACTCAATACACCACTGGTGATATCTAAACTACACCTTTATAGGTTAGTTAGCTAGGTCGTACCCATATAGACTTGTGGTTGTACGGTTAATGCTCAGTTTGGACAAACACAAGCGTCGGTCCTTAATTGACTAGGGTGGAACATACACTTATCAAGTTCTCGTGCTTACTGCACCAACCCAAACAGCCATCCACCCTAATCTAAACCAACTTTCACATTTTTATTTTATTTTAAAATCACAGTGACAACTCCAATTGCCACTTCACTTTCAAACACAAGGATTTAATAATAAATCATAATTTCCCATTTTCAAGATTTTCCAAAGTTATTAGATAGCATGACTAAGCATTATCCTACCATACTAACATCAACAAGTAATTATAATATTCTCATTAATGAGACAAAGGAAATTCTATGGTGACAAGGGTACATGACAATCAATTCCAATGGAGGGCATAACAAGGTTGGATTAACTACTACCTTAAGATTTGAATTATCATTTTATGTAAATAGCAATGCATAACATTTAAAATACTTTAAAACATTTCGAAAGCATAGGCTCAAGATGATCAAAGGAGACTTGCCTTCTTGCAGGGTTTCTGGGTCTTCTTGCTGCTGTGAAGAGGGATCGTCGACAACGTTGGAATCTACGCGAGGAAAGACGAAGCAACAAAACAAATAAATACCCACGAAATTCAAATAAAATCCAAAAATTCAACAGAGGCCATAATTGGGTAGATTATGATTTTAGATGAATTTAGAAATTTGAATGGCTGGAATTGGAGTTAAAATGAGAAAGTTATGCTCATTTGAAAATCTCAGATTTGAATAAATCGAGAAATTCGGAAATTTCTGACAGGTGGGGCCCACTGGAATTTTAATTTTTAAATCTTTATTTTAATCTGAGAGATTGACAGGTGGGGGCCCACTGAACAGTAACCACTGGCGGTCACTGACATGTGGGACCCCTCTGTCAGTGACCCTATCTGCTTGGTCACTGACAGGTGGGACCCACTGGGGTCTGGACCCACTTGTCAGAGGCTGACGCAGACGGGTGGGGCCCAGGCGGCAGTGGCAGCGCAGACCGGCGGCCGCTGACGGGTGGGGCCCGCTTGTCAGTCGCGAAAATTAAACGAAAAACTCAACCCAGCGCGCGGAGCCGAGGGCTCGAACGCGCACCGGGGAGTTGAGAGAGAGCGCGGCTAACCAGAGGGGAGGGGGAGGCTTTGCCTACCCATATACGGCAATAAACTCTTTGAGTTACCTGCCGGAGGGAGGTCGGGGAAGATGGTCGGAGGCGACGGCGCCGGCGGCGAGGATGGGCCGGAGAGGTTCAGGCGGTGCGTAGATTGTAGTCGGCGTTGCGAAGGGGGTTCGGTTGGAGGAGTTGGTGAGGTCCGGGGATGAACGGAGACGGCCGGCGACGAGGAGGTGGCGGAGCTGGCTCGGGTCCTCCGGCGCGACGGCGCTCCGGCGGCGGGGAGAGGCAGCCGAGGTGACGGGGAGGTTCGCCTGGGGCGTGAGGAAGCTCGGGGTGGCGGCGGCGGGCTCTGGTGATGACCGAGGCGGCGAGGAAAGCTCGCCGGAGTTGGGCGGAGCTCGAGGGGAGGAGTGGCACGGTGCTGGGGCGCTACGGGGCTCGGAAGCGAGAGCGGAGGGCCGAGGGAGGTGGTGCTGGAGGAGGCGAAGCCGAAGGGGGGTTTTTATAGGGCGGAGGAGGGGACACGGGCGCGGGATTGCTCGCCGGAGATCTTGGTGGCCGACGGGGAAAGTTTGGGGGAAAAAGGAAATAGGGGACCGGGAAGGGAAGGGAGGCGCGGGCGTTAGGGATCCGGTCGTGCGGGGAGCTCGGGGATTCCAAATCGGGGAGAGGCAGGGAAGGAAGGGCCGGATCCGGCTCGGATGTGGTCGCCGGCGCAAAGAAGGAAAGCGGGGAGAGAAGAAAAGAAAGGGGGGCGATTCCGCGGGGAAGACGGATCCGACAGGCGGGGCCGGGGTGGCAGCGAGAGCGGGACGCGTGCGGCTGACAGGCGGGGTCCGCGGGTCAGCGAGGCGAGAGAAAGGTGGGAGTGGGCGGCTGGATGGGCGAGTGCGGTGGCGTGGCGCGCATCCGGGCCGGCCACGCGTCGGGCGAAGAGATGGGGAAGGCGGGGCTGGCTGGGCCGGGCCCGCTGGCAGCGAGGGAGAGGGAGGTGCGGCCTGGATCAGGCCGAGCGGCGACGTGGGCGGTCCTGGGCCGTCCACGCGTCGGCTGGAGGGAGAGGGGAGATTTTTATTTTTCAGAATTTGATTTCTAATTTCAGAAAAGGCTAGAAAATTATTTAGGCCTCAGAAAAATATGAAAATACCTCCAAAAATTCCAGAAAAATTCACAGAAGCTCCTGGACATATTTTGGACTAAATAAAATTATTTCCAACTACTGTTGATATTTAATTTTCATATTTTGAATTACTTTTTAAGCTCTAAAAATAGTTTTTAAATTCCAGAAAATCCAGAAAGGCAAAATAAAAGCCAAGTAAAATCCAATTACCTTGAAATAATTAATTTGAATTTAGATTTTTCAAAAAGCCAAATTTTGGGATGTGACAGGGACTACCTAGCAGCACATTTTCGAAGTTTAGGTCCAGCCTTCACATTCAGCTTGAACCGATTCAGGCTAAGGGAGCTGTTAGAATACAATTCCTGGTTCTCAACGATCCTCAAACTCTGGCACGTCTCAACCGTCTAGTGCGGCTCCTTAAGGCATGTACAATGATACATGTTAGCTGTTTGTAAACGTATGTCATATAGAATTTTGGGTTATGTGAAGGAGAGAGAAGGAGGAGAGAGAAATATACTATCTACTATTTAACAGACGGTCTTATAGACAATTTTTTACTGTCTATACCATTGTATAAACAACTATATAGACAACACATTAATTGTATGAGGCTATTACAGACAACTATATAATAACTAATTGTATGCGTTGTCTTTAGTTCTGTCTATAGATGATATGGAGGTGTATTATAGACTACTGTTCTGTATACCATTTTACATGCTCTTATCAGATTGTTATGGATCGTGCGCATGTCTCATTGGCTTGCATGCACGCCCCCTCACACGGTCACACCTGCTCTCCGCATAGCATGGATCTCACATATCCTTTGTAATCACCTATAATTAGGCCAATGATCAATGTGTGTGTGTGTGTTTCCCACTTTCAATTGCTAAAGGCAATGTGCCTGATCTCATATCTACCATTCAGGTTGACCTAACAGCAGACATCCCGTATCACAGAAAAACATGTCAGACCACATTAGAGTAAACAAAGGCATATGTTTTAGTATTAGTATTAGTTCACAATTAAACAAGTAAAGAACAGAATTTTGGTTTTGACGACTCTGAACTTGTCTAAATATCACGACGCAATGTATGTACCTTTGAGCT
The DNA here is from genome assembly GCA_017311315.1 of Dendrocalamus latiflorus. Lineage (NCBI taxonomy): Eukaryota > Viridiplantae > Streptophyta > Magnoliopsida > Poales > Poaceae > Dendrocalamus > Dendrocalamus latiflorus. Next base: position 25,545,966 of record CM029662.1, read on the forward strand.
TCTAGACATGCATGCAATCATGCAAAGTACATGGGGATTGGGAAGTATGAGGGCGAAGGTCAAGTTTCTTTGCTCGAGGAGGCCTGCATCCGCATGCGAAGTAGCCGTATTTCGTCAAACGGTTTGAAGTTCCTGGTTTGCCTGATCAATTGATTTGTACGGAGCAAGTTAAAAACTTCAGATCGTGGAGACAAAATGCAGGATTTATCTTCAAAAGACGATGCAGAGTTTGGCCGCGTTACAGACATTTGATCCAAGGGCATGATGAAATGGAAAAGCGTGAGCTAGATGGTTTATTCTATTCGTCTAGTACTTAAGAGTTGAAAACCTCATTAAAAAATTGATATATGATATGTAATACCTAACAATGTCAAAAAATATATCGCCTTTATCGATTTTATAAGTTTAAATTAGATTTCACACTATATACGAACCTTTGCAATATTCTTAACTTAATTAACGACGTTTTGTGGATGTATGTGGTGGTACTATTTTTTATAGTTCAAACTTGAAGAACAATAGTTCTAATTCAGTTAGAGCTTTTGGCCTCAAAAAATGAAGAAAGACACAAAAGCTTGTCTTCACAAAACAAAGCAAAGGATTTGCCAAACATATGGCAAAGTTAGAACCTTTTCATCTTAGAGAATAGAGAATGATGAAAAATGAGAGACGAGCAGATGACTTGTTATTGTTTATTATGATTAGTTTGTCAAATGCATTTGGGAGTTGAAACTTTTGAAGCCATAGTTCAGACTTCCAAATTGGTGTATTTTTTAGCACCGACAAAAAATCAAACCAAAAGCTTGATTTACATTCCTTTTTGACAACGTCACTCCATGCTTGTCCTTTTAAGGGAGTATGCGTTCTCACTGACAAAGGCACTGTCTCGTTCCATCGATTTGCATGCCAGCAAGACTTGGAATTTTTTGTACGGATAATCTGTTTTTTATTCGTAAATACATAAATATACCCGCGAGAAATTTTTTTACAAAAATAGTCTCCAGTCGCCCCCCTATTGGGCGACTTCTGCCTTTCGCCCAACCGGGAGGCAACAAAATATCTGTCGCTGGTTGTTCGAGCGACTGCAAGTAGTCGCTTTCCTATTAGGCGACTGCATGGCAGTCGCCCAATGGATGGGCGACTTATAAACACAGTCGCCCAATGGAGGGGCGACTTTACTCAGTCCTCGTGATTTTTTAGAGTTTTGTCAATTTTGTAGTTTTAAACTGGAAAAAAATATGGTATAGTTGTAATAAAAGTTTATGTTTATTGTATGTTGTAGGTGCATTAAAAACAATTGACTGTAGAACGTTTGATATATACATTGGCATGTGATATTTTTATGTTACTAAGAATTAGTGTACGAAGAGAACTGGTATGTTAATATTGTTAAATGACTTGCTATCTGAATCATTGATCGCGAACACACGAGATAATAACCTTATGTGAATAGAAATAAACTTCATAATACAGTCGGGAGTAACATGCCGCGTATATTTTTATTACATGCATAACATATAGCATGATATGCGACTAACCACCCAACTGCTCGTACCACCTACTGTGTGGACGGGGGCCACTTTGCCTTCCTCGCCACATTTTGTCTACTGGGTGTAGCGTGGTTGTTTCCCCTTTTTCTCGCGCCTTGAAGATGGCTCCGCTGCATCCTTCTTCTGTCACTCTTGGACTTGAGAGCTGCCTCACGAGCTTCAAGCTCTTCCTCCTGACGCTTCATGGCTGCTTCACGCAGACTTAGCTGCTCCCGCCTACTTTTTAGCTCATCCTCCTTACCCTTCAGACGGATTTGGTCCACCCTCACGTGGCGCTCTTGCTCAAGCCGCATCTGTCGTTCCACCTCGCGAGCTTGAGTCATCTTGACAAAGTATTGTCCTTTGTTTTCCACCTCCTTTGGCCGGTTCCCTGGCCATGCCGGCGGCACCCGATCCACCCATTCGATGAACTTGCAAGGCTATGTGTGGCGTGGTAGATGTCATGAATCAAGTTGAAAAACGATAACGAGAAACAAAGGATTTAGTTGTCGTCGTTACCACGAAGTCGTCATCCAGGTCTGGACACTTGAAAAACCTGCGGCCGTAGTTGGCTCGTTGTACTGGATCCGTCCAGACGCACAACATCGTCCTAAAGCTGCAATGGCACTTCGGGCGCTCATGCCACTCCGGCACTCCAAATAGGTCGGACCTCCAGGCCGCCCACAACGTGCACCAGATGTTCCAGCTTGTGATTCGTCCATGTCATTTCTAATACGTCGGCTCTGTCGCCGAACCTTCCCACCCTTCAGCATGTTAATATCTGGAACCCAGGTCCTTGCTGAAATGTCCAAAGTGGCGAAGTTTCCCACTGCCCTGAACCCCCGGAGCTCCCCACACCAAGCTTGCAGTATTCTCTCTTTGAAAAAGTACTCGGACATGAAGTTGGAAGGATCCATGCCCACGGTTCTGCATGCAGCGAGGACATGAGAGCATGGCCTGTGTAACAACTTAAGCTTGTTGCATGTGCAGCTAGGTTCATTTGCATGATCTCCAAGGCATACCTCGTGAGTAATAAGTGAACGAGATGTCCCAAATCCGGCTCTGTCACGGAGTATCACCTCGAAACGATGCTCCCTGTTGCCCATGACATGCACTGTGTGCAATTGACCCTTCTATGCCTTCGTCTCCATGTACGCAGTAATTTTTGACGAATACAGGGCTCCAAGATTGGCCGCATGAAGTGCGGCACTCGCGTGCCTCTCCCTGAAGTAGCGGATTGTGCTGTGAAGAACACCTTCCACGATGGTGACAAGGGGCTGAGAACGGAGACCCCTGCGAACCCAATTGTACACCTCGACAAGGTTAGTTGTCATTATTCCGTACCTTGCGCCATCCGTGTCGTGCAACAGCGACCACTTCTCCAATGGTTCCCCCTCGATCCACTGCGAGAAGCACTTGATGTTTCGCGCGCTCCTCCTTCTTGGACCACTTGGGTTAGACTCATCGATTGCTGGCAAGCATTGCGGTTGTGCCGCCCCAGAAGTGACCGGCCCCTTGCTTCTCTCGTCGACGTTCTTCCTGGTGTGCTCATCCAACAACCCCCATAAAGCATCAAATTTTCTCTGCTGGTTCTGCCTAGCCAGCCTCTTAAATAGCTTCATCAAAAATTGTTTCGGGAATTGCTTGAAAAAGTTTTCCCCTAAGTGACGACTGCACCACCGGTTCCTCATGTCCGGCCAAAAAAGGTCTCCTCAGGGTCTTCTTGAAGTTTTCGTATCGCCTTTATAATACCGGCGTGGCGATCATGAATTACGCACACACCAGGACGGGTGCCTACAACTCCAGCCTTCACATGTCTGAGAAACCACAGCCAGCTCTCATAATTCTCACTCTCCACAAATGCGATAGCCAGCGGCAATATTTGATTGTTACCGTCAACGCCTATGGCCGTCAGGAGCTGCCCTTTGTATTTGCCTGTCAAGAAGGTCCCATCTACAGAGATCACTGGCAGCATGTGCTTGAATGCTTCAATGCTTGCACCAAATGCAAACAATGCTCTCTGCAACACTGCAAATCCCGGTGGACTTATGGACGGCTTCTCGTGCACGGCGATGTACGTGCCCGGGTTCCTTTGTTGCAACACCTTAAGCATACGAGGAAGGTTGTCGTACGCCGCCTCGAAAGTGCCAAAACGTTTTTCCAACACCTTTTGCTTGGCACGCCACGCCTTCGCGTAGCTAATCTTATACTTGAATTTATTCTCAATAGCTACCACAATATGTGTGGCCGCAACATCTTTCTTCTCCACTATCTCCCCATACATCAAATTGGCTATAAATTCGGACGTGAGGTTACGATGCCTCGCCAGGATAGTGTTTAGAATGCAGGAGTGCGGCTCCACCTTGGACACAATCCAGTGAGTCTCATACTTGGGTCTACGTGCGTGCACCCTCCAAGGACAACCAGCCTGCTCGCACTTCACAGTGTACTGCTCCTGGCTTGATTTGACTACGCGAAATGTGCGTTGCATTGAAAGGGCCCAAAACTTGATGGCATCCTGTAGCGCTTCCTTGTCAGCAAACATAGCATGCACCCGAACCTCTGTCTCATGATACTCCCATGGTGATTCATGCTCATCATGTGCGGAAACACCCTCCGCATTAAACCGGTTCCATTCCTGGGGGATAGGAACTTCTTCATCATCGGAACTGTCCTCCTCGTCATCCTCTACAGCTTGCTCTTCATCTCATGCCCTCTGGTCATCAGATTCCATCTGCTGCACGATATACTCATTATGCTCTCATTCATCAGCTTGCCCAGTTCCCTCTCTATAACTTGATAGCTGTAACTCTCCTCCATGTACCGCATCGGCTTGCCCAGTTCCCTCTCTATAGCTTGACGGCCGTAACTCTCCTCCATGTACCGCATTGCCTTCATCACGAGCAATTTCATCAGCTCCACCAACGTGCGGCCCGCCTGAGCTGCTAGCACCTCCCGAAGCATAGGCGGACGCACGAGCTTGCGCAGCTGCTTGTAGTGAGCACGGTTGCACAAGCATGACACACTCGTATCCACGGCGCCGGCACCCTTGCACAAAGCCCTTCCACGAAGCAGAGCGCACCAATGTCTTCAACTCCCATCTGATGTCAGTGGGAGACCGGCTCCAAAGCCCTTGCACAACGACGCTGCACACCTCGGGGTCCAATGAAAAACTCTGGGTTAGCCAATGCTGCACATCTGTCATTGCAGCATTCTCGTCATCCGGAAGTACGAGAGTGACTTGTGGAAAATCGCTCAAATCCACACCATTCGGACCTTCACGAATAATTTCAGCACCATAATACACTCTCAATGTAGTAGTGGCCATCAATGATGTAGCCCTACATGTATGATTGAAATTTACGACATGTCAAATAACATCGTACAACACTAAACTAAACTTTCTATACTAAAAAGGGTAGTAAAATTTCTAGACTACAAAATATTTCATACTACAAAATGTATACTACATCTACAATTTTTACTAACACCAATATTTCATCTAAATAATAGTGTAAATACAACATAATTAACAAAAATAGCTGGATCCAAATCGATGGAATAGCTTGGACTCCTTCTTCCTCCCTCACCTCCTCCTTCAACCCTGTTCTCCTCTCCTTCTCTTCTCCCCCTCCCCTCCTTTTCTTCCCCTCCTCCCTCTCTTCTCCCCTTCTTTTCTTCCCCTTCCTCCTCTTTTCTTCTTCTCTCATTTCTTCTCTTTGGCTCTCTGGGCAGAATGAGGGAAAAGTGGTTCTCTGGGCGAGGGAAAAGTGGTAGGGGTAGTGGGCGGTCGGTGGAATATCCACCCCTGTCGCCATACCGTTGGGCGACTGCAATTGCAGTCGCTCAACCGTACAACGACTTCATAAGTCGCCCAACGGTTTACATATTCCCTAAATGTCGCCTCCCGGTTGGGTGAAAGGCAGAAGTCGCCCAATGGGGAGGCGACTGGAGACTATTTTTGTAAAAAAATTTCTCGCGGGTATATTTATATATTTACAAATAAAAAATGGATTATCCGTACCAAAAATTCGCAAGACTTGCGCACATGGCTAAAGTCTAAGGTCAAAACGCCAGCAATTTGAGGGACCTATTCATGGAAATTTAAAACCATTACACTGAGACTCTTTCTTACTTGTGAGACTACGACACAAACGTACATAATATCAAAAATGAAGAGGATAAAACTCATAGGAAAAAACCAAAATAATAACGTTGAAACAACCACGACGAGAGAAAAGATTTTGCAAAACCGACCGTAAATTATTTAAGCACAATCTCAAAAGAATATAAGGCATTATCACTCATTCACAACCTTTTCAAATTTTTTAGAATCCTTAGATTCTTGCTTTATACAAGAATCTATTAGAAATGTAGGCAATATTTTAATTTCAAATTTTACTAAGAGATAGGTACAACAAAAGGCTAGTGATGCAACAAATAAATCTAACAACAGACTACTCATTGTACTTCAAAAAATATACAAGGAAAGATTTAGGCTGTGCTTATTTGGGCTGAATAAACCTGGCTTATGACTGGATTTTTACTGTAACTAGCTTATTTTGCACTGTAACTGATGGTGGCTTATTTAGCATAAGTAAATTTAAAAAAATAAAAATAGAAAAAAACATGTTAGTCCATCACGTATAATGCAAACAAATATGAAAAAAAGAACCGGTAAAAAACCTCAAAAAAAAGCCAAAAATTCTAGAAAAGACGAAATTTATGAATAATAAAAAATAAGCCAGAAGTTTAAACCAAAATGAACGAGGCATAACACTGCCACTATTATCTATTGTGACAATGTAAGTGCTGTCTACTTGTCATCTACTCCAGTGTAACATCATCACACTAAACGAAGACTACCAAATACATTAGCTGTTCGGATTTCTTTTCCTGTTCGTTTTCTTGACGTACACGTACATAGCTCTGTATTGTATCATTATATAAAGCATGGAATAAAACAGATCAAAGGTAAGCGATTGCTGCCTTTCAGATATAAGGGGGAGTGTTTAGTATCGATTGGTGCATGAAACCCAACTGATCAAGTTTTTTTAATGAAAGATAGTTTAGTTTAGTTTTTTTTTTGTGAAGTAGTTGGTGAATGATACTCAACAGTTAGTTTTAGTTTGACATAAATACCATCGAGACCATGATATTATATTTTGGTGAACTAATGGGTGTATTAAACTCAATGGTTAGTTTAACCTAGATGCCGCCAAGACAGGGGAATTACTGAGTTTTAGTGCCTGATCGTGACATGGCATCTAATGAATGAATGTGAGCCGATGCCTCAAACTCGCAACTAAATGAAGGTCAACTTGACCCGCCGCGCCGCCATTGGTACATATCCTGGGCACATTCAACGCCAACTTGTTTGATCAATCCACATCCGCTAGAATTCATGGATCACATGGATACCAGCATTCCCCTCTCCGATGCATATGCGCAACAAGAAAACAAATCTGAAGCTCCAACAAGACAAAACAGTCTTCCAGTCAAATGGTACATTCACCTTGCCTCTTTATTCTTTTTCTCCTTTGCTGCTGGTGTTTTCTGTGAGCTCAATATTAATTGTTCAAGGATTCTATAGTGGCTTTGCAACTTGAAAATTTATAAAATTTGACATGCGAACCAGACGGAATTTAGACAATGGATGGAACAAGTGGTATATACTGTGAAGTCTTCGTCGCTGAAGAAGGTAGCTTTCATGGAATGATCACTACCAAAAGTTCAACCAGGGATCAGGATAAGGAAAATGCGTGAAGAAAGGTGAAAGGGCAATTAAGAATATGTATGAAACCCTTTCCCAGCACAAGATTCTTGCAGTCGAAATGAGTAATAATAGAACAACAGGAAAGATTCTCACAGCTGGGGACCCCAAGGTTTTCATGAGAAAAATGCCCATAATAGTGAGTTAATAACATTGTTAGCCCCAAGCTGTAGCATAAGTCTGTTAGAGTACAATCTTTTTCATGAAAAATACAACAATATGATCAGTAAAAAGATATATGAGTCAGAGATGATTGAAATGAAATCCTTGAAGCAATGCAAAGAATAAACTCATATGGATAAGTGCAAACATTTCAATAACCAAAACAGAGTAAATGTGGTCACTCTTACCATTCCATTTCAGTAGGCTCCACTAAGACATACCAGCGAATAAACACCAACCAGGTTCAGAACTGCATTAAATGGATCAGCAATATAGTCAAGATCAGAGCAATAGACTTACCATCCGATGACTGTCGAGTGGACTATGCATAGGCGGTTCAAAAGTATCTGCAAGTGGGAGTCACTCTCACAGCAAATTACAACTGGTGTACAAATGATTAAAAGGACCAACTTCCCAATATCCTTTGAGTTGCACATGAACTCATTGAAATAGTCATTGCAAAAGCCAAGCATTCTTACTGGTCCCAATGCTCTGGTATGAAGAATGGACCTGGGCATTGTGAGGTCTTTTGGGTTGTCATTGTCAGGCTTCATGCTCTTTGTCCTCCAATAAGTCCATTGCAGCAGTCAGAACACAGAAACCAACTGAAGATGCCCTCATCCTTGAGAACGATTTCCACTAAAAACTTTTGGAACTATCAACCTTCAAAGAGGCAATACTAGGAGGTAGAAACAAACAGAGAGTTTTGTCGTGCTTGCAAACAAAGAGATGATGACAGCGCGTTGTTGGATCCTTTGACCTACTAGAATGATGATGTCAGAATTCAATTCCGTGCCATCTCGACTATCGAGGTTTCAGAGACCTTATTGAACATAAATCCAATAGCATTGTCAATCAATTTGATATCCTTGCTCCTTAGAAGAATGGAAGGGGGAAATATCATCACGAAAGCTAATTGAGATGCACACTAGATGACATTCTCAAAGAACTGCAGAAGAATTACTGGTGGATGAGTATCCTGCAATAGTAATTTACATAAAGAATCGTGAAGACAACGTTAAATGAGGCTGGCAAAAAAAACCAATATACGACCCCAATCGCGCCAATTCTTTGACTAAAATAATTGTTGATACATGAAAAGGATCGACATTAAAAATACCAATCACAGCAGTCAATGTCAAAATGCATGATGGGCATTTTTCTTCCTTCCTTCTATGGGTGTGTCATCATCAGATAAACGGCCTCACAATCCAAATTGCTGACACATGTTCTGAGTTCACAGATAATCAACTAACGAGTGTCTGTTTGAGATGCAGATGCATCCTCAGTGACCAAAACACTTCTTCCAATTACATCTGAAGCATTGATGCAACCTCAGTGACCAAAACACTCCTTCCAATTACATCTTATCACATGTCCCAATTTCCACTTGTCCGATCCCAGCTCGAGTGTCGTACCCATACCTCACTTCCGACTACAGGAAACTGTGAAAAGTTTCACATTGGCCATGCTTTCCATCTCACTGCAGTCCTGACTTCCTATTTCAACATCAACATCCTCGTAATTGCGCCACTGAGATATCTTCAACAGATCACTACCAATCTCAAGATCATCTTCTACTTTAGCCCGAGGACCACAAGCTGGTTCCTCTTCCATCTGCCTACCAAAATTTAATACCGGAGCCCGAACTTCCTCTTGAACAAAGGCTCGGAACTAGTGTTTAGAAGATGTCGTTTGACTGCAGAAGACTTCTAGGAAATTATTCAGACATCCTTGATCATAGGCATTAGGCCTGCTGTCTGATCTGTATCGAAAATTCTCGTATGTGGTCTGCAAAACCAAAGAATCATATCAGAGTTATGCACTTTGGCTTTAATAAGTTTGGGCGGAAAGGACGCCTCAAGCATATGACGTTAAGTCATTCTAATCCAGGACAGGGAAACTGCATCTTTGTTCCTTTCCATCATACAGCTATTATCGTAGCTATTATTCAGTGTGTACTGTTAAGACTAAAGTTTACCCAGATAATAAAAATTAACTTTTTTCACTAGCTACACAGGCTAGTAACCGACCACAGTAAATTACTTTTACAATTTTTTCCTGATATTTCACTACACTTTTACAATCTTTCCTGATTGCTGCGACAACTGCTGCCTGCCAGGGAGTGTGGCTGGCGCGCCTTCTTGCTGAGCTCAGAGGAGAGGAGGCTGACGCCATCACGTTGAAGATTGACAACCAATCCGCAATCTTGCTCAGTAACAACCCTGTCTTCCACGATCGCGGTAAACATATCGATACTAGATACCACTACATCAGAGAGTGCATTGAGGAGGGCAGGGTGAAGGTTGAGTTCATCGGCACTTCTGAGCAGCTAGCGGACATCCTGACGAAAGCACTTGGGCGTGACAGATTCATTGAGCTGCGATCCAAGATTGGCCTCGTCGAAATTCAATCAGCATACACAGGCCCGGCCCTGAGGGGGGGGGGGAGCGGGGCGGCCGCACCAGGCCCCCAAAATTCAGGGGCCCCAATCCCCCATATACATAGTATATAGTTAAATGATCTAATTTCTGAGTTAAGTGTTATGCAATTGACTTTATCAGATAAACCAATGTCTGCTATGGAGATCTTTGAGTTTGTCAGAGAAGCGGATTGTTATCCTAATATTTCTATTGCTTATCGGATTTTATTTACTATGCCTATGACTGTGGCATCAGCTGAAAGAAGCTTTTCAAAGTTGAAATTGTTGAAGAATCATTTAAAATCAACAATGTCTCAAGAGAGGTTAAACGGTTTGACAACTTTATGTATTGAGAAGAAATTATTGAATGAGATTGATATCAATACCATCATCAATGACTTCGCATCTAGAAATGTTAGAAGAAATTTTTAAGGTAATATCTATAAACTCTTTGATATGAATTTTTCTTTAATACATAACACATTTTAAGTGTTTGTTGGTAAAATTAGATACATATATATATGTGTATGTAAATTTATATTTAGATATTTATACTAGGCCTCCTATTTTTAGTTTCGCTCCGGACCCCTAAAATTCCAGGACCGGCCCTGAGCATACAAGATTTAGGGGGAGTTTTGTTGGTTGTTAAATCTTGTATGCATGCATTTAGTTAGTGGTTTACTATTTCAGGTTTAGGGGGAGTCATTGAAGCTTCAGTTTCTGCATGCGCGCAGCTTCAGTTTTCCGTTTCTTTGAGTCATTGCGTTTTCAGTTTCTGCATGCATTGAAGTGCACTGATGCATTGACGTGCACTGCTTCAGTTTCGTTATGCATTGTCTTCATTACTTTGCTTTAAAAAGGAGAAGAGAAAACAGAAAAGCGGCCGATTCATTGTAGCAAAAAAATCTTCTGAGTTCCATTTGTGATTGTGTGCGTTCTGAACTCGAGTTCTTACCGGTGATCCTCGCCGGAGTTCTGACACTGATATTTCACTTACTTTGCAAGTTGTGACAATGTGGCCCAATCAGTTCCCATTTACATCACATAATATATAGACAAACAGATAGGGAGATGCCTTGGTAGCTATTATAAAAGTTTAAGCATGGTTTGGGGTAAGTCAGTAAACAATAAACAGTCAACCTAAGTAAGACCTAGGATGTCTAAAATTTTGTTAGATAAACTCGTAAGGCTATAACGATTTTTGCATTTTCCATAGAAGCAATAGGAAACAATAGCCGCCCAGAAAACTTGCTGAGCATAGAACATAAACTATCTCACATCTACTCTAGCAGTTGCATAAGACATCACAAGCCTATTAATTATATTAGTAATTTAGCATGCTATAACACTTGTGGCTAACACTCTATTTACTACACAACCAGACAAAACCTTGCATTCATGGATCAAAACAAATTACTAGCAAAGAGTAATTTTGTATCAGTAAACTACCCTGATTAGTGCTAATGAGATACAAATGAAATCCAGTGAGTCCACCAACAAACCAGAGAGCAATGAAACAATATGTCATAAGCACCAAAGAAGCTGGAGAGTGTTTGAAAGCCTTCCATACTGTATGATAGTCCTCGTCCATCAGAAACTTGATGTATAATGCCGACATTGCAAATACATAAACGCAAAGAAGAGTCGAGGAAGAAACAAATAGGAAAAAGTACCGGTAACTGCACTGCACAATATAAAAGTGAAACAATAAAGATCAGAAGACAAACTGGTAATAAACGCTGAAAAAAATTCCTTCAGATCGGAACAAACCATCCTTAAAACAGTTACAACCAGAAAGAGATTCTGAGTACCTCTCAGTTTCAGATACATTTTTCAACTAGCAAATCGAGTGGTTCAAATAGTTGATTCTTGTGACATGGAGGGATTTGAGCAGGACTACAGAATAAAAGTAATGGTTTCTTGCCAGTGCATAACCTACACAAACTGTCATAGAGCACTAATATAAATGCGTGTTCCTCAAATGTACTGCCAGTTATGCATATGTCTTCAATTGGTCAGGATGGAATAAGGCCAAATTCCACCAAATTGAATTACAACCATGGGCTTATTTTGAGCATATAAAATTTGAAACAGAAACATCATGCCCCCCCCAGTGGTGTTAAGTTTTGAAAAGAAGAACAGTTCCATGCTTAATTAACTGAAGAATATAAAAAGAAAATTCAGTGCAGTCCAACAAGAAATGTCAGGTTGGATCGTTAATAATTCCAATCACATTAGCAAAGCATTTTTTTGCACAACTCATGAGGCACAAAAGGTGTAACACCCCGGCCCTCCACAGGGTCCAAGATACTACTACCACACACTTACTATTTCAAAAGAGTGTCGCTAAGCAAACTTTTAGCAATACCTCCCCTATTCTTTTATGATTACCCACAGAGAGCAAACAACAAATAAATATAGGATAATCGCAATAAGCCAACTAACTTCATATTGCACGAATAATAACATAAACAGACTTTGGGCTCCACGACCATAGAGACCCACCACCACGGCTCGCAAACAAACTAAACCAAATAGCGAGCCATAAAAAACTTAACACTATATTAAACATAAAAGCTCAGTGTAAGGCTAAGCTGTTATTTCATATGTGCAGCGTAAAAAAGACTACCCCCATTCCATGCATGTCACCATCGTTCACCTAAAAACCGCAACAGAGCAAGGTGAGTCCTCAGCAAGCACACGAAAAGACAGTAATATCACTTTAGCAATTCAATCAATTTCATGAACTGCAAGCTGTAAATCAACTCTATGACTGTAAACTGTAAATCAATTCTATGGTTGTAAACTGTAAACCAACTCTATGTCTATGAACTGTAAATCAAATCTGTAACTGTAAACTGTAAATCAAATATGTATCTGTACACTGTAAATCAATACTACGACTGTAAACTGTAAATCAAATTTGTAACTGTAAACTGTAAACCCATTTTATGTCTATATACTGTAAATCAATTCTATGACTGTGAACTATAAATCAAGTCTATAACTGTAAACTCATAACTCTCTGTAATTGTATCTTTTTCTCTGTCCCTTTCATGCAATGTAATACCATGCAATGCATCTGTAATATATTTGTAATGCATCTGCAACTGTAGCTTGTACCGGTATAGCGAAGGGTACACCCGTCGATGTCACCCTATCCCTCCATCCCGTGGAGGTGACTACCTCTGTAGGTCTTATTCAAGAGCATTCCGGGCTAGTCATATGACTTTCTCACCGACCTGACTCTTCTACCTTTTGCATCATGCAATATGCGTCAAAAGTGGATGTCTAATCATAAGTGGTACTCATCAAGGTATGATTAGCACATAATCATATGCATCATCTCATAAATACTGTTCATGCCATGGAAACAAAAATAACAAACATTCATCATAGTTCACTGTTCTACTATGCACTTGCCTGTTAACCCGGCAGACGGTGCGTGGACGACACCAGACTCGAACTGCCACCTGAACAAGCATTAACTATTTCAATTCATTGCTAATGCAATATATTCATATACGAGCAAATGACATCGCTCTAACGTCCAATGCAACATATTTAAACCCTGTCCCACCGGGCAACTTCTCATTGTCCCGATGCTTAATCAGTCTGTAAAATTAGCGCCTTCATCATTTATACTCGCGGATCGAATGCTACGCGCTTAAGCTCTCTTCAATCGGTCACACTATTTAACCTCAATTCATTCTCTCCCTTTCCCTCTCCTGCCATAGATCAACCAGATCAACAGTGGCAGCACCGATTTCACCGTTCAAGCATTCATATTAATAAATGATATCTAAATGGCCACACGAATCAATTCTAACAATCGGCATAATGAATTATGCAAAATTTGGTGAATAAACAGGGAGAAGGTTTTCGAGGTGTTACCTTGGCCCCAAACAACTAGAGTGGGGAACTTCCTGTCGCTTCTTGGCCGGATCTGACAGATCTGGTAGTGGGTCAGACTTTCCTTTTATTTTCCTTCATTTTCTCTTTTTTTTCCTTTCTTCTTCCTCTTCTTTTTTTCTTCCACGGCTGGTGCTCCCTTCTTCCTTTCTTTTCCTTCACCTCCCCTTTTCCTCGCTCGGCCTCACCCCTACTCTTTTCTTTCTTCTTCCTTTTTCCTCCCGTCATTGGCTATCCTCCCTCCGCCTCACTCACACTCCCGACCGCCTCCTCTTCTTCCTCTTTCTTCTCTTCCTCTCCTTCCTCTCCTTCTTGGCCGGCCGGCTCCTCCCTGCCCTCTCCTCGTCTGGCTAGCCCCTCTCCCCTCACAGCTAGCTCCCGGCTCTCCCCTTGCCCCTTGCGCGGCAAACAGCCGAGCGGAGCAGGGGAACGGTGGTGAGCTGCGAGGCGGAGGGAGGTGAGGCGCGTCCGCGGGGTGGAGCGACAGTGGCAAAGGACGAGGAAGGCGAGACGCGACCGGGGAGCGATGGTGCTAGGCAACAGCGGTGCTGGTGGCTACTGACGGCGGCACGTGGGCGATAGCGACACATGGCGCGTGCGGGGCGTCATCGGCAGCAGGGGACAGCGAGGTGCAGCTAGAGGAGCTGCGGCGCCGGCGACTGGTCGACGGCGGCGTGTGCGCGAGGGAAAGTGGCAGCAGCTAGGTGAGCACGGGGCAGGCAGCAGCAGCCGAGTGAGCACGGGGGAGAAGAGCAATTTGGTTTTTACTTCTCCCCCTGGCTCACTCTCTCTCTCTCTTATAGGGCAATACGTGGGCCAGGCTAGGCCGAGCCAGCCTAGTTGTTACATTCTACCCCCCTTAACAGAATTCGACCCCGAATTCTGAAACTCGGTAATCTAAGTGGAAAACAAATGAACTGAGTCAACCAGAAATCAACACTAACTCGTACCCGTAGAGAACAACTCTAGGTACTTCTCGCGCATGCGAGATTCCAATTCTCACGTTGCTTCTCGCTCAATCAAATGCAACCATAGAACTTTAACATATTTTAACGTTCTGTGCCTCAACACTCTCTCCAATTCCTCTATAATCCGAACTGGACGGGACTTGAAAGTGATGTCTTGCTTAAGGGGAAATAGTTCTATAACAATCTCATGTTCTGGATCCCTTAAGTACTTTCTCAACATAGAAACATGAAACACATTGTTCACTTTTCGCATAGCACAGGAAGATCCAAACAGTAAGCTGACTTTTCAATTCGTGGCAGAATCGGAAATGGTCCAATGTACTGCGGGCTAAGCTTCCCTTTGGTACCAAATCGCATAATTCCTCTAGTGGGAGACACTCTCAAAAACACTTGATCCCCCACTTCAAACTCTAAGTCTCGCCTTCTAACATTCGCATAGCTCTCTGCCTACTCTGGGCAGCTAGCAGATTCTGCATAATCTCTGCCACTCATTCCATTGTCTGTTGGACCCAATCTGGACCCTGAACTGCCTTTTCACCTACGGCATCCCAACAGAGTGGCAATCTACACTTCCGCCCATACAGAACCTCAAATGGCGCAGTCTGAACACTGGAGTGCTAGCTGTTATTGTAGGCAAACTCCATGAGTGCCAACTGGCAACTGATCCTCCTAGCTACCTTTCCACGACAAAACACAGGACCTCAACATGTCCTCTAGTGTTTGAATGGTGCGTTCGGATTGCCCATCCGTCTGTAGGTGGAAAGCGGTAGTAAATTGAAGTTTTGTGCCTAAAGCGCCTTGCAAGCTCTCCCAAAACTTAGAGACAAACTTGGCATCTCTGTTCGAAACTACCATTTTGGGCACACCATGTAATCTCACTATTTCACGCACATAGATGGGTGCCAAATCACTCGCCGAATTCGTTGTACAAATAGGGATGAAGTGCACGGACTTACTAAATCAGTCTACCACTACCCAAATCGCATCCTTACCTCGCTGGGTACGAGGCAAGCCGACTTTGAAGTCCATTGTAACATCATCCCATGGCCACTGAGGAACATCTAAAGGCTGCATTAGTCCAGCGGGACGCTTATGCTCAGCCTTCACTTGCTGACAAATCCCTCAAGATGCCACATACTGAGCGACATCCACTTCCATTCTCTTCCACCAAACGCTCTTTCCCAATCTTGATACATCTTGGTCTCGCCTGGATGTATCGTATACGAGGTACGATGAGCCTCTCTCAAAATATCGTCCTTGACTTGAGCCTTTTGTGGCACGCAAAGACGGCCCCTAAACTGCAATGCGCTTGACTCATCAAGGTTGAATCCCTTGATTTTCCTTCATCGAGGCACCTCCTCACTTTTTGAACCAACCGATCATGTTGTGCTTCTTTCACCCATTCTGGGATTGCTGATTCCAGCAACAACTGTGTCTCAACCAGTGCTGCACCAGCATAGCAATAGAAAATTCCCATCTGTTCAAAGTCAGCAACGAGACAAACTACAGTGGAGGGTGTCATCTTGCGACCAAGAGCATCAGCAATCACATTTGCTTTGCCTGGATGGTACTGAAGAGTGAGGACATAGTTTTTTATCAGTTCCAACCACCTTCTTTGCCTCAAATTTAACTCCTTCAGAGTGAAGATGTACTTAAGGCTCTTATGGTCAGTAAAAATATCACAGGATTCTCCATACAAATACTGCCTCCAAATCTTTTGAGCGAAAACCACTGCGACCAGCTCTAAATCATGAGTAGGGTAATTCTGCTCATGTTTCTTTAATTGTCGCGAGGTATACGCGATCACTTTGCTATCTTGCATGAGCACACAATCTAAACCTATTCGTGATGCATCCGAGTAGAACATGAAACTGGCTCACGAAGAGTGAGAACAGGAGCAGTTACTAACGTCTCTTTCAAAATATTGAAACTGCGCTCGCATTCACTGGTCTACTAGAATTTCACGCCCTTCCATGTGAGTTGAGAATTGGCTTAGCAATAATGGAGAATTCTTTCATGAAATGTCGGTAATAATCAGTTAAGCCAAGAAAACTTCTCACCTCCTTAACATTAGATGACCTCTTCCAATCTACTACTGTAAAAATCTTGATTGGATTTACTGAAATGCCATCCTGGTTAATCACATATCCCAGGAAGCCCACTTTAGAAATTCAAAACTCGCACTTCTTCAACTTGGTAAAGAATTGATTCCCCCTCAGAGTCTCAAACATGAGCCTCAAATGCTGCTTATACTCTTCCTCCATCTTGGAATAAATCAGAATATCATCCATGAACACAACTACAAAGTCATCCAAGTACTTGTGTAATATGTTGTTTAATCGTTTCCATAAAGACAACAAGGGTATTTGTTAGTCTAGGACATAACTTTATACTCATAGTGCCCATACCTCATGGAGAAAGATGTCTTTTCAATATCTTGCTCCCGCACTCGAATCTGGTTATACCCAGATTGTAGATCAATGTTGGAAAACACCTTGGCTCTGTTCAGTTGATCAAACAAGTCCCCAATGCAAGGCAACGTGTATTTATTCTTGATGATCACCCGATTAAGAGCATGATAATCTATACACATGCGCCAACTCCCATCCTTCTTCTTAGTGAATAGGATGGAGGCTTCCCAAGGTGACACACTACGATGGATTAACCCCTTGGACAACAGCTCGTCCAATTGCTTCTTCAACTCTTCTTGGAGTGGTCGCGTTAAACGGTACAAGGATATAAAGATAGGTCGAGTGCCAGGAGCAAGTTCAATCCTAAACTCCACATCTCTTTCGGGTGGCATTCCCGGAAGCTCTTCAGGAAATATGGCGGGGTACTCACATACTACCGGAATATCCTCAATACGCAAAGGCGCACTCAGTTTTTTCGCAAGTGATAGAAGTAACCCAAACTTATGCATTCGTTGGCTAGGGAACAAGCTAGTCAACACAAAAAGAGCACGGAAGTGCATTCCCCTGAAAGATTAGCTCCTCCTTTAAAGGAGCTTGCAAAGTGATTGTCCTCCAGAAGCATGAAATCACTGCCCGATAGCAGTGCAACCAGTCCATACCGAGGATAATATCAAAAGGCTCTATCTAAATAACCATAAGGTTGGCAACGAAATCCTCGCCATCTATTAAGATCATGCATCCGAGACAAACCATAGAGCTAGCAATAATACCCCCGGGGAATTGACTATAACCAACTGCGAAATTTGTTACATACTCAATTTTGCCTTTCTAGCAAACTCACCGGAAACAAAGGAATAAGTGGCACCGGAATCGAAAAGAACGAGAGCACTATATGACTCCACTAACAGAGTACCTGTCACCACGTCCAATCGACTCGCAGACTCAGTAGCAGGCAATGTGTAGACTCCGGGCAGCATCGGGGCAACGAGTGTCCCGGCGCTCTATTGTGACGGCATTGGAAAGGGAGGAGGTGCAGTATACTAAAGTGGAGTAACTGGTATAGGAGGCCAGTAGTACCCGGCAGGCGGCGCCTAGGAAGGAGGCTGCAACGTAGGAGCAGTCTTCAACACCTGGACTGACCCCGAGATGAAGTATCCAATGACACAGATAACAGCTCCCACTTGATGATACTGGAGGAATTTCGACGACAGACTTTCTCCATGTGGTCCAACCGGCCACAGTATCGACATTCCCCGGTCCAAAAACATTTGACAACCGTGTGCTCACCACCACACTCCATGCTCAGTTGAGTGCCTCCAACGCTCACTGATTAGTGATTACTACTTGCAGGAATCAGTACAATGCACTCACATAGATCATAAACGCTATCGCTACTGCAGGAATCGCATATCCCGCGTTGTCCGCGGAGAACTGATGGCGGAGGTGTCGCTCGACGAACACGCAGAAGACCAAAACCGGGACCACAATGAGCGAAACCGAGACGAGCAGGGACTTGGCATCGGGTCCGAATACCAACCTCCCACCAAACAAGAATTTCTGCAGATAGCGAGCCAACCATGTCAGAATGCAACAACACCGCACATTGCTTTTTTTTTTTCACATCCGCAGCACACGACAACGCAACCAAAGCATCCCAGGCAGCCTACTGTTCATGCCTGGAATCGTGAAGAGTGAAACACATGCAGGCACCAAGACTACCGAAAGAAGCAGCAAGAAGAAGAATTCCCCAAGAAAAAACTGGATACAACTGTACCAATCGCTACACCCAAGGTTCCTCAAGAAGCGGAAATGGAAGCGGAAGCGGAAGTAAGAGGGACAAAGGTAGGTGAGGGGAAACGCAGGGGCGGAGCCAGGATCCAGATAAAGGGGTCCGATCCGTCAAGGCGCCGGCGTCATGGGCCCTGGGTACCGTGTGTCGGCAAAATTAAACATACACATATATAATTAAACATACGCATATATATTGTCATATAAATTCAATCATAACACATATGGCAAAATAATGTAGCATACGTCTAGTAACACAAAAGAAAGGTACTTTCATTACATCTCCACAAACTTGAATTTGTTACATCTCCACTAACTTGAATTTAGCACGACGATTACCAACTAGATCATAAGATTTGATAATATCATTGGAACTAATCTTGGCTGCCAATTCCTTTTCAATATAAACTATCATGTAGCTTCGCAAAAAGCCATCTCCCATTTTAGTGCTAGTACGTGTCTTGGCAAGTTTCATGGCTGAAAAGACTCTCTCAGTGGTCGCTGTTGATACTGGAAGAGTTATGACTAATCTTAGCAATCTATCGACCATTGGATAAATAGAATTTTTACCTAATCTCACTAGTCCCTTTGTTAGATCAGCAAGTGATGGCAATGTACTTAGCTCTGGATGGTTGCATACATCAAGTTGAAAATGTGGTAGTTGACACTCCAATTGAGCTTGATCTTGACTTGAAAAATCAGCGGGATAGTACTTTTCCACCAGAGTACTTATCTTTGAAATGTCAAAGCCATCTTTTCTTGGATCTAGTGAGGCACAAAGTGATAGAAGCTCTGTTGCTTGAGAACTGAATCGATCTTCTAACTCAATCAACTGTTGGTCGACCGCAACATTAAACACATCTATTTTATAATGGTGAAGAGTGGTGGTATTATCATTTTTGTTCCGAGATTTGGTCACATCCACATACCTACAAATTGCGACATGTAGTTAAACAAGTTAGATATGTACCATAAGAATAAAAAAATATGTATTTGTGCTCATATTAAAAAACTGAAGGTAAGATAATAACTTACTTGCGATTTAAATCCGGAATCTCAATCTCGTGCTTGTCACAAAAGGCTTTCACCTCCTCAAGAAGTGGTTCCCAGCCATCATTTCTCAAGTCACTAAGCAATGATTTTGTGTTAGAAACGCAATCAATTGCGTTTACAATATCTAGAGATTTCTTCTGGAGAGTTTGGCACAACACATCTGTGATCTTCATTATCTTTTCCATCATATGGAGAATAAACACAAAATCAAATGTGACAATAATTCGGAGAGCACCTCCAGCATCCCCTCTAGAATATCTGGTAACAGAACGGTCATTTGCAATGCTACGCAAAACACTAACTGTAGCACCAAACATCTTTTTTAAACTCTGGATTGACTTATAATGGGAACTCCATCTAGTATCCCCCGGCCTCTGTAGAGACACCTTCTGATTTTCTCCTCTTCCTGTATCAAGTTCTCCCAGTTCAATTTCATGAGCAATATCTGCAGCTTGCTTTGCTAGTAACTCATCGTTACGCTTAGTAGAAACGCTAACAACATTTATGATAAAATTAGCATTCTGGAAAAAGTTGTGCACCTCATGTACCTCACGTGATGCTGCAACAAGAGCCAGCTGGAGTTGATGGGCCATGCAGTGAATGTAATATGCATATGGGCAATCACCAAGAATTAGAGCCTTCAACCCATTCCACTCTCCTCTCATGTTGCTTGCCCCATCATAGCCTTGACCTCTAATATCATTCACACTCAAGTTATTATCTGCTAGAACAGCACAAATTGACTCCTTAAGCGTCATTGCAGCTGTGTCTTTTACATGAATAAGGTCAAGGAAACACTCCATTATAAGTCCTTCTTTGCTGACAAAACGAATAACTATAGCCATCTGTTCCTTTTTAGATTCATCCCGAGCTTCATCAACCATTATACAAAACTTGCTATTCCCAATTTCTTCTCTAACTGCGGTCTGCACTTTTCTAGCATATATGCTTAGAATTTCCTTCTGGACATCTGGGGAAGTATACTTTGCATTTCTTGGTGCATTTTCTAACACAACAGCTTTCACATCCTTGTTATAAGAGGCCAACAGTTTCATCAGTTCAAGAAAATTGCCCTGAATGATAGAATCTGGAGACTCATCATGACCTCTAAATGGGCATGCTTGAAATGTCAACCACCTGATGACATAAAAAAGCATAAACAATCGTTAGATTGTATATTGAGTGCATATAAATTTTTATTTGTAAGGAAAACATGGCATACATAGAAAGTGTTATTACCTAATGCAATCAATTGTAGTAGTAAGCCTGAGTCTTGCATCTGCGATAATTTTCTCATTTTGTTTAACAATCACCTTGTCAATATGAGCCATACTATTTTTGAGGTTATTAAAACACTGAACTGAATAGTTATGAGCTGAACTAGCATCGCGGCCCATGTGAGTGAGAAAAGCACAATTATCTCCATCATTAACCTTCTTCCAATTTTGAAATCCCTTAACTGTAAATGTGTCAGAGCCACTCCTCCCTGCTGGTTTTTTTGAAAAGAGAAAACATGGCAGGCAATATGCACGATCTGTGTGTGGTGAATACTCAAGCCACCAAAACTCTTTGAACCAACCACTATTAAATCGACGACGGTGCTCTAAAGGACCCTTAAATGGATACTCTGTCAATATTGGCTGATACGGACCCTCGGATATATAAAACCGTAGAGCTTCATCTTGTTCTGCAGGTGGGAAATTCTTTATTTGAGCACGCTTGCCCGGATCCCTCTCAAATGCCGTAGTTACAACTCCTGCTGGTTCTGGTTCGGCTAGGGATGGAGCAAAAGTACCTTGATTGGGAGTTTGCTCATCAGTCGGTTCTATATGCCGATCATTGTTATTGATTGCATTAGTGTTTTCATCGTTGCCATTGCCAGAGCTTGATCTCGGCTTAAAAAAACTATCGATCGTTCTTAATCTCTTCATCTTGAATTCTTGATCAAATGCTAAATGCCTAAATTGAAGGTAAAAAATTTAAAAGGAAATTAATCATAGCATTAACAGCGATTTGTGATCTGTGATTGTGAAACAGTGAAAGGGATCAATAAATAAACTACTCACCTTTGCGCTCTGCCTCTGCTCACCTTTGCGCCGGGCGCCGGCTTGCTCTATACGGCGAGATGGTCAGATGGGAGATGGAGATCAGGAGATGGGAGACGAGTCGCAGACTCGCAGCACCCAGCACGCCGCGCGGAATGTGACTCTTCAGCTTCGACGCTTCGTTTCCTTTTTGCATGGGCCTGGACGTCTGGTACAGTGGTACTCTAGTGGACTGGACCATTGGGATGGGGGGTCTGGTGGACCATTGGGGGGGGCCAGGCCCCTGCCCGCCCCCCCCCCCCCCCCCCTTCTCTCCGCCCCTGGGGAAACGGGTAGGACCTTTACATTGTTCCCTTTCCACGCTTCGTAAACTCGCTAGAAATTAGTAGGAGATACACAAGCTGGAGGAGGGTACGGAAGAAGTACAATCGGCCAGTAGCTTTTGTATTAAAAAATATTTTCTATACAATATTTGACTGTTTTTTAGGACAAAAATAGTCAAATTTTGAGCCGTTAGATGGAGATCCAACGCCCTAGATCATTTTTTTTGGAGAGGGGCTTGTATGGGTGGATCCGTTGGATGGAGATCTAACGCCCTAGATCAATCTGATTATTTTTGTCCTCAAAAATAGTCGAATGTTGTATAGATATTCCTTTTATTTAAAAATTTGATATTATAGAAAAACAGTTTATAGGTGATGTCTTTCTTTGAAATCCCAAAAGGTGTTCTTAAAAGACTGAATTTCTATCGGTCAAGATTTTTTTGGCAAGGTAATAATGAAAAACAAAAGTATCACCTTGCCAAATGGAACATCCTTTGTCGTCCAAAAGATCAAGGCGTGTTGGGAATACCTGACCTTTGGATCAAAAATAAGTGTCTTCTAAGCAAATGGATATTTAAATTGTTGAATGAAGATGGAACTTGGCAAACCTTACTCAGAAATAAATATTTGAGTTCAAAATGCCTTACTCAGGTTCAATCTAAAACTGGGGACTCGCAGTTTTGGAAAGGTTTGCTAAGGGTCAGGGAGGATTTCCTGGGTTGTGGGTCTTTCAAAATAAGAGATGGTTCACAAACCAGATTTTGGGAAGACACGTGGGTAGGCTCTTCACCCCTAAAAGAGCAATTTCCCAGTCTGTACAACATAGCCAATTATCCTCATGTAACTGTGGAGACGGTTATGAATCAAGTGCCTATTAATATCTCTTTTCGCAGAGCGTTAACTGAGGATAAATTGGTAGCTTGGCTTAACCTAGTAGCTAAAATAGCCAATGTTCAACTTTCAAATGAGAGGGATGTTTTTAACTGGGATCTACATAATCATGGTCAATTCTCTGTACGGTCAATGTATGCGTACTTGATAAACTAGGATACTCCTTTCACTAACAAATTCATTTGGAAATTGAAGCTCCCTCTTAAGATAAAAATCTTCCTTTGGTACCTCCAAAGAGGGGTTATCTTAACAAAGGACAATTTAGCTAAGAGGAACTGGACTGGTAGCCAAAAGTGTTGTTTCTGTGATTGCAATGAAACAATAAAGCACCTTTTTTTTATTGCCGCCATGCTAAAACTATTTGGAATATTGTTCATATTGCTACTGGGTTAACCCCACCTAGATCTATTACTCACATGCTTGGAGGCTGGCTCACGGGCACTGGGACAAAGGATAAAAAACAGATTTTTGTGGGGGCTGCTGCTATTATTTGGGCAATTTGGTGTACTCGTAATGATATTATTTTTAAGAAAAAACAAAATATTTCTGTTATGCAGGCTATTTTCAGAGGAGCATATTGGTTGCGGTTCTGGGCGCTGCTGCAGCGTGAAGATATAAGGGAGACGTTTCGTTTGGCAAGCAAAGCTTTGGAGGTTATCGCTTTAGATGTGTTTGCTAAGAATGGATGGCAAAGTAATAATAGACTTTGCATTTGATTTTCTCCTATTTGAGTACACTCTTTTTCTTTATTTTGTAAGCAAATAAGCTGTCAACTTTGTACGACTTGGCTGTGTGCGGTTGCAGAGGTCGGAATTTTTCCATTTTCTAAAAAAAAAGTGTCAAAGCGAACATAAGAAAGGATGCTTTTCTTGCATATGACACCCTGAGTATTGCAGAAACAACATTGCCTACTACGACATGATTCTTAAAAAAAATCAATGTGTGGCGCACAACTTTAGAATCATTTTAGTTGTCATAATATATAGGAGTTTGGAGAGACTCTTGTTGTGACTTTGATCGATATGAATAAAATCACTATAATATATACTATAATTAATTAGTAAACTTTATTTTAAGAAACACTATATTTATAAACTATATAATATAGAAAAAAATATTCACAGCAGAAAAATAGTTTATAGAAACAGAACTGAGGGTGCTCTTCTTGTAGGTGACACCGAGATTTGCAGAAACAAAAGATGTCAGTACCAGGGAACAGCGTACCTTTGCACTGTGCCAAAAACTTCATGATTTTGCGTCAGCTACCAACATTGCCTGCTACGACATAATTCTTTCAAAAAATCATCTATGTGGTGCACAACTTTAGGAATCATTTTAGTTGTTCATAATGTATTTTTCGATGCATGTGGAATAACGTATACAGAGTCCGAATGATAACAAGCAGTCAAGCATAGTTGATTGTTACTGCACGATTAGAAACGTGCGGGCCAATAATATGGGGCTATGTTTCTTGTAAAGCTGACAGTATCCGTCACCTTCGGTACCACATTTGAGTAGATCCCTTTTTTTAGTTTTTAAAAATTATTTTTTATAATAACTAGCTTTCCCATAATAACTAATTTTCAAATAAAATATCTTTTAAGATAAAATCTACAAGTCGATTCTAGTAGACATTGTAGCGACTTTATTTATATTGGTCAAAATCACACGTGAGTTTCTCTGTGTACACTCTCTTATGAACAGTCAAAAGTTATAAGCCAAAACAAAAGGCCCATTAAATGATTCTAACTTGCATTTCCTACCATGTAAGAGGTATGTTGCAACTTACAAAATCTTAACTGCTATAACATGTAGCTGGGAGCTCTCATGTCTCAACTCATATATTGGCATGTACTTTTGTCTTTAAAATCTCACTTTTATTTGATCAGTATGTGTAGGACTGGCGATAGCAATAGAGGAAGGTGAATGATACCCACTATAAATCTTTCCTAAGTATATAGAAATCTTTCACTCCAGTAGCTAAAGTGCTAAGAAAATCATACTTGACAGCCTAAATTCAAGTAAAAAATAAACCAACAAGATCTCACAAATTCAACACCTAACTGGTCTAACTGCCACTGGAGGTGCGGTCTGACCAGACACAACCAGCTGGTTTGACCAGTGACCAGTCTGACCAGGCCTAGGAGCGGTTTGACTGCTCCCCTGTCTCATAACAGAAAATCAGCCCTAGCCAAAACCAAATTTAGTGTAAACTTTTAAATCCATGTCCAAAAGATTTAAAACTTGCACACACATTGCTAAGAGTTTTAGGAATCTATTCCATCCAAATATCACAAGGATCTTAGTCAAAGTTGCAATATTTTCTCAAAACACGCAAGGTTACACCAAAATAGGGCAAATATCAAAAACTTGATATGTAATTTGCTCGTGGGTTAAGAACAGCCAAGATGACTCTAGATAAATTTCTACATGTCACAGCAAGCCGATCGCCCATAGATTCAAAGCTAAAATAATCGGATCAAGAATCCTCAAGAATAGCTCCAAACCAAGTAACAATTGGGTAACTTCGAAATCTTGCAAACCACAATACCTAGATAGATGGGATTTGATCTACATGAGATATCTCTATCACTTACACATCCTTAACACGTAGTAAGATCAATAAGGGGAGAGAAGATGCAAAGAACCAATAAGAACAAGAACAAATCGGTAAAGACAAGAACACTCATGAGAACTTAACAAAGTTGATATATTCCTACTTGACAATGACGGTTTCACAACGACTCCATAAAGAGGATAATAGAGTACACCACATCACTCACTCTTTTATCTTAAACCCTAACCCTAAAACTCAAAATTAAAAATAGTTAGGATGGTTACATTGCAAGCTTCCATCTACCCTATGTATACTATCCACTAGTACAATAGGAGAAATCTGTTAACCCTACACTACATGAGTTTTACACTCACACTTGACCTATGCATGTTTTTCAAAGCACATTAGTCCGAACCTGTTAAGTCAATAGATTTTGATCCACTTGATTTTCTCAATATCTTCTTGACCTAAACCGCTTTCATAAGCATCACGATTTTGATCCAACGCAGTTTCTGATATTTGACTAACTACCAAAATACCCTCGCCTTGACCCGATCAACTTCTTCACTTGCAAGCAATCACTATGCTTGTTACATGTAGGTGCATTAATGGTTTGCCATGTATCGACAAGGCTCTCTTGCTCTGGTTCCCACTGGATCGTGCCTCACTTGGACCAACCAAGGCATTTGTTGCAATCCGACGCTCGAACCGTCTCTTCAACATTTCTTGCCTTTGATGTACCGTGCTTGAGGTCAACTATCTCATCTGGCGTTCTTGACCATTTTGGACCTTGGCTCCTCATGAGCATAGTTCCGGTCCTCGCCGTTGACCATAGTTAACTCCAAGCTTCCCTGCATATACAAAGACCAAGAAATTATTTTCGAACATAACTTCTCCACAACTTGATCCACATTAGTTCAAACATGCTTTTGTGCAACATGAATGCACTACCTAGTACAATTCAACTTGATCCACGATCAAATTCACAAAATTTAGAACTCTCAACATGAATACCACATGTGGCCGGTCAGACCGCTGGCTTGGTCTGACCACCCTTATGCCTAGTTTGATTGCTCAATTCTCAAAAAACCGAGAGTCTGGTCTGACCACCATCTAATGACCACATGGTTAGTTTGACCACTTGAGACTGAAATCATTAGACTGAAAATCCAAAACTTTTGCAAATTTAAATTTCAACTCAACATATATTAACAATGGTTCATTATAAATATTCTTTAACTTTCCCACATGATCCCTCAGTACGCTATCAATAAATACATAATAAATAACTAAACGAGATTGTATACATAGCCAACTAGCTCATAGATATTGGTAGAGTACAAAGGTGCCACAGTTGAAGCTACTAGATGCAGAAGCGCAACATCACGCCACACTAGCTACTATGTGGACCACCAAAGAAAAAGTGGACAATTTGTAAGAGGGGTTTTAAGTAAAAATTAAAGTTTAATTACAAAAAGTGAGGTGTTTTATGAAAAGTGTGGTTTTATTCTATGAAGGATGGTTTCTCTAAAAAAAATTGAGGATCTATATGTAATTTGGAAGGGTTCATATGCAATTTAAAAAAATCAGAGGGTTTAGTCGAAATATCTTGATCGACACAATGTGGTCTGTGGACGAAGTTGAGGTCATGGTCGAAGGGTGTTGTGGTCGAAGTCGACGCTGTGTTCGAAGTCGAAGCCGTCTTTGAGGTTGAGGCCATGGTTGTGGTCAAAGGGACGTGGTCCGTGGTTGAGGTCGAGGCCATGGTCATGATCATGATCGAAGGGTCGTGGTCCATAGTCGAAATTGAGGCCATGGTCGAAGGGCATTGTAGTCGAATTTGACACCGTGGTCGAAGTCGCCGTGGGCAAGGTCAAAGCCGCGGTTGAACGTCCATGGTCGAAATCTATGCCATGGTCCGTGGTCGAGGTCGAGGGCGTGGTCAAAGGGGGCCACGGTCATAGTCGATGCTGTGGTTGAAGTCGAAGTCATGGTCGAAGGGTGTCGTGATCGAAGTCCATGCAATGGTTGAAGTCATCGAAGGGTGCCGTGATCGAAGTCCACATCGTGGTTGAAGTCGACATGCTCGAAGACGAGGCCGTTGTCAAAGGGGGCCATGATCGATGGTCGATGCCGAGGCCGTGGTCGATGGGCATTGTGGTCGATGTCGTAGTGGGTGAAGTCGAAGCCATGGTCGAGGTCAAGGCCGTGGTCGTGGTCAAAGGGTCATGGTCAAAGTTGATGTCGTGGGCGACGTCAAAGCCATGGTCGAGGTCGAGGCCGTGGTCGTGGTCGAAGGACCGGGTCGAAGCCGACACCATGGTTCAAGTGGAGATCGGGGTCGAAAAGGCTATGGTCAAGGTGGAGGGCGCGGTCGAAAGAGGCCATGGTCGAGGTCGAGGGCACGATCGAAGGGGATGGTGGGTGAGGTCGAACTCAAAGCCATGGTTGAGGTCGAGGTCACGGTCGCAGGGGGTCAGGGTAAAAGTTGAGGCCTTGGTTGAAGGGTGATGTGGTCATGGTCGATGCCGAGGCCATGGTTGAAAGGGCTGTGGTCGAGGTGGAAGGCGCGGTCGAAGGGGGGCATGGTCAAGGTCGAGGGCACGGTTGAAGAGGACCATGGTCGAGGTCGAAGTTGAGGCCATGGTCGTAGGGCATCATGGTCGAGGTCAAAGTCGAGACCACGGTCAAAGGGGGCTGTGGTCGACATCCACATAGTGGTCGAAGGACTGGCTCGAAGTTGAAGCCATGGTCCAAGTGGAGGTTGTGGTCGAAAGGGCCATGGTCGAGGTGGAGGGCGCGATTGAAGGGGGCTGTAGTTGGGGTCGAGGGCACGGTTGAAGGGGGCTGTGAGCGAGGTCAAAGTCAAAGCCGTGGTTGAGGTCGAGGCCACAGTCGAAGAGGGTCGTGGTCGAAGTTGAGGCCTTGGTCAAAGGGCACTGTGGTCGATGGTCGATGCCGAGGCCGTGGTCGAAAGGGCTGTGGTCGAGGTGGAGGGTGCAGTCGAAGGGGGCCATGGTCGAGGTCGAGGCCGCAGTCAAAGGGCGATGTGGTCAAGGTCGAAGTTGAGGCCGCAGTCGAAAGGGGCTGTGGTCGACGTCTACGTAGTGGTCGAAGTCGAGGCTGTGGTTAAAAAAATGTTGCTAAAGTTCTAATGTTTTTTTACTTGAAGGAATGTTGCACCAAAAAGGGTAAAAATATAGGATATGTTTCCATATGTCACGGCACACATGAACACCAAAGAAATCAAGCCAAAAACACTTGTATCAAGAAATCACTCGTGAAGGTCAAATCCAAGCAAAATCGGGTTTCTTTATGAAAAATCGGGGTTTTTTTATGAACGTACTAGCCAAGTGCATAGATGGGTAAAGATTAATTTTCAGAAATTATCTCTATCTTTGACATATCCATAGTACAACAAAATCAAGAAGGAGAGAGAAGACCAACAACTAACCAAGCCAAGAGCAAATCAATCAACACAAAAAAAGGACCTATGGAGATAAATAAATATTGATGTATTGCTACTTGAGGGTGAAGGTTTTACAGCCACTCCACTTGAAGAACAAGAGAGCACGCCACAATACTCAACTTCTCTCAAATCATAATCCTAAAACACTTGGTCACAATAAGAGGATGGTTGTATAATTAACTTTGAGTCTCCATTCCAACCTGTTAAATAGGTGGGCAAGCCAGTCCCATCTAACTCTCAGTGGATACTATCCACTTAGTATATATGGGAGAAACCCGATAACCATACACACGGGTTATAACTCACACATTATACTTATGCAGGATTTCAAAGCGTATAAGCCCGAATTAGCTAAGTTCCTAATCTTGATCTAACTCGATCTTTTCAGCTTCTCATTGACTTAAAACGCTCTCCCAAGCACTGCTCAAGCACTACAGTTTTCTTTAAAGGTAATTTCCAGTATTTTAGTCATCTTACCAAAATACCCTTTCTTTACCCGATTTTCATCTTCCATTACAAACAATCACCATGCTTGTCACGTATTGATACACCACTAGCTTGTCACGTATCGGTAAATCTCTCTTGTTCTAGTTCCACCGGAACACGTATCACTTGGAAAAGGCCAAGCCACATGGTGAACCCGTCGCTTGAACTTTTCTTCAACATTTTTCATCTTTTTTGTGTCATGATTGAGCTCAGTCATCTTACTCAGCATTCTTGATTGTTTTAGGCCTCGGCTCCTTCATGATCGTAACCCCGATACTCAAAATTGACCATGATTGACTCCAAGCGATCTTGCATATGCAAAGACTAAGAAATTATTTTTGGACATAATTTCTTCACAACTTAAACCGCGTTAACTGTAACATGCATCTTGCAACACATATGCACTGACATAGGTTAAACCAAATCATCATATGACTCAAATTTCTAAAAAAAATCTATTTCTGCAAGCTGTCCAGAAAAATCTGCAAATTTACAAATTCTAAAATTTCACTCTTCCAAAATAATAATAGTTCATCACAACAAACCCTGAACCTTCTCACCTAGTTTTTCACGTCTTGACAATGTGTCCTAAAGGCAGGGGCGGACTCACAGGGTATGCCGGGTGGGCCACGCCTTACCCTGGAGCCCAGTCGGAGTATTGAGAAAGACGATGAACAGGGCCGGCTTGTCTTAGCTCTAGCCCACTGCTTGGCAAAAGCCCACCACCTAGGCTGCGGGCGGCGCGAGCAGCAACGGCGAGTTAGTGTGGGCGACGCGGCGAGGGGGCACGCGGTGTGGCTGGCGAATGGCACGACGCGCGCAGCGGCGGAATGCGCGGTCAAGGAGGGAGGCGCGCAGCAGGCGAGCCGGCGAGGGCGTGGCCAGGCCCGGGGGCCGTGCGGTACGGCCAGGTTAATTTGCCTCAAATCTCAGATCGAATTGTTAATACTTGATACATGCAGATCCAGAAGCAATTGTTCACCATCAGCGTCAGTTACGTACTCATACATGAGAATTCTGCTTTCTTAGTGCATCTTGTCTCAACTATCAAGTACTATTTGCCCAAAGAAGCCATTATGGTGCACTGGCCTGCTGTCAGCCTTGCTTAATTGAAATTCGTGATGGTTTTGATTACAGAGGAATGTTGGTGAATTTCTGGAGATACTCTACACCTGTGAAATAATTTGATTGCTTTATTGGCAAAGAAAAGAAAACATAATTTTCACACGTTTTGGGTGATTAGTTAAGTTGAATGTTGAATCACGCCATACCCTTATATCTACATTGGAATTGCGCCGGGTCTCCCAAATTCCTGGTTCCGCCGTTTGAATCTGTTATCTGAAAAGTTTCGGCTTCTGATCTGACACTGAATAAATCAGAGAATAACATACCTAAATATTTTTAAAAAAATTGAAGAGAGGTAGTATTATAATTTCAACAACTTTGTTGTATGCTCAGTTAGCAATATGCCTTTTCAAGTGTATCTAGTGATGCATAAGAATCAGACCACTAGTTAAACTTGGGGAGTTAAGAGATACCATCTGCCATGGATGTTCACTTTTTTTAATTGTGCTTGTGTTCCTACTGAGCATTAAACTCCTTAATTGTGCTTGTGTTCCAGCTCACTAGTAGCTAAGTAGCTACATAAACACACTCATTGTGATTGAATTGTGTCTATCTACTGAATTGCGTCTATCTACTGAATTGCTAGTGGTATATAGTCAATGTGTTCTGCAACTTATGTTTTGTTCTTTCTTTTTAGTCTAATCTGGAAGTAACCAACCTGATGACAGGAGATGGCATGACACTGAATCCACAAGTGTCGAGCCAACTCCTTTGTAGCTGATTATATTCTTTAGAGAAAAAAATTATTTATTGTGCACCTTAAGTTTTCCTTCACGCTTGAACCTATTGTCGGAAAATTACTGAACCGAGGAGTGAGAATTATCTAATTGTTCAGTCTAGGTTAGGAGAAACAAGAAGAATTTGTGTGCCAATTCTGGCTGAGTCATGTTAATGTTACTCTTGCATATATATGCCTTACTTCAAAATATTACATGAAAAAAAAACAATGGTGAAACCTTCAATGTTTTCTGACTTGGTTGAGTTTGACCTGAAATATCTTACAACTTACCAATTGGTTGTGATTTTTTACTGGTCCCCAGCAGAGTTGTTTGCATCCCACCATTTGTGCT
This sequence comes from Dendrocalamus latiflorus, assembly GCA_017311315.1. Classification (NCBI taxonomy): domain Eukaryota; kingdom Viridiplantae; phylum Streptophyta; class Magnoliopsida; order Poales; family Poaceae; genus Dendrocalamus; species Dendrocalamus latiflorus. The sequence goes on from CM029662.1 coordinate 25,577,950, forward strand.
AAAACGCCCCGACTACTATCAGACCGGTTAGAAGTGGTAACCATCAAGAAACTAGCACTGGCCACCTTATGTGCACAATTTTCTCGATTACTAGCACACTGGTTACAACTGGTAACAAGCATAAATACTGATCACCAGAACTTACCAGGTGATTACAGATTACCATAGGTTCTGCTCCATTTGAAAACTACTGTTCATTGTTGGATTTTTGAAAACTATGGTCATAGTGCTATAAATTTTAACTACATAGACATGATGAAATTAGGTTTGCTTAATCCTTAAATTTAAGACTTATCATATTATTTAGTGCCTGTATACTGAATTACGGTGTAAATTTTACAATTATTTACCGAATTGCATATGAAAATTTTGGTGCGGCATACCCTTTGGTAAAATTCTGGGTCCGCCACTGCCTAAAGGTTGGACGAATCTGGCAAACCACCCTGGTACAGAGATTTATTTTTCTTGAGAGGAAGTTGCACATGAAAGGATAGAAAAAAAAAAGCAGTCCGGTGTGATAGCGACTCGTACCGAAATATCAATTTGACCGTAGCTGCGTTTTTATTTCAGGGGGAAAAACACAAACAAGCCGTAGCTGTGCAGATTGCAAGCATGAGATCCTTACAATGTGTTGCCATGCCCTTGCTGCAAAGCAAATCGCAGGGTGATGGTATCTCCACCTTGTCCTTCAAATTCGCCTCCCACGCTGCACCTACCCACGAGGCCAGGGGAGCAGACCACTAACTGGAGTGGCAAAAATGGACAAGCAACAGGACAGCAAGAAGCTTCTACTGATACTCAACTCCTCTCGCCGTTAAGAGCACCAGGGGTAAGTACTACTAGTACCTGTTTAGCCATAGAAGCAAGCATCCAGTGCAGTGGCGAATTGAATGTCTGCTACTTGAGGCAGCATCAGATCAGGACGGATCTTTACCGATTCATTGGAGCATAAACACATTTAATCTACCTTTGATGACAAGCAATCCTTTACCTGTGTGTCGATCGCCGTACCTGTATTTGCGGTGAATTTACGTGAGAGCGGTTGCCGCTATCCGTTCGTTCACCGGCCGTTTTCTTGCATGCAGGGGAATAAGCAGGCGTCCGACGAGGTGATTGATGGCTTGCCTGAAGTGCACCTCTGATGCAAAAACTCAAGACTGCATGCGGCTCTGCTCAAACTGGTTTACACCTTAAACTTTTAGCTATGATTTTTATTTATAAATAAAATTATATTATAGCGACTATTAGCTTTTAAAATATAAAGAAAAAAATAAAAACACATTAATCGCCACAAACAATACAAAGAAATAAGAGAGAGAAACCAAAAAAAGCAAAACAATCAAAATAAACCGAAATTAAAAACCTACGCGTTCCAATTAGTTTCTGATTTACATAAACCGAAAGCCAAAATAAATCAGAAGTTGAAACCATTTAGAACGGAGCCTGCATATCCTCTGCAGCATTTCAAAGATCACAGAGGCATTCTGTAATTAATTAGGCCCTATTTATATTAGCTTCTAAAATTTATTTTTCTATAGTTAGTAAATTTTCTACAATATGTAGCTTTCAAACGGAGCGTCTTTTAAGGCAGGGTCTACTAGTCGATTATAGTACACGTTATCGTGACTTCATTTATATCGATCATAATCGTACGCGAATTTTTCTCTCCGTACAACTTTTAAGCTGTTACTATTTATAAGATAAAATTAAAAACTATCCATAAAATCAATATAAACTGTCCTAAGATCGGCTGATGTATTAAGTCGTAGTACTGCACTAGTACTACTACAAGTTCTGAAACATCGGGGTCCTCGGTCCTCTGCAGTGATTCGGGAGAGAGGCCTAGCTATCTTGCCGGCTCGGCACTTTTGGGCTTTGGCGTAGTTGCTCGTTCCAACTGTGCTGCTCCATGTTCCACTAGCGTACAAAGCAGAGACGAGAGAATGAATCATCTGCTCATAATTATCTTCCTTACTGTTTGTTTAGATCCATCGCGGTTCTGATCAACTCGGCTTCGGCTTCTGGCTTTTAGCTTATTTTTCACTATTCATAAGTTTCATCTTTTTCTGAACTTTTGGCTTTTTATTGAGCTTTTTTGCCGGTTCTTTTTCCCCGTATTTGTTTGTATTATACGTAATGGTCTAACATATTTTTTATATTTTAAATTTTTTTAAATTTAATTATGCTAAATAAACAGTACTTTTTTCAACCAGCTACAGTGTTTTCAGCCATAAGCTATAAACTTTTCAGCCGAACCGATCACCACCTAAAAATGAACAACGACTACGCGTGATCAATCGTATCCAGTTTGTCAAAAGGAAATCGCGATTCGGGCTAAGCTTTTGCAGCCGAAAGGATCAAAGCACTGCAGTCCTGCGTTGCTGATAAGTGCATGCAGGGATACGTATACTATATGAGCTTTAAGTGACTGAATTTTTGCTATATATATATATAGAGCCTTTTCGATACGTACTTGCAAAAACAGAAATAGTCATATACGAATAGTATTAACAAAATTAGTGTTTCTGTTGTTTGATCACCGGACAACAACACTCGTCGGTCAACACGTCGTGCCTGCCGTTTGACCAGCAGACGACAAGTAGCCTGCTGTCTACTCACAAAATGGCAAATGATTAAACCGACTAATTAGCAGGCTTAATTATCTGTTTAAATTCGTAATTTTATGTTATATTTGTTCGAATTTTTAAATATAGGAAATGAGTTCGAAAAATTACAAATTTTTTTGTAAATTTTTCCAAGGCATCGTGGTATGATGTGTAATTTTTTTATAACCATTTGCTATCTCTAAAAATTCTTTGAGCGCCACATAATTAACCGGACGATTAAGTAGTTATGTGCCGCTGCAAGAATTTTTAAAGATAGAAAATAGTTGTGAAAAATTATGAAATTTTTGGGAGAGCTTCCTGATGTAGTGTGCTACATTGTGTAATTTTTTATAATTTTTGGTGGCCATTTCCTACCTCTAAAGATTCTTAGAGCAACACGCAATTAAATAGGTGATTAAACACTAATAGTAGGGGCTAATGGCTTGCCACCCGGCCACTGTACTACGCAGCATAGTGGCCGGGTGGCAGTCCATTATCCCCCATTAGTGCTTAATTGGCGCAGCACAGTGGCTGGGCGACGGGCCATTAGCCCCCGCCATTAGTGCTTAATCGTCTATTTAATTGCACACTGCTCTAAGAATTTTTAGAGATAGTAAAGTAGTGCAAAAAAATTATGTAAAAATTACACAACATAGCACATTGCATCGGAAAGCTCCCCCAAAAATTTCATAGTTTTTTAAACCATTTGCTACCTCTAAAAATTCTTGGAGGACATATAAGGGCTAATCATCTGCCGCCCGGTTATCGCACAGTAGGCGACCTGTCGCACAGTGACCGAGCAGCAGGAGCCTGTCACCCGGCTTGTTTGCTATATGTAACAACTCCTACAAATATTAAAATCACACAAATTTTTGAGCCACATTCGCAACGGATAAAATTACTAAAAAATTACATAGTCAAGTACGTTATGTCGAGAGGCTGCACATAAAATTTCATAATTTTTTGAGCCCACTTTCTATATTGAAAAATTCAAACAAATAATATGAAAAAAAAATAGGGCATGTGACACCGGCTTAATCACCTGCCGTCTGGCCATGGGACGGCAGGCCACCAAAGTGGGCCAGGTGGTGGGGCGGTAGGCCTGTCGTCTGCTGGCGATATGGCAGGCTAGGTGGCAGGCCTACGCATCAGCTTTGCGCCATTACCGTTCGGCCATCGGACGGTAGAAGCGCTATTTTTGTTAATACAATATGCGTTCTGTTATATTTATAATTATAAATACAAATAGTGCTATATATGCCAAAAACTAAGTGACTACCTAGTACATCCTATACTATAGAAGGACATTTCTTTCCAAGATCAGAACAATGCCGGATGCCTCTGAAAAAGACGGTCATTTTTCAGCAAACTGATCGACCTACCCTACAACAAGAGCATATCCACTTCGCCCAGTTGCTAGCTTCTACTCATTTCTAACCAGTCACCACTTCCTCTGCTCATTGGAATCTTGGCGCAGACGCCACCTTCATTCGTTCTTGATAAAAACTAAAGAACTATATATGGTTCCACTCAAAAACGATACAATCTCTTTGTCTTCTCCACTCTCTCTATCTCTCTCGTTCACGCCGTGGGCTGTCGCCGTTGAATTTGTTATCTCTAACCACGGTGCCACCGCATATCGTCATTCCCGACCGCAGGGTGAGATTGACTGGCTGCCTGAGCTCTAACCCTGATAGTACACCCCTCGCTTCAGCGCTCTAGATCTCTCCCCTATCTTTGCGGCCACTAACGGATTTATCACGCTCACTGAATGTAGAGGGAGGTCGGGAAGGCAGTGATCAGGTGGAGGGTGTTGGGCTGTGACGGAGGAACAATGAGACGATGATATACTGAATATTAGATTAGACGAGCTAAGGAGGAGGGGATATGGCGGTACGGTGAGACCGTCGTTGGCTGCCAGTGGAGAAGGAGGAGGCGGGAGAGACGGAGGAAAGCTGCAGAGCTACGGCCAATGTCGGTGGAAAAGGGATAGACAAAACTTGATAAAAATTTAGTAAAACTCTGTACCTTTGGGAAGCAGTAGCAGCCCCTTTTCTTCTCTCACCTCGTCCGTCCATGTTCCATAGAGGCCGTGCTTTGTAGGCCTGTGAATTGCGATAGATGCCATGCCTCATGCCTCAGTGATGACACGCTAGGAAGAAGGCACTTGTAGGGCGCAGAGTTACTCATTTCACATCAACGCCCTGCACAATTGTCGGTAGCGTTGCTTTGCTTGCTGGCACATGAATGGGGTTTTGCAAGGAGAAAGGAAAGCGATTGCACATTTTTTTTGCCTTCCTTAATTGCTTCTCCATGATTTGTAGTGAGGGGGGAATGGTTTATATATTGCCCGTGTATATAAAAATAAGTAGTTAGGTTTTGTTAAACATCATTCGGATGTTTTCTTCCTAACTATTATCTAAATTTAGAACTATTGGATTAGAGATTCAATGGTCATGAATTCTCTCCCCTCCCCTTGAATTCTATCCCCTTCTCTTTGAAAAAAAACTCTCCCTTCATAAACAAGAAGTGTCTTGATCTCTAATTCAATAGTCATAAATTTGGATGATAATTAAGAAAAAAAAACATGCGAGTGATGTCTAGATATTCCCAAAAAGTTATGAGACGAAGTGCACTAACCTTTTTCGATTACATGGCGACGGTGCGAGTGCTAGTTCTCGCAGTGCATTGCATAGCTCGCACGCGCACACAGGTTCTCAACTATTAACAAGCAAAAGTATGGAGCCAAACCGGATGCTTTGGTGATAAATCACTGGTTTGTTTTCTTCCTGAGGGAACGGGAGTGTGTCTATGTCAACATACTTCCCCTGGTGTCATTGGCGATGCCTCAGCTTAATCTCTCTTTTTTTGTGTGTACTCTATTTTAGATCACTTTTCGGTGTACGTACTGTCATACACGAAAAATTCATAATTGGTTGCGTAAAACAGTAATGGAGAATTGGGAGTTACTTATGCCTTCTTGGAGGAACAGTTGGAAGACGTACCACATCCACAAGTAAAGGTGAATTCGTAGTACATTTGGGCCCTAACTAATTTGGAACGGTGCGACAAAATTTCTGTTCATCCCGTCGTGGCCAGTCCCTTTCATGAAAAGAAGGCGATTAGTCCGTTTCTCCGACTTTTTTTTGCCGGATTTTAGCTTTTAAATATTTATAACAATTACTATTTATCAGAATAATACCAGCAGCGCAAAAGAATAGACAACGATTTTTGATGCTGTGATGCTGTCGCAGCGAAACCTTCTGGTAGTAAAAAAGCACAGACATTTTCGATTTTGCTCCTCCTGAAGCTGAGCTAGGTGTGGGTAGGGGCAGAGCCAGAGATTCCCTGCAACGACCTTTGGACCCAGAGGGCCTCGATACTCGATGCTCTTCAGACCCTGCCGTCCATCCGATCGACGGTCCAGATCAACTTGGAGAGACACCTGCACACGAGAATTCTCTCTCCAAACTTCCTCATGCATGTGTTCGTGTGTTGTCCACCGAAAAGGCTGAGCAAATGTACAGACAACACACTGAGTAGAGTACTGTACGTTTCGACTCTATCGCAGCAGTTAATCCCGACGTTAATCAGATCCCTTGGCTCTGACTTCTGAGGCTGGTAGGTAGACCAGCAGAATGATTACTCGTGTAGCAGGGGTAATAAATCACGAGCAATCCGCATTAGTTAGTACTCCATGTCAGTTTAATTAACCCCGCTTTCACTTCACTTGCCAGCTGGGCCCCACCCGCGCGTACAGAAACGGACAACCTTCCGTGCCCAGCGCGTGCCCCACTGACTCCCCCGGGCCCGCAGGAACCACCCAAGCTTACTGTGGATCTGATAGGGGCTGTTTGGTTGTCTGCATACGGGTGGCTCGTACCCGCGCATGCAGAAAGATGGTGTTTGGTTGCCTGTATGGAGGAGAGAGACTGCACGAGTGGATGCAAAAAATCAACTGGAGCCAGGCTGAGGAGAAACGTGGCTGAGGAGCTTCCCTCCTCAGCCTGGCCACGCTCATGCAGCTGCATGAGCACATGCAGGCAACCAAACAGCCCCTACTTTAGACTTACGTTTCTACGAGTCAATACAACCTCTTAACTTCTATAAATTATTTTTATCAACTATAAATATTTATTAATTACTACTATTTGATTTTACATATTATAATATATTTTATATTTTATTATACCATAATTCCGTAAATCACATAATGAGCCGAATATTATAATATCATTCGTTGTACCATTTTTTATATAATATTTTACTATTTATCAGTATTATTATTTGTAAGTTGTTTTTATCTCTCACTGTTAATTCTCAGCTATTACTATTTACTAGTGTTTATCAGCCGGGAGGCAAAAAAACATCGAAAAAACCGATATAATCAGAGCCTGTACTACACCATCTCGTCTCGGCTCGTGCTCGACAGTCGACTCGCTGGCCGCTCACTCCTCCCTCCCACTATATGCAGCAACTGCAGCGTTGCTAGTGGCAGTGCAGGAGCATAGCTACATCTCGAATAAGGTAGACTTTAGTTTAGAGTATAAAAAAATATTTAGTGTACATTTCGAGTAAATTTAATCTGATCTGGATATCATTTTTATGATCTAATTTAAATAGTCTAAATTATTTTATTACTAAACTCGGGACATAACTAAATATAGGCTCCACCACTTATGCAGTGGTAGCTAGCTAGCCATAGGATAAAGCTTAGGTTAGGAGTAGCGCCGAGTGTCTGGCCGGCCGGGCGCGAACGCAGCGCGCGCAGGTGAGGTACGTGCGGGGAGCTAGGTGTTGGTAGCGACGCCGCCGGCCGGCAATGTCGCCGCCGCCTCCGCCAGTGCTGAGCGACGAGCTGTCGCGTAGGACGGCTGTGCTGGGGCTGCGGCTCTGGGTGCTCATCGGCATCGCCGTCAGCGCCGCGTTCCTGCTCCTGCTCGCGCTCATCTCGTTCCATTTCCACCTCGCGGCGGCTCACCGGCGCCGACCGAAGAAGATGGCCGCCGCGCCGGTGCAGGCGGCACCGCCGCTGTCACCCGCCACCATCCCGCCGGTCTCCAAGGAGATCCAGGAGGTAGCCGTCCACGTCGGCTCCCTCCGCCACTACCTCGAGGTGGGCCCCGCGTTCCTCAAAGAGGGCGCGCGGCACGACGGCGAGTCGCTGGGGGGCGCCACCGCGCACGGGTCGCAGCGCGTGCACATCGAGGCCGGCAAAGGCCGCCGCATGGTCGCGTACGCCGACGGGGAGGTGGGTCCGGTGGCGTCCGACGTGGCGGCGGCCGCGGCCGCGGTGGGGCCCGAGGTATCGCACCTCGGGTGGGGCCACTGGTACACGCTCCGGGAGCTGGAGGAGGCCACCGCCGCCTTCGCCCCCGAGCACGTCGTCGGCGAGGGCGGCTACGGCATCGTGTACCGCGGCGTCCTCGCCGACGGCTACCTAGTCGCCGTCAAGAATCTCCTCAACTACAGGTGCGCACCGCGCGCGCAGACCGCATCGTTTCGCAGGTGCCGTTCTTGACAAAAATTTGACCGGTTGCTCGCGGCAGGGGACAGGCCGAGAGGGAGTTCAAGGTGGAAGTGGAGGCGATCGGGCGCGTCCGCCACAAGAATCTGGTCCGGTTGCTGGGCTACTGCGCGGAGGGAGCTCACCGGTACGTACCGTACCGAACCCTTGCGCGTTAATGAATCCTTTCGTTTTCATCAGATCATGTCGTAATTCGTAGTATACGTCTTACCTACCACTCTTGCCTGTGATCTCAGGATACTTGTTTACGAATACGTCGACAATGGCAACCTGGAGCAGTGGCTTCATGGCGATGTTGGGCCCGTGAGCCCACTATCTTGGGACATTCGGATGAACATCGTGCTCGGAACAGCGAAAGGGTGGGTGAACTCACAACCTTTTCTTTGTCCATTCACCTTCGCGTCTTGCATTGGTTTGTGAATTGTGATCTGTCTATGGTTGTGGCATAATTCAGGATCACATACTTGCACGAGGGGCTGGAGCCGAAGGTGGTGCACAGGGACATCAAGTCGAGCAACATACTGCTGGACAAGGGGTGGAGCCCCAAGGTCTCCGACTTCGGCCTCGCGAAGCTCCTGGGGTCGGATAGTAACTATGTCACCACGAGAGTCATGGGAACATTTGGGTAAGATGGTTTCTTGAGCGCCTGAATTGTTTCGGTCCGGTGAGATGTGAGATGTGAATGCTGAATACTAAGGGCTCTGAGGTAACTGCCTCTGCTTTGGCAGTTATGTGGCCCCAGAATACGCAAGCACTGGCATGCTGAACGAGAGGAGCGACGTGTACAGCTTCGGGATCCTTATAATGGAGATCATCTCCGGTCGAAGCCCGGTTGACTACGCAAGACCTCCCGGAGAGGTTAGCTCTGCATCTGGTTGGTTGAGCTCATGCAATGTGATACACAATGTGCTTCTTAGCCTTAGTTTCCTGTGGGTGCATTTCAGGTTAATCTTGTGGAATGGCTCAAGAACATGGTGAGCAACAGGGACTATGAAGCTGTTTTGGACCCAAAATTGCCGGAGAAGCCCACCTCGAAGGCACTGAAGAAGGCTCTCTTGGTTGCACTTAGGTGCGTGGATCCCGACTCGCAGAAACGGCCGAAGATGGGGCATGTCATCCATATGCTCGAAGTCGACGACTTCCCATATCGAGATGTGAGTCTTGTTTTTTTTTTTCTTTACATCTTTGTGGAGTCAAATCATATTGCTCATTGGCTCTTAAGAACGTACCACTCCTATTCAACCCCAAGTTACATATGGTGGCATCCACGCAATTGCCGGTTACGGTCGTAAAATATGTGTCCCAATTAAATTAAACAAATGCTTACCAAGTAGTCAATAGATGCTTGCCAATATTAAAATGGTGCCTCTGCATCTGAGTTTGAAGAAACAGACACAGCAGGTGCTCAGGATTAAAATAGCACAGTGTCGGCTGTGATTACTAGCTCTATGTCTGACGTTAGACTATTCTTTTAGGCCGCGACTTTATGCTGCGGCTTACGATTTTTTGTCTTTATTTTTTAAGATGTTAGTTAAGATGGATATTGAGCTGGCTCGGCTCGGCTCGTGAAGGCTCGTTAGGGGATTGGCTCGGCTCGTGAAGGCTCGTTAAGCTAACGAGCTAAAAGAGAAGCTCGGCTCGGCTAGTTGAAAAACTCGAGCTCGGCTCGTTAGACTCGTTAGGTGGAATATGTAAATTGCATCAATCCTATGACTCGTTAGGCTCGGCTCATTAGACTCGTTAGGCTCGTTATGTTTTAGATTTGTTTTTCTGAATGATAACTTCTATGATTATCTAGAGTGACAGTGAAACCTATGCAGTAGTAATCCTATGACTAAAATTATATCAAAAAAGAAAGAGCATCTAATGTAGTAGGTTTATAACAAAGTAAGAAAAACTTGTCAAGAAAACTCCAGTTCCAGTATGAACAAATATAGCATCTGATTGTTCCTTTCCATATGTGAAATTAACAGAGAAAAGAGTAACATGTACTTTAATAATACATCTCAGTGACTAAAGAGGTGAAAATTGGCATGCATACATACTACTACTATTGTACTAAGCCGTCCACGTCGTGATGGGCCGAAGACGCTGCCGAGCTGGGCTGATCGAGCCTACCGAGCCTAACGAGTAGCTTGCGAGTCGGCTCGGCTGGGCTTGTTAACGGACCGAGCTGAAACCCTGGCTCGGCTCGGCTCATTTGTGCCATGAGCCGAGCCAAGCTGCGCCAGCTCACAAGTCTCGAGCTTTTTTGCCACCCCTAGTGTTAATATATGGTAGAGACGTCGATACGGACGGTACATACAGTTTTATACTCAAAAGGCTATGTGGAAAATCTACTTTAAAAAATTGTCTTATTTAATGAACTTTTGAAGAAACTAAAAACCAAAAAAAATATGACAAATGTTCTCTGTAGTTTCCTCCGGATCAATTAAGTTATTACCATGATGCCACGCTGCTCTGAACTGACCTTTGGTATGTTAATTGCCGTGTCATCTCGAAGAACTATTAATGACCATGTCAGCCCTGGTTGTTTTTAGGTGGTGTCTAGCGGTTTGGTGAGTATCTTTTTAGAGGGTACTCAAATTTTATGCTATTAATCCAAAGGATCTTATACCCTTCTAAATCGTGTATATTCTTCTCTCCTCTCCCGTAAACCCTAACCGTCGCCTCTCCCCATCACCACCATCACTCTTGCCTCTCTCCCTCTGTCCCAACCACCTACACGCTAACCTTCTTCCTCCTCTCCGGTGAGCTACCCCCATGCCGCCTTCTTTCCACGTCTCTGGCGGCTACCGCCATAGAATCCGTCACCTCTTCCTACCTCCTAACTACTCTTGTCTTGTCGCCCTATCCAACCTCCACCGCCCTCCTACGACCCATGACGTTGGCGGCACCATCGCTGCCACCACTACTCACCGCCTCCCTCAGCCTTCCTCTATACTTGAGGCTCCGGTGAATTTAACCCTAACCTCACCAGAGCTTCACTGGAGTCTCGCTACGAGTCGTCAGAGCCGCATAGAGCACGAATCACGAGGCAAAATTGGATGGATCAAAATTCGAGTACTCCAAAGGTGAAGAAATATTCAAGTACTCCTTAGCAATTTCCCCTAAACTAGAGTTTGGCATGATTCCTGCATTACATCGTTACAGAGGCAGAGATGAGTGCTTGTTGATGTAACGGTAACTGATTTACATGCTTCTACTCTATCTAGTATGTACTGTGATTTATCGTCTGGTCAGACGTTTCAGGAAGCTGTTTTCTTTCCCCTCGTTAATTTCAGTTTTTTGCTCATCTGCTCCCAGGATCGTCGGACTCTGCGGCCGTGCCAAGGGAGCCCCCTGGAGAGAGCAAAAGTTCCCGGGAAGCCTGTGACAGAGTCAGGCGATAGCAGTTGCTACGAGGGCAACATCACCACTGCCAGTACGGCCTCCAGGTTCCAAGACAGCTAGCTCTCGTGCACATCATAGGTTTCTGCTTGCAATCTTGCATGCAAGCAGCATGGAAATGCAGTGCTGTAACTTACTGCTGGTGTCGTTTACCCTTGTGTTCTGCGCTCGTGATGCATAATTTTTTGTTGAAGCCTGGTTGTCTTGTCTTCCTAGGTATTTAACACTCTCGAGCTACTGTAATTGACATAGCGAGCTTGCCGGACTGCTGTATAGTGAATTGTTCTCGTCTCGTCTCAGGTCGTTTCTTCATTCATATCATGATGTACAAACGCGTGTGTGCATGTTTTCATCTTACCTGTCCTCGCAGCTTCATGCGTACAAGCATCCTTCCAACAATACATAAAGTGCTCGTCGCTTGCCAAGCAAGATTGAGCGTCTCTTTGAGATGAAAATTTTGTTAAAACTAATCTTTTTGTTGATAGTGGTTGGTATTGAATACTCGTGTATTTGAATACTGTGTAGTCGTATGTCGAATACTCGTGTGTTCGAGTAATGTGTAGTCGTATGTCGAGTACTCGTGTATCCGAGTACTGTGTAGTCGTGTATCGAAAACTCGTGTGTCCGAGTACGTGTAGAAGTCGAGACCCGTAGTCGAAAACTCCGAAGTACAGTAAACCGATCGGTAATCGTAAGCTACAGAGATGATCGATAGTCAGAGTCAATAGTAACCGGCCGGTAGTCGGAGCTGTAGTAACTGGTTAGTAGTTAGAGCTACAATAACCAGTCGGTACTTATGAGCTACAACACCCGGTTGGTGCTCGGAAGACCTTTGTGGTTGAAGACTGGTAGTACCGGCTCTGTGTGAATGGTACTACCGGAGATGCAGCCGAAGTGCCTTGGTCAAAGATGTGGTCGAAGAGCTGTGGTCAAGTCGCCGTGGTTGAGCATCCATGGTCGAAGTGGCGTGGTCAAAATACCGTGGTCGAAGAAGGACTTGAAGTTGGTCAGGTCTATATGTAGTCGTAGACTTGGTCCGGTAGCAGTGTGTCTGCACCAACCATATCCACTAGCTGTGTTAGTTGGTCAGTGGATCGAGTCTTTTGGTTAATATGTGGTATGCATGAGTCATAGGGATCGTGGCTGGCAAAACTGGATCACAGGGAGTCGTGTAGCTGTATTGGGTGAGTGGCCTGCATATGCGGTCCGATTGTGTCTATTTAAGCTACGTAATCTGTAGAGCAGTTTGACAAACTGAATGAATATCAAAAGAAAGAAGAAAAAGCATGTGTTGTCACAAAAGAAGTCTCTGTATTTACTCGTTCTCCACTCATGTGCGTTTTATTCCCTCAATTGGGCCAACAATTAGTATCAGAGCAGGTTGCCCGTGAGTCGGAGAATATGCCCAAGGGAAGGAAAGAATATATCTTCGTCCGCAATGTGAGGCATGCTGCGAGTTGGTCCGTTTGACTTGTAGGTGGTGAAGAGGGAGAGCGTGGTGATGTTGTCGTAGTCACAGTTCACCTGCATGAACTACACAATTTGAGCGATGAAGATGCATGTCACTCTTTAGGCTTAGAACATGTGGAAAGCAGAAAAGTCTGGTGCCGCAGAGTACCAGAAGGATCGGATGGCATTGTACGCCATCTACCAAGCTATATGCCGGAGGAAGTCATGTCTTCCCTCGCGGGGAAAGACATGGCGAAATCAACATGGGTGGCAATCAAGATGGCTTCCATGGGGGCACGAGCGTGTGCACGAAGCCAAGCTGCAGACCCTCAAGCGGGACTTTGAGGGGTTAAAGATGGAGGAAAGGGAGACCGTTGAAGACTTCGTCGGTCAGGTGACATCTGTCGTCACCAGCATCTGTGCGTTGAGTGACGCCACGGTGGATGAAATTGTCGTTGTTCATAGGTTTCTTCGCACTGCCCTAGCGCGCTACATGCAACTCGTCACCTCCATCGAGCAGTATGTGGACTTGAACAGTCAAAGACCTCATTGGGCGATACAAAGTCTATGACAAACACGTCTGAATCAGTTTCAGCGGCGAGGTAAAGGAGAGTGAACATTTGTTGCTCATGCGCATGCAGTGGGAAACCCTCACCAAGAAGAAGAAAGGAGAAAGGTCAGATGATAGTGCAAAGAAGAAAACGTGATTGTGGCGATAGCTGCGTCACAAGTGGTGGTCGTAGAGGCGACCATAACAATGACGTGCACAACAGCGACGACAGTGACTCTGACACCAGTGAACTCAAGTTCAAGAGGAAGGTGAAGTGCTACAACTGTGGCATATGTGGGCATTTTGCCAGCAAATGCTACAAGCCGAAGAAGGAAGAGGCGCATCTCACTATGGCTGATGTCAATTATGAACCGACATTGCTTTGAAGTTCGGCAAAAATGTATTCAAAATAATGACAACAAGATTAGGGGGTTGATTGTTGGAACTAATCTTGTTGTTGATAGCAGTTAGTGTTGAGTACTCGTGTGTTCGAGTACTATGTAGACGAGTGTCGAGTACTCGTGTGCTCGAGTACTGTGTAGTCGTGGGTCGAGTCCTCGTGTGTCTGAGTACATGTAGAAGTTGACCTGGAGTCAGAGAGCAGTCGAAGACTTCGAAGTATAGTGAACCGGTCATAGCTATAGTGAACTAGTTGTAAGCTACAGAGATGGTCAGTAGTCGAAGCTATAGTAACCGGTCGATAGTCGGAGCTACAGTAACCAGTCAGTACTCGTGAGCTACAGTACCCCGGTTGGTGCTCAAAAGACCTGTGTTGAGTAAAAGACACAGTGATCGCTCAACCACATGAGTTGATCTGTCAACCCTGGTTTAGTAACTGTTCAACTCGATTAAATCTCTACGGGAGGTGGGAGTATTGATGATGGGGAGTTAGGTATGCAGAATGGTAAAACTATACCTAACAACGATAGATGTCACTCAGAGCAGGCAAAAGAGATTAGGATTAGTGTATGAACCGTGTCTGAATGATTCTATCGGGTAGAGCCTATATAAAGAGATGAGCAGTGAAACGACCTGGTTTTTTTAACTCAGTCATGAGGGTGAAGAAATCTTGTGGGTAAAACTGAACAATTCTGTAGAGTGAAACAAATGGTATTCCAATACGTCGTGCTTCTGGTAAATAAAATTGTGTTAATTGGATGATTCCAGCAACGAAGCATAAGTAGATTTCATAATGTTTTAATATGAGTAGCTGTGTAATCAACTGTTAAAAGAAAACCCCATTTCTCTTAAGGAGTTTGTTCTTTGTCTTTCTAGTTTGCAAAGAAAATTGCATCCACCCAAAATATTAAAACCAACATGTTCCCCTCATTTGATTACCCTAGCAAGTAGTTAAGTTAGGTTTTACCCTTGTGACTTGCTGGGTATGGTTATACTCATTACTTGCTAATCAACAAACAGAAGACCAGTGGAACCACGAAGTCCAAGCCGATGATGAAGTTCTTGAAGAACCCTTCTTTTTCGAGGACAACTGGTTTTAGATCTTAGCCGCGCTCAAGTTTGCATAGGAGTTTCTTGTATTGTAAGATGACTTTGGGTTTCACACCCGCTGTGTCAAAAGTAGGTTGATAAATCATATTCCTGTAATAAAAGTTTGGCTCTTTTGTTGTAAGTATGTGTTATTGTGGTGCGCACTCATATACAATACTCGCAACTGTTCAATCTTAAGTAGTTATGGGAATTACTAGTGCCTTCACACAAAAAAAGAATGTTACACCGTTAGCCTTACACATGGGATCTGGCCCAAGCTCATGGACCCCAAACGGTTCTCCTAGGGTGTGTTTGGTTCGTGGATGGAGGTTGTATCGTATATCCTGACTGAGTGGATGCAGACTGAGTGGAATCGTATTTCAGAAAAAGAAAATGTTTGGTGAGGTTGCATGAGCGGATGCAAAAAAACTGAGATGCTGTTTGGTTACCTGTATGAGCGGATGCAGTCTACCAAACCTGAGAGGCTGACACGTGGGACAGCATAATATACACTGCATCAACTCATCCAGGATGGCCAGTGAAGCTCATTTTGAGCGTATCCACCCATCCAGGATGAGGGCGTATTTTTGTATCCGCTCATGCAGGCTGCATCCACTCATACAGGCAATCAAACATGTTTTTTCTCAGATTATACGAATCCACCCAGTCAGAACGAAGGAGATTCAGGCAACCAAACACACCCCTAATGTTCCCGCCGTGACGAGTGCGGACGGCTTCCCCACCGACGCCGAGTACTAGCGCTAATCACCAGTGACCACCCGAGGAAAAAAAAAAGGAGCTGTTCCATGTGCTGCGTATGAAAAGTTCTTGACCTTGGAATAATGGAGGGAGGGGACAGGAAACACCTTTCTAGCCTTGGTCGCACTTGGGACCGCGCGAGACGTGTATTGTAAACTGTGATCCAATCTGTACGCAGCAGCAGCAGCGCTCCCCCTGCTACACCGCTGACCTCGAAAGAGGCATGCAGCCAGTGCGCTCGAGAGATTCCCCATCTTTGGGCCAGGCTCTCAAGCGCACCCATACTGCCATACACAAATCATCACATGAATAGGCCAGTTTCCTAGTGGCTTAGGGTCTGCTCTTTTTAATTGCGACTTATAGTTTTTATTTGAAATTTTTGAATTTTGGTTGTTTACGGTACAGATTACGAAGAGACAGATACCTACTTGCGATTTTAGTTGGTATAGATGTTGGACTTTTAACGTGTAGATCGTTTAACTTGTAGACCCCGTCTTGAGAAAATATTTCATTTGAAAGTTAGGTACTATAACAAAAGTCAAAAAATGTCAGCTTGTGAGATAAAGAACAGGCCTTTAAGCTGTGCACCATTCGCTGTGTGCTACTTCTTCAGTCGCATAGGGCATTCACCACTGGGCGTGCTCTCCAGTCTCTACCTAGTACCCACTGGCCACTACCAAGCATGGTGGTTCTGTGAGCTTGTATAAATTCACGCGCGCAAAGTCCTTCGCTTATGTTTCTCAAGGACAGATTTTGTCGGACAGGCTGGTGGAACCAAGTCACCAACTCACGAGCAGGGACTTCTTGCCTTTCAATCTCGATAACTTAAAGTTTAAGAAAATGTTAGACGTATCAATTCTGATACTATTTGTTAGAATTTTCATTAACTTTCCTCTGTCTTTTCTTCGTGGGACCCTCCTGGTCCTCGCTCACGGACGTGAAGGTCACATCATCACAACACCAAGCCCCCCTGCTCTGACGTGATGGACAACGCCGGCCCGGTTCACGCAAGCAGCGCCTGCTCGGCGTGGCTGCCTTCCTGGCAGCCTTGCTTGCTTCATGTAGGCCCCTGCTTTTCTTCACATGAAGGCCATGCATGCGCAAGACTAGAAAAACAATGAAACAAAGAAACGCGGAGAGCACGCATACTTCTTTCGGAGCACCAACTGCTCCCTGTTTACTTCTTACTAGCCTCATAGGTGCGGCGTCACGCCGTGTCAGTCACCGTGTGTACCGAAGTAAAAGAGGCGATAATTCGTGGGGGGTTTTCTAAAAAAAACCAAGGGCGCATGTGTATTTTCGGAGAAGTTAAAGTGTTTTTCCGTAAAAAACCGAGAGCACATGTGTATTTTCGGAAAAGTCAAAGGTCTTTTTCGTAAAAAAGCGAGGACCTGTACGTAAGTAAACGAGAACCCGTACGTAATTTAGAAAACCGCGGGGGGCTATCCTGCAAAGTGGAGGGGCTAAAAAAACTGGCAGGGACCTTTCCGCGAGGAAAAAGGACCTTTACGTAATTTCCGAAAAATACAGGGGCTTTTTCGCAAAACCGCTCCCCTGACCGTACGCGAATTCGGCGGCCACGCGCCGGCCGAGGAAGCGCTGGGGCAACGTGGCCGCCCTCCCCTCGCGCGGACTCCCCCGGTCGTAATAGGTTTAGATTTCTCTGCCTCTCGTTACTTTAATAATAAGCCTCTGCTACGTTTTATAAAGACTAATTATAAAACTAATAAATAGACTCACATCCTACTCAACTTTCTATTTTCTTTCCCATAGACGTATACATACTAGATATGACTCAGAATACGGTAAGCAACAAAAGAAAACATTAAACAAGATTAAACTCTAACATTTACTCTCTTAATCTTATTCTTTTATCTTGATTAAGGGTAGATTTAGGATTTTATCACACCCAAGGCAAGGGAGGGTTAGAGATCACTATTACTAGAGTTGAAAGGAAAAATTGCGCACTTGATTTACTTGAACTTACCTGGTCTTTGCACTGATAAATATCACACACCTCAGGCTGGATGTAGCACCCCACAGACAGCCAACCTGGGATGCTACTATGGAACATCACCGACAAAGTAAAGAACAAGTAATAAAAGCAACAATAAGAATTCAATTAAAACCTTAATAGTACTTTACTTAAGACTAGCAAAAATTAAAATAAATGTTTGAAACATAAGACCAATCCACTTCTAACCAAAAGAGGAACAAATAAAATATCATAAATAGTGGTAAGCTACGATACCGAAAACTCGAGTATTCCTACCCACGCATGATGCTATCACTCCACTGACTTTTTACCTAAGAATGAAAAGAGCAAACACGAGATTTGGAAATCTCGTTAAGTACCTAACAACGGTCGCACCACAGAGAGTAAAGGATATGTAAAGTAAGCAAATAATTGATACAGATTATTTACAATGAAATTAAGCTACCAAGGACACTAATACCTATCGGGGATGGAGACAACGGAAATGTGAAACCAAGGTAATTGTTATTTAGCAAATTATGGCAAAAATGCCGACGATTTTCTTTATTAGTGAGTTAACGGGAAACACTGATAACAACTAGAGATAGAGATAACAGGAACAATGCAATTAGGGATAATCGTTATTTAGCAAGTTATGGTAATGGTACTAGCGATTACTCCCACATACCCGGTTATATGAGAATAGTCAGGAACAACGCTGTCCTCGACTGTATAACCGCATACAGGGTGTAATATCCTAAGTAACGAAAGCGTATGGCTCCTCGTACGTTACTAGGTGGATAGCAATTTTCCCTATATATGGGTAACTCCAGGCCAGGCAACCGTTAAGTTATTAACATACATTGTGATTAGAGATTGGAGTAACTAATCTAAGTCTAGTAAGGATGTGATGAGTGAAAAGGTTGCAAGGGTTGAGAATGGGGAAGCATAATTTTTTATATGAGTCGATGAGAGATGATACTATGGTGATAGTGAGATAAGAATTATTCTAATGAGGTATTATAAAATAGCACACACAAGGGCTGGCAACCATGCAAGTTTAATTATATGATGAGTAATTATTAGTCCGATTAACATGTATTAAATACATCAGTCATGACTCACATACAAAATAATACGAGTAATGGATCATGATATCAGGAAAAATAACATAACAACCCTAATGTTAAAAGATTACGAGTGGTTTAAACCTAGATTTGAAACATGTTTATATGCTAACCCCCATTAATGATTTAAGCATGAATTCTAAGACTAACTAAAAGCATGAATTATAGAACATTATTAACCGAGTATTCTAATAAACCTAAAGGCATGTGAATTAAGATAACCTAGAACATCATGGCATGAATACAGTATTGGGAGTCTATAACCAGGCAAACATTAGTAGTATGATAATAACCAATCATGCATTACTAATATGATAATAACTAGGCAAGCATTAGTATTACAATAACAACCAGGTAATTTTTAGTGATATGATATTAGCCAGGTGACTTTAGTGATATGATAACAGCTAGATAACTTTGGTGATATGATAGTAGCCATATAATCTTTAGTGATAGGATAATAACCAGGTAATCTTTAGTGATATGATAAAGTATCATAATAATTGTACTCAATGGCAAGGTGACAAGTAATATGGAAACACATGGTATGCAAAACGGAAAGGTCACGACCATGAGGTACTTGCTTTAAGCACGCTTGGTGAAACCACTACACAAAGGATCCGGAATGCGCAATTGCCCGAGCGCTCCCTCAATAGCTGCATGCAAACCTGCATGGTGGAACGGAAGTGAATTAGATGAGGGTTAAGATAAAATTAAGGATGGACAGAAAGAGATCGTTTGGCCAGAAAGAAACGCGTTTGCTGGGATTTTGCCGTGCGAATCGTCGTTCGGTCGGACGAACGATGTTCGATCAATTGAATAGCGTCCTACTGCGTGAATCAACAAAACTCCCACGCGAATCTGAGTTCGGCCGTGCCCTAGTCCACCAGGCTGCGCCGGCCTTGAACACCGGCCACCTGCCGCCGCCGCCATTGGCCATGCGGGCCGCTGCCCGTCCTACCACCGCCCGGCCTGCCTGCCGCTACCACACCGTTCTTGCGCCGTAGACCGACCATATCACCTCCCGTCCTCACCGTGTCGCTGCCACCGTGCCTCCATGGCCCACCACCGCCTCCACGCCATGTGCCGCCACGCCGAGCCTGCGTGCTGGCCGACGCCGCCTACTGCCGGTGCCTACCCCGGCTATGCCGACCCCGCACACCGCCGATCTCACAAGGGGAGAGAGATGGATGGAAGGGAGAGAGATTGTTAGAGATAAGAGATGGGAGAGAGATATAAGGGACGGAGAGAGAGAGAGCACACGCATGGGAAAAAAAGAGGGGAACAAGAAAGGATAAATAATTCTCTCAAGATTGATTAAGGAAGACAATTAATTAGATTAAAGCTAATTAAAATAATTGCTACCTTTAGAAATATTAAGAGACTTTCTATTTTCGAGTGCTACAAGTATAGGCTGTCTAGATTGTGAATTCACCCCTGATCTTGATTTCGCCAATCTTATCTCTCTCATGCACCTACGGCTCCTACTCAACCACTTTTTGCTGCTTTTCCACGCTGATGCTCTCGTCGGTTTCTTTTTGTTTCTTTCGTGTCTTCCACTGCTGTCGTACCGTTCCCTGCACCTGCCGCTCTTTCTCCACCGGCGCCGCGGGCTCTCTTGGACCCGACGAGCTGAGCCCGTCTTGCATGCGCGTCCGGAGCCGCTGCTCTCCGCTGTCTCTGTCGGCGCGCCTGCATGTCTCCCGTGGAATCCGCGCGCGTGGGGCCCAGCTGCATGCTCGCCCGGATCTCCTGCGCTGGAGCTTGCTGCGTCTGCATGCGTGTGGGACTCACCTCCCGAGCCACGTTCTTTCTTGCACTGCACCACGGTTTTACCTAGGACAGCAGCAGCCACACACTCCCATCTCCTAGAAGTTTCCATTGGATACTTTCGTGTAGCCTTCCTAAGAGCAACTCCAGCAGGAGCCCTCAAATCAGAGCCCCTACTTTTGACTAGTATAGTACCCGTGCTAACGCCACGGCGACATTTCGGGGATGCACATGAAAACAACCAAATGATGATTTTTTTCATAGTTTAAGTTTCACACAGTTGTATATCACCATGTATATAATCTGGAAAACACTCATGTATATCACCAGCAAGTTCAGGTCATGAAATTACAAGCCTAGGCCAATTATAATGCATAACAAGGCAATAATAAGTCATGTCTCGCCTGAACCATCTAATTTCTGATTTGCTTAAGTAGGTCTTGGAGTTCTCCAGAGATCGGACGGCGTCCGAGCGGTGCGGGGAGATCGGACGACTACGAGTACACGGGCATCCTTCGACCACGGCAATCTTCGACCACAACCATCCGACCACCTTGGCGCTTACGACTACGTTGGCATTTACGACCATCTTGGCGTTTACGACTACGTTGGCATTTACGACCACCTTGGCGTTTACGACTTCGGTGGCATTTACGACCACCTTGGCGTTTACGACTACGTTGGCGTTTACGACCACCTCGGCGTTTACGACCACCCCGGCGTTTACGACTACGGTGGCATTTACGACCACTTTGGTGTTTGCGGTATTTACGACCACGTTGACATTTACGACCACCTCGGCTTTTATGACTTTGGTGGCATTTACGACCACCTTGGCGTTTATGACTTCGGTGGCATTTACGACCACTTTGGTGTTTGCGGTATTTACGACCACGTTGGCATTTACGACCACCTCGGCATTTACGACCACAACCATCCGACCACGAGCATCTTACGACTAAATTATAATCAGCAGTACTATATACAAGGTCTAAAAAGCAAGACCAGTCCCATTGTTCACAAAATACTCCGGGCTCCAACTCCAGAAACCGATATGATACTTGTGTAGCATCAAGGAACAAATGTAGACCCTGAAAATAAACAACATTAATCATGTCATGACGATGATAAAATGACAAATTTCATATATTACTATATTAGGCTATTACCAGAGATTGCAAGACTGCTTCGTAGTACATAAATGTGAGCAAATTGCTATAGAATTCCACTGGAAAACATCTCATTCGATGAAATATTAAGAAAATAGTAGTGTGCCCGTGCTAACGCTACGATAAAATATAAAACAAGATAAAATTTGTAAAAAATAAAACGAACAATCAGATTCATTAAGATTCACGTCTCATATATTGTATAACCAAATATTTTTATCACATAAAGCTGCACAATATTCTACTGCAAGATTAATATTACATTAGAAGATAGCAGCTGGGCCAACTGCAAATAGTAAGCACTAAAATTAATTGGAGTTTGTAGGGTGTGCTGTACAACCTTTTGCCATATCATGTAAAATCACCTATGTAAATTATCTTAACTAACTTGGTCCTCTCTGGACAGAGGAACGGCTTATCCACATTGTATAGCAGAGTATGTATTTGAATGGACAGGGATCTCAATACCATAATAATTAAATTGGTGCAATTATCTATTTACCCATGATTACAGTAAAGGCATTAGACCTATAGAATTTGAATTTACATCGATGTCTTTTTTAGATATTGAAGTGTTTGGATCAAGATAAAGATTTTTAATATCCACATTTGACATGTGAGATAAAGATATTTTTGTTCAAATTCATATGTTGATCAAACATAAATGATCTGTGTATTTCTTTTCCAATAATTACAAACTTTTTCACAGAACTATTTTCACACACTTGCTTACAGTTAAAATGCATGCAGACATAGCATCTATATGTTCACTTCCAATTATACTTATAAAGCAATAAACAATAGTAGGATGTACACAACAGAAGAGTTCTCTGCATATGCTATACAACACACCTCCAATGGGATGGCTCATATGTGCGAAAGAAGACATGTGTTCTATTTAAATTAACTCTTTTTTCCACCCACGAAGCCCAAGTCTCCATTGCCATCCTGAAAGCAGCATCGATGGATGTACCTAGTTTAAGAGCATGTCCAGCCTGAAAATAACAACCCCTATTGGGAAAACCAAGTCAGAAAAAAACTACGATATTCTTTTCCAGTTGGCTTTAACTCACATCGGTAAAATAATTATTAAACCCTTTTTTTACTCTATAGAAAGCCTTTGCTCGTTCCACTTTGCTTGCCTATACAATATGTAACATTTAAAAGGAAAAAAGGCTATGTCAGTTGTCACTCAGTTGATGCTAGAACAAGGAAATAGTAACTTGGGTAAATTTTGTCATGATCTTAAACATGGCAAAAAACAATATGTACCCACTGTTCTCAGATACCAGCTAACACATCACTACTTTAAAAAGAAAAAGAAAACAGGTTGAATGGAAGGCACATAACATCCACCAAATAGAACCTGCTGAATTTTTGGGTTTTCACATTGTCAATTCAACAATCCCATCATCTAAGTTCGTGCTTAACCACAATTTGGATGAAGTGGCCTATAAATCAACATCAGGATGCAAGTATGAGACAACAATGCAAACCTAGAACACAGAGGAGTTTGTTGGACCCTAGCATATCACAATAGCTGCAAGGCACTTGCATTTCCCCCATTAATTTATGGTCCCTGGTGATTTCTGCTATTGTTAAATACTCAGACATGAGCATACACATTTTATTCATAAAGGATATGATTAGAAACGAACCTATCTGGTTTCCCGTTCACCAATTGTGAGGCTGGCTTAGAAGCTTAGAAATAATCAACATCAGTGATATCATTGAAACACGGTGTTACCTATTCCCCTACTGTCTTTTTGTCAAAACAAAAGACCCAATCCTACTCATTTAACCAAATACGAATACAGACATAAAATGCAATTCTAATTTCCAAGTAAATATGAGAAAGCATGGCAGAGCTGAAAATACTTATTGCTGAACTGTCTTGAAATTCAGGTTTCCCATGGATGAACTGGCCAATGTAGAATTTAAAGAGAGTAACATCTAGCAAGCAAACGAATCGTATGAGACAAATATCAATGTATGTCAATGCACTGAGGCTGTCAATGCATGCATCACTCGCAGATATCACTCCACCTTTATCAATGAAAGCAAACTTCAGGTTGATAAATTGTAAAAGTCATCACCTCAATGAATGACCAGTAACGTGCTGATTAATTTCTAGCTTTACATACACATATGTGCTACTTGACAGCATTCATGGTATTACCAATACAACAAGACCAGTGAATGTTTTTAGACCTGGAATGTTAAGAGAAAACAATAGTAACATGTTAAGTAACTCACATGTTAGTTGGATCAATCTTGCCAAAAGCATAAGCTGCACAGCGCCCTGAGTATGAATAACCAGCATGGCTGTAGTGGCAAGTAAAACTTGTTATAATAGAAAAGTAATCAACAGGATTCCACCTTCATACCATAAATACCAACTTACGGTGCAATTACTGCCCTAACATCAGGAGACTTGGTGAGGCCAGCCTCCCTCAGCCAACCATCAAGTTCCTCTTCCAGCTTCCTGGCTAAGTGGCTAATTGTGGTTCTTTTGACTGCCCAGTGGAACAAAATGGTGAGTTGGTGACCAATGCAAGGTAGGTTCCATTGACGATTCTTGTAGCAAAAATCTCATTCAGTTTCCACCCATCATGTCTTCACTTCATGCTTCAGATATAACCCATATAAGCAAGTAAGCAAAAAAGAAATTTAAAAAATTAGCATAACTATACAACATACATAATAACCGCATTAAAATTGTGGTCACAAAAGTTTAACTGAGACGCCAAAATAACTAATGCCATGTTATTTACCTTTTCCTTATGAGCAGATCTACTCAGATGTGCTTCAGAACTGAAACATTGTACAACTGAAATCACCCACTGAAATAGAATAAACCATTAGTCATTTCTGCAATCCAAAACAAGATAAAATTTGTGCATTGAATATCCTGACTGCCGACAGTTTTATGCATAACTTAACTTGCCTGAAGTTCGCTTCCCCTTGTCAAACAACCAATGTAATGAGAAAAGTTTTTTACTTAATTTCTGCAGACACATTTCATGGCTACAAGCCTATTATCCTCACAAGGAATGCCTTGTGTACTTTCGGCAGTTTTGAAAAGCCCAAAGATAAAGAGTACTGACAGAACCATGTCTCAGTTTCTAATAGCAAATGAACTGTTTTTTTTTGTTAATGAACGTGAACTGAACAAACCGTAAAAAAATGCTCGAGCAGTTAGCTAGCTAATTTGTCATTTAACATGAAGGTTTAGGAGCCTACGAATTGAATTCCTGATATTGAATGCACAACTGACCTGAGAATCAGCATGAATAAACCGAATGCCCTTCCCTGGATATATCTTCTGACCACTAAAACGGCAAAGTTCCGTCCTGTGAAAGGAAAAGAAATACTCAAGAATTTCTTATGGACAGGGCATACTGTTGTTGATGAAGATCTGCTTTTACAAATCAATCACTGCAGCATGTACAAAGCAAAGGAGTTTGATAGACAAAATCTACAGTCACATTGCGATTGTGTACAACACATAGTCATAGAAACTTACTTCAGGACCATCTTCTCAGCTTCAACAAACCTTCACAACTCCTGCCTAGTGTCCATAAAGCAAAGACAGAACAATCAGCATCCAAAAAATAAGCAAGTGAGAATGTGAGTACAGAGCATTACAATTCATAGCAACCATGCAGCTGTACAAATATAGGGATTTTACTCAATGACTAAATCAAAACTTGGATTTAAGTTTATACATCTGAAGCTCTTCTAATTACTATACTGCTTTTGGAACCGAATATACTCCTTAGGAGATCATGTCGAGTTTCCGTCAGAAAGGACAAAACATGGTAGTATGTCAGAAGACAATTGCCAGTATAATGCTGAATTTAATCAAGAAGAGTATAATCTAATTTTGATTTTATACAGATAGCTGTAGAAACTTACAATTGGCCAGCTCAATTTTCCAAAGAAAAGAAAAGAAAAAGAAAAAGAAAATTGGAGCAGCCATCCATTTCCAAAGACTGAACAATGCGTACCCTTTTTTCTGAGAGAGATGCATGGTTGTCAGTGGTCACCACCGTCCACAGTGGCATGTCTCCTTAATAATCATATTCCCATGGTCCAAGGGTCTCCAATCTACATGCAGTAGAGAAATTTTGGGGAGTAATGTCTCAGCGGAATCAAGAATAGGTTGGAATACTGCACTTCAAAGCCAACAACTTCAAGACCATATCTACATATCCAAAGCGTCGTCAATCCTATTGGGGATTATATGCTTCTCTACCCTCCAGATCTACAAGCAAGGAGAGAATAAGTTTTTGATCTGCAGGAAGATCAAAGAGTAGAATTGGAAGACTCTCAAGAAATCACATAGATGGAAAATAAAATCCAGATACAACAGATGGAAGAAGGAGAAATACCTTTCGCTGCCTGTGCACATGACTCGTACTCGGAGAAGGCGACGCGGCCGTCGTGGTCTCGGTCGTGCAGGTCGAGCTCCCGGGCGGTGCGGTGCAGCACCTCCCGCCGCGCGGACGCGAGGTTCCACGCGGCCAGCTCGGCGCCCGTCACGGCGCCGTCGGCGGGGTCGACGTCGATCTTGGGGAACAGCACCTCTACGCGCCGCGTCACGTTGAACCGCGCGGCGTCATTGATGTAGTCCTCGTCGGCGTCGACATCGGCGTCCGCAAGGTCTTCGGGGACAGGGGGCGCCTCCATGCCCGGCGCGTGCAGCCCCGCGGCGGCGAGGCGCTCCCACTCGCGGTCGTCGCGGCGGCGCTCGAGGTCCGCAATGAAGGGGTCGAACGGGATCTGGTGCGGGGCGGGGCCTACATGCCCGGCGCGTGCCCCGGGGAGGCGGAGCCGGCGGTGAGGGTGTGGGTACGGGGAGGGGGAGGAGGGGGAGAGGTGGACCAGGAGGAAGAGGAGGCCCGCGGAGGCGAGTGCCAGGACCAGTGTCAGGACGACGGTGGGCGCCGCCGAGGGCTTCCTCGCCGCCAGAGACTGCGCCATGGCCACCACGGGGAGGAGGGGGAGGCGGAGGGAGCGGAGGAGGCACGGGGGAGGAGGGGGGAGGCGCGGGGGAGGCGGAGGGAGCGGAGGAGGCGCGGGGGAGGCGGAGGGAGGGGGTAGCGCAGGTCGAGCGGGGGCACAGGGGAGAACGGAACGGTATGTACAGATCCATTGAAGGATGATCGTCGGATATGGTTGAGTAAGGAGAGAGAATAGAGGAGAGTTAATCTGGTGCGGACGTTTTTAGGATGGTGTAATTCTGGGTGCATATTGTGGTGTGGACGTAGTTAAGGCCATGACTGTGGAGCAGGTAATTGTTGGGTGGATGTAGGATAATTTTAACTGGTGCTTTATTAGTTTAGATTTGAGGGCTCCCTCTATTTTTGAGGGCCCTGTTTTTTGAGTTAAACTCCAGCAGAAGCCCTCAAATCAGGGCCCTCAAATTCATTCCAACTTAGAATGACATGTAGGGCCCACTCGTCATTCTCAAATTTCCTCCTCATCGCTGCAACGCCCCACCGCGCCGCTGCAACGCCCGAAGCGGCCGCACCGCCGCGCCCGCGCCTCCTCATCCGCACGCTCACGCCGCCGGCCCGAAGCCGTGCCGTTCGGCTTCTCCGCCACGCGCCCGCATGCGCCTAGGCCGCCCGCCGCCGCCGCTTGTAGCAGTGCCGCCCGCAGCCGGTGTCTCGCCGCGCCGCCCCGAGCACACCCGCGCCTCGGCCCCGGCCACTTGCGTCGCGCCGACGCCACCGCCCGACTGGACCAGCCGCCCGCTCGCCCTCCCACGCCGACGGCCTGAAGCCGCATCGCGCCTGGGCCCGCTGCTCCTCGCGCTCGGGTCGCCGCCGGCAGGTGCAGCCCCGCGCGGGCCGCCTGCTCCCGAGAGAGGAGCCGCCGAGGAGGGGGCGGAGGCGCTGGGGAAGGGGGCGGCGGGGGAGGGGGCGGAGGCGGCGGTGGAGGGGGCGGAGGCGCCGGGGAAGGGGAAGGGGCGGTGGGGAAGGCGGGGAGTCGGGGGCGGAGGCGGAGGGGCGGAGGCGGCGGTGGAGGGGCGGAGGTGCCGGGGAAGGGGAAGGGGGCGGTGGGGAAGGCGGGGAGTCGGGGACGGCGGGGAAGGGGGCGGAGGAGGCGGTGGAGGGGGTGGAGGCGCCGGGGAAGGGGAAGGGGAAGGCGGGGGATCTGGCGGGACGGCGGCAGAAGGGGCGAGACGGGGTCGCGCGGGGGATCTGGCGGGACGGCGGCAGGAGGGACGGGACGACGGCAGGAGGGGTGGGACGGGGGCGCGCAGGGGCGGCGGGGGATCTGGCGGGACGGCGACAGGAGGGGCGGCGGGCGATTTTGGCAGAGCGCGGGGCAGATTTTTCACGGGCGCGGGACAAAAATCGTAGGATGAGAGCCAGGTGCAGGACCCCTAGGAATGAGGGCTTGGATGCCTTATTTGAGAGGCCTCTTATTTTTGAGAGCCAAGTAGGGGGCCTGTTGGAGTTTCATTTTTTGCTTTGACTCTCAAATATGAGATTTGAGGGCTCAAATAGGGGGTCTGCTGGAGTTGCTCTAAGCATCTCAATCTCTTCCTCTTTCCCATGGTCTATCTTTTTCCTCATAGCTGCTTAGTGCACTGACTTGTGCGGTTTTTTCTCCGACAGAGGTGGGTTTTGGAATATAGCCCTGCACGCCATTTTGCTTGAATTTTCTTTTCTTCCTGTGAAGTATTTGAGGAGCTTTCTTTGTCCAGTGCACCTCTCAGCATCCTTGCCTCCATATCAACGGATGTGCATGCTCCACACGAGCTGTCTGTGAAGTTCACCATCTCTTACACGCAGTGGCGGAACCAGGATTTGGCTACGCCCTGGGCTGAACTCTAACCACCTAAAACTAACGCCAATTTGTACCCATACCACGATATAACAAAAGTATATCATAATTGGCAAATTGTATTACTGACATGAAACTTGAGTTCAATACTAAACAAGCAAACATAAAGCATAATACAAAGAACATGGCATGATCTCAAAGTACAAAAATGTAACATAATAGAGATACAATTTGAGTACCTAAATTACGACATTTTAATACAAAAACAGTTACTGACTGGACAATGTTCATTAGGACATTTCAATAATTCAATTCAACATTAACACAATCCTGCTAAAGTGCTAATCATGCATCACATTTTAATACAAGAACAGCTACTGCACCACAGGATTTCACATTTCAATTCATTGCTAAAGTCCCAATCCTGACATTTCAATTCAACAGAAACAGTGAAACACATTTTAGTATTTCACAAATCACCTCAGGATTTCAATTCATATCTAGCAATATTAGACTCTATAGCAAACTGTACCTCAGGATTTAACATTTCAATTCCCATTCATATCTAGCAATATTAGGCTCTATAGCAAACTGTACCTCAGATATTCCCAAATCCCAAATCGGCAAATCCCAAATCACGGAATCAGCGGTCTGCGGTCAGCCGATGCCCGATGCAGCGCCGAGACGGGTCGGAAGGCCGGGCGGCGCCGGGAGGCGGGGACGCGCTGGATCGGCGTAGACGCGTAGTCGCGCAGATCTGAGACGGCGGAGGGCCGGAGGCGACGAGGCGGAGGAGACGAGCGTTTGCGGTGCGGCGGCGCAGCCGGGCGCCGGCGCTGGATCTGCCTTGCGCTGCTGCTGGCGAGTGGCGTGCGAGGCGAGGGTTTCCTCAGGGCTGAGCGAGCGGCGCCGTAGCCAGCATCGCGTGAAGGCCGCGTGAAGAGCGTGGGGCGTGGGCCGCGCGGAGACGGGGAGACAGTGGTGGGCTGGTGAGGAATGTTGGGCCGCGCGGAGACAGGGGAATGGTGGGCCACCTGGGCTGAAATATATATGGTACCTGGGCTGAATACTAAAAATAATACCCTGGACTGACCTGGGCTATACACTACAAATTTTCTCACGCCCCGGGCTGAAGCCCACCTTGCCGGGGCCCAAATCCGCCCCTGCTTACACGCACATGGGTTCTCAAGCCTTCAGCTGCACGCCCTCTACGCCCAGCATGTATTCGACACCATGCGGGTGGAGTCCACGCCCGGACCACCTGAGTTGCATGCCGCGCCAATTGCGTGGGGCGTGGGTCCCACTGCCGTGACCAGAGCTACCATTTCTGCGCTACATGCGTGTCGCCCGGACCTCCAGATCTACTCTTCAGACAAATTAATTTATAATTTTTTTAAAAAAAATTTACACAATCAATTTTACCTTGAGACAGCGGCCACACACACTCCCGCCTCCTAGAAGTATGCCGGTTGGACCTTTTTTTGGACCGTGATTAATTGTTTCCATGGATTACTAGCATGTTCGTGCATGCCTTGGCTGAACGAGAGAGGAGCGACCTTCTCAAGTGTTGAATAAAGAAACATTTCCTTCCACTATTCTTTTGCCTGTATTTAGCCTCGTTGTATCCTTTTGCCATGATCACGTGTACTGTTTAAATCGACTGAATAATGGATGTTTTCTGTAACTTTGGTTCACATAAACTACCTACACATTTCAAAATTACATAATATTTTTGATGTGGCAGTACGAGGTTTAGGGCATGGCCGGTTCACCGACATATTTGCCACACTTAAATGAGTTGAGTTTGATTTTTTGTGATATGCATTCGGCTCGTTGCCATAATTTCCATGCCAAGCTTTAGGCTTTACTAAAGCTGTAGCCCGCATGTCATAGACTTGTCGCTTTTGTAACGCCCCCGTTTCTGGGAGGAACAGGAGCGTCACTAATCCGCAACCGCCTAGGAGTTTGGTTACGGACCGAACAAGTATCATACCTGCTTACGAACATTTAAGAAGAGTTAGCTTGGTTGAAATAAGACCTAACGGTCAATTTTTATAAAAGACGGGCGAGCAAGCCCAAATATACTTACATTGCAGAAGAACCGCAAG
Source organism: Dendrocalamus latiflorus (assembly GCA_017311315.1). Lineage (NCBI taxonomy): Eukaryota > Viridiplantae > Streptophyta > Magnoliopsida > Poales > Poaceae > Dendrocalamus > Dendrocalamus latiflorus. Next base: position 25,608,669 of record CM029662.1, read on the forward strand.
GGCACCACAGGAAAGCCTGAGTGCGGTCGCAACCCTAACACGAAAACCTGAATTGCTTTCTCTTCCTTCTGGTATCTGTAGATTTTGCAAGGCTGAGTACTCCAACCCCGTACTCAGCAAATCACAAGGGAAACCCTAACTTACTACTTGCACGGATCAACAAAGGAAGGGAGTATACTTGGTTTATTAACTTTGAGTGGATGCAGTTTTATTTGCAAACATTTTGATAAGACGGACCCAAAACTACTCCTCAAGATCTCAGGGGTTTTTCATGAAAGGTTAATTAACCAACTGAACAAGTTAAAGCATGTACAAAACTACTTAAGCTTCGCTGCTGGAATCACCCAAGTGACACAGCTCCAATAACCGGGAGCACGGCGTATTCGAATACCATTTATTTGACTCTGTAGAGTTTGCTCAGCTTTACCCACACGATCCCTTAACTCCCGCGACAGAGTTAAGAAAGCCAGGTCGTTTCACTGCTCAACTCTTTATATAGGCTCTACCCGGTAGAATCCACTCGGGTCTGGCTCACACACACACACCCACAAAAAGAGAAAACAAACGTCCGCTTCGAGTGAACTCTACCGTTGTTAGGCACCCGCAGCACAGCCTGCCTAACCCTTGATACTCAAACACCTACTCCTCAACACCTGTAGAGTTTCAATCGAGTTGAGCAGCTACTAAACCAGTGTTGACAAGTCAACTCCTGTGGTTGAGCGGTTACCATGTCATTTGCTCAGCGTAAGGGTCTGGTCCTTATATTTTTCCCTCAGGGGCCCGCAACCCCTGCCAGGTCCGCGACCTGCAACCTAGGGTAAGAGGCGGGCGAAAACCGTCTCGCGGCGCACCACATCCCCCCTTACCCTATCCTGCGCATGCCAACAATCTCCGCCCTAGGGCACGGTGTCCCATACCACCCTGCCCTAGAGTCGGGTTTTCCAAATTCTATTGGCCCTTTCCAAATTCTATTGGCCCGCAGCCACAACCTTATTAGTGTAAAGACTTTGCATGATAATAATAACCTACAATTATCTAGATTAACAGATAATTATTTCTAGGGTTACAAAGGCATGGCTACAAGTTTAACATGGCATTTGTCGGTGGTAGGATTAACTACATATCATGTCATTCTAAACATTTTATTTTAATTTGAACTAACATTTCAGAATTAGCTTAATGCAAATAGTATAATAACATAATTAAATGGCATGGGATTTCAACATGATCAAGAACTTGTGACTTGCCGTTAATCTGGACGATCTCGGCGATCGAACGTAGAAACTCCTGGATCCTGGGACTGCACTTGAACTTCCGGGATCTCCGAGACTAGCGCAAACACATAAAACAAAATAAGTCCGGCTTGAGCCTAATCAAGCGAGGAAAAATAATCTATTAAAAAGGAGTAAAATACATAAATCTCCAAATAGGAATTTTAGGAATTTTTCTGGGATGAATTTGGGGAAGTGGAGGTCAAAAATGGGCTCAGGACATTATTTGGAGCAAAGTGGTGAAATTTGGAAATTTTTGGGATTTTCTGTGATTTTCTAGGATTTATTTGGATTTTCTGGAAAATCAAAAAGGCTGGAAAATCGGCTATGAACAGTGAAGGGCCGGCTCGGGTGCTACAGCGCGGCCCGGGCGAGGAAGCGGCCCACGTGGCCGAAGGCCGGCGTGGCCCACGCGCGCGGCGCACCCGGTGCGGCCGAGCAGGCCGAGAGGCCACGGCCCGCTCGCGCGCACGCTCCTCCTCGGCGGACGGCCGACACGCGGCAAGAGCGAGCGGCCGGGATGGAAGGGAACGGGCGGGCGAGATCTGCGCGGGTGACGATCGGACGGCAGCGACGCGGGGAAGGCGGGCGGAGCGGAGAGGCCGGATCGGACGGATGCGAGGAGAGGAGTCAAGCGGGATCGGACGGCTCGGAGACAAGGCCATCCGACGGCTGAGGCCAGACGGCAACGGCGGCGCGGACGACGGAGATGTGTCCACGTCGGGGGGGTGTCGTCTTCAACCTCCGGCTGCTACAGGGCCGCCGAGACAGAGCAATGGCGACGACGGCCAATTGGGCACGAGGGACGATGGCCGGTGGCAACCAAGGGTACCAGCGGATAGGTCTCCGAGAGGGGAATCCATTTTGGGGGTTTTGGGAGGGGAAAGGGTCACTGACGGCGCGCGGGCGGCAGAAGGGGAAAAATCGGCTCCACGGTGGTGCAGGGGCTCTCCGGTGGCGATTTGTCCAATCGGAGGGCAGATTCACGATTAGTGGGAGTAGGGGCTCACAATGGTGGTGGAGGGGCGAGCGATGGAGCCTCGGGGCAAGCTGGCCACGGTGAGGTGTTTCCGCCAGGAGGGAGCCTCGACGCCGGCGCAACACGGGGCTTCACCTGCCAAGGGAAGAGGGCCACTTTTGTCAGGGAGTGGCAAGGGTGCTCCAGGCGAATGGAATCGGTGAATGGGGAAAGGGAGAAGAAAGTGAGCTTGCGGCGGTCACCGGCGCAGGGGAAGATCGGTGGAGGAGCTTCGGCCAAAGAGAGCTCAATCGGGCGCTTCGGGGGGTAGCTGAGGGTGGTAGGAAGTGTTTACGGGCGGAGGAGGAGCTCAGGAAGCAAAGGGGTGTGAAGGGGCAGAGGGGGCGATTTTTATACCCGGCGGAGGGAGGGGAGCCGTAGGGAAGAAGGCACGGGCGAGGGCGCCGGGAGTCAACAGGAGTTGGTAGGGAGAGGGTGGGCGATGCCTTGGCGCGGAAGGGAAACGGGGCTGGCTCCACACAGGAGTAATGGCGAGGTGACAAGGGACGGGAGCAGGCGAGCGAACGGCATGGGCGAGGCGCGTCCGCGCGCGCGGCGGAGGGGACAGGCGGTGGCTGACCGGCGGGTCCCAGGGCAGACGCGGGGCGACGCGTGGCGCAGGGGCGCCCACCGGCTTCGGACCGGGGCGGTCGGGGCGACGCACGCGCGGAGGAATCCGAGGCGCGGTCGCAGGCGCAGAGGCGGTGCGGGAGCGGGCGTGGGCGCCAGCGCGAGCGCGGGGTGAAGGCGGGGAGGGAGCGAGGCGCCAGCGGAGAGGGGAAAAGGGAGCGGCGCCAGAGAGGGGGGAAAGCGGGAAGGGGCGCGAGCGCCAGAGAACAGAGGGAGCGGGGAGACGCCGGGGAAAAGGCGAAGGCGGAGAATGGACGGGGCGCCAAACAAAAGAGAAAGCGGATTCGCCGAAAAGGGAAAGCGGAAACGGGGAAAACTTTCCAAAAAGGGAAAGTTTTCAAAATTCACTCAAAAATTCAGGAAAAATTCACAAAAATATTTTGAAATTTTCTGGGGTGTTTCAGCTTTTGCCAAAAACTTGTCTTAAGGTATGGTTGGCAATTGCGGGCCACAAAAAAGTGTGGCTAGCTACACTTTTTCTAGGGTACAAGAACGTATACAAGCAATACCTCCACATCTCACGCACACACCCACATTGGTGTGTATAACACAGAGAGCACAGTTACACGCTTTAAACACTGCTCCCCTTACTAAACAGTGTTTCCGAAAATGGAACGACCTGGAATCGAATCGAGGCGGTGGCCTGCCCAACGGCAGCGCCACCAAGGGAAGCCCCCGGCTAGCTACACTTTTGCCACAATTCGACGTGATAATGTGCAGCAGCGAACGAACACAAGGCCTTCGTGCCGTTACGACCGGCCGTACGTTTCGTTCCTCCGCTGTACGTCAACCATGCTATTGGATCATGGCCCGGCGCCACTCGTGACACCTCCTGCCCCGACTCCCCCCGCGGAAAATGCTATCCCGCCGACCATGTGTGTGTCTACGACCGCCGGCCACCGTGGAACATGCACGTACGCGCCGGGTCGATTGAATTTGAGCCAGCGTGCGACGCGAGCGTACGGCCGGTAACCACAGCTCTTTCACGGTCGAACGCGGACGCAGCAGGCAGGCCACGCGCCGCAGGGGCAGAAGCGAAGACGGCGCCGCGCCGGACGCGGACGCGGGCCGCGCGGACCGGTAGAGGAAGAACGCACGAGTGAACGAGCGCTTGAGGAACGAGCGGCCGGCCCGGCCGACGGATGGCGAGCAACAGTTACAGAGACGCGAGCCGACCGCGGTGGATAGAGATGGCAATGGGTACCCGATACCCGAATACCCGACGGGTTTTACCTGATAAAGAGACGGGCATGGAAAATTTTATGTACCCATGGGTACGTTATTGGGCGAAATACTCTACCTGCCGGGTAGGCGGGTGCGGGTGTGGGTATATACTACCCATACCCGCCTACCCGCGGGTAATGAATACCCGCATTAGACAACTAGACATCCCACTCAAATGTTAATTTTATTATCTACTTGTTGTTGATTGTTTATTTGTTTGTCATATGTTGATATGGTCATATCAAGTATGTTTATGTGATATACTAATTTTGATCATTAGACGCTTTTGTGCTTGGCGTGTATGATTAATGAATGTCTAAATTGATGATATTCTTATGTGTTGAACCGGGTATGCTTGCGGGTACGGGTTACCCGTCGGGTAGTAATACCCGCGCGAGTACGGGTATGGGTAAATTTTCCTACCCGCGTGCGGATATGGGTAACCCGACGGGTAAATTTACACCTAGCGGGTACGGGTATGGAATGGCAATACCCGATGGGTATTTACCCGTTGCCATCTCTAGCGGTGGAGCCCTGCGTCGCTGCGCATGCGCGCACGGGCTGTGGCAGGCTGGAGGCCCGCTGAGCCGCTCTGTTACGGCTCCCGAACTGGAGGCGGCCCGGGCTTCGGCCCAAACTCAGCCCAGTGCTTTGCATGCGGCTGCTTAGGACCGAATTCTGCCTCCTCTAGTGGTCCTGGAATTTGATTTTTTTTTTTTTTGGTGCATGGGCCGTCAGAGTCAGACGCGCGTGCTTGTGCTCACCACGGGAGCCAGGCAGCTGACGGTACCGACGGCTGTGACGATAAGCTTCCTATCGTCGGAGAAGCATAGGTGTTGCCATAGACCAGTGCATCGACCCGCAGCCTTCAAAGATACACACAACAAATTGAGATGAGTGAAGAAACGACTTCTAGTTGGCACATCACTCTGTCTTTTTCACAACATTCTATACAGTAAAATCAAGACCAAACGTTTTTCTTTCCTGGTTTACTCTTCTTCTATTTATGACTTCGGCAGGCCGGTAGATTGTCTGCCGCCCGCCGGTGCCCGGCTTGTGTGTTTCGCACCCACCGGCCACCGACAATTGATTAGTAAATTCTATCTTAAAAAATACTCTGTTTAAAAGTTAGGTAATGTAATTAAGCTATTTGCTATAAAAAAATAATATTTAGAAACCAATAATTGGAGCCCATTATTCGCGCGCTATCTATACCTAATAAAAGATCTTTCGGGCGACGACCCATGTGGGTGTGGCAGTAGCGGTGGCAGCACGCAGGCCCGTACCGCGAGTCCGCGACAGGACGACGAGGCGCGCGGACAAGCCGACGCGATTGGGTTTGCATGCGTACGCGCGCGGCGCGCTTCACCCACGCACCACAGTGGCCACGGCACCACGCACCGAGTGTGCAGTGCAACGCTTTGGAGCTCGATCGACTGACGGTCCCTTCCCGGCGAGAGATCACCGCGGGCGAGCTGCGTGCACAACCGGTGAATGCGCGCGCACCTGTTACGTCATCAACCGTAGCCACCACCCACCAGTGGCCGAGACATGCTACTAGCTAGGTTTATCAGATGAGTAACCAAATGAAGATCAAACATTTGTATGATCGCATCAGTAGATCTGCCTGTCCTTCGGATTTGTACTTGGTGTCTAATCTTTGGCTAATACGACTGACTAATTAGTAATTAATCAATGTTCATATATGCGGCCTTGCATGGGTCTTTCTTGGCTTCGACCTCTGCGTGGTCCATACATTGATACAGAAAACGCATGCGATGCTTGCACGAGTACTAACACGCATGCCTGCCTATCAGTGATAGCGGGATATCAAGGACTAAATATCGATCCATTTCTGTTGGATAGCCATCACTGTCTGATTGAGAACTCCAGAAAGTGAAGACATAACTGCACATATCTGAACCGACAGTCCACGTTGCGAGTAGTTCGCACTTGAAGTCTTATGCTCGTACCGATCGTACTAGCCACTGCTAGTTGCTCATGCGCACAACTTGTTCTTCGCATTAAGGATTATTATTCGGAACAAAGGTAATTCACACGGCTTCTACCAAAAAAAAAGTGCAATTCTCACGTGATTGCTACAAAAATTCGTGCGTTTCAAATATACTGTGCCTCGCTCGGGACAGTGGAGGAGCTTGAAGCGAAATATCGAGGGGACCAATCTCATGAAATTTCGTTGCTAAGCTTTGAAAGAAGGGGGGCTGGTTTAACATTTACTTACCATGTGTTTGGTTGCAAGGACTACGTGGGACGGGATGAGATGGATCTATTTTTGTAGGCGTTTGAATGGGAGACAAGCAGAGTCAAGGACATCCCACTAGGAATATTCCTTGTAGATCCGGGACCAGGCAATCCTCTTTTTTTCATGGGATGGAGTCATCCCATATGGGATAGAGTCATCCCACCTCTTTGTTTTTTTAAGTACTGTTTTGTTTAAAAAAATTTAAAAAAAAACTCAAAGGCTTATGTGTAGAAACATATCAACAATAGCCTTCAATTTTTTTTAAAAAAAAACTCAAATGCCACACATGTCCCACATTCATCCTTCCATCCAAACAAAGGATGAGATCATTCCATCCCACTTTATCCTTCCAACCAAACAAAAAACAGGGATGACTCTATCCCCCCAACCAAACAAAAAATGGGATCATCCCATCCCAAAACCAGGGACAGGACCATTTCATCCCACCTTGTCCCTAAACCAAACACAACCTTAGCACTTAAATGGTAAACTGACAAGTACTTGCTTAAGAAATCTTTCTAGAAGCACCGCCCTGCCTCGAGACAACGTGGGAAGGCGGTATCACGCAAATGAGAGTTCAACTAAGTTACCGATAAGATTTGTTTATTTTTGCAATTACGAATTTCCAAATTCTATCCGTTAGAGGAGTTTTTTTAGCTGCAGCTTATAACTTTTGATTACAACTTATTAATCTAATAAATAGTGATTGGTGAAAAAACCGAAACTAAAAATCGCCTGAAAAACTGAAAAGAATAGAAGGATCATGTGAGAAAGTTCTAGTTTATGATGAATCATTCCAATTTGGGATATTTGAAAATTTGATTGGTAGTGTTGCTGGTCAGTCAGGGGAAGACTAGTCAGATCGGCAGTGTGCCACCAGTCTAACCGGTTGGTGCAGCGGTTTGACCACCTGAGGGTTGGCGATCTGATCGGCTGAAGATTGTCCGATGGGGACTTTCGGTCAGAATTCATATTTATGGATTTTGAGTTGAGAAAGGGGTTTTGGTGAGTATGGTTAGTGATTTTATGTTGCATGAGCTATGTTACAGCTAATGTGGGTTATGTTATGAAGAACTTGTGCCCAAAAATAATTTCTTTGTCTTTAGATGTGCATGGCCGCTTGGAGTCAACCATGATTAGCGGCGAGGATTGGGACTAGGCTTATGGAGGAGTTGAGGCCCAAAGCGATCGAGAGTGCCGGGTGAGATGCGGGGTGAGACAGTAAGCTCAAGCATGGCATAAGAAAGGCGAGAAATGTTCAAGGCAAGTTCGAATAGTAGGATGGTGTCATGTGGCTTGCACAGGCCAAGTGAGCCATGGCTCAATGGAACTGGGACAAGAGAGACTTGGCGATGTATAGCAAGCTAGTGGTGTACCTACACGTGGCAAGCATGGCGATTGATGGCAATGGTTGGTGATGATCGGATCAAAGAAGTGTATTTTGGTAGTTTGACCAAAATATCTGAAACCATTTTGGATCAAAACCATGATGTATGGGCAATGCGTTGGAGAGCGGTTTAGGTCAAGGTGGAGCTAGTTGGATCAAGACTAAGAATTTAGCGGATGCACACTTATGCACTTTGAAAAACGTGCATAAATGAATTTGTAAAAGTAAAACCCATGTGGGGTTAAGGGGCTACCCCATTGTAATAGTAGATAGAATCCATAAAAGAGTATAGGTGACTGATTGCCCACCTATAAATCGGGTTGGTATGGAGACATGTAATCTTAACCATCCAATCCATCTCTTGTGCTCTCTTATCTAGGGTTAGGGTTAGGGTTTGAGAGTGAATATCTTGGGTGTTCTTTATCATCTAAGATGGAGTGGCTGTAAAACTTACCTCCTCAGGTAAGCAATACATTAATCATTGATCAACTACAAGTCTATCTCATGTTTTGATTTATTTACTCTAGATTTGGTTGGTTTTGATCTCTCCTCTTCCCATTTCTTGATCTTGCTATGCTAAGGATGTGTAAGAAATGGAGACAACCTCTAGGTATCTATCATCACCCATCTAAGCACTTTGATACCAAGTTTATCAAGAAAACATGTTTTTGCTTAATTTGGCCTCAAAGTGTGATTTCTTGATCCAAGAGTTTTTATGTGATTTCTTTTGTGTTATTCCTTCTGGGACATGTGAGAACATATCTAAATCTATAATGGCCATCGTCCACCTACGAGCAAGTTTTATTCACCGATTTTGTTTTTGGGTCGGTTTTGGTGCAACCTTATAACAAACTGAAAATGACTTAATTTTGGCCATAATTTTTATGATCGTTTGTAAGAATATGTTCATAATAGCCTAGAGAAGATCTGTACAAAATTTCATGTCATTGGATATACAGATCAAAAGTTCTCTTGATTTTGGTTTTTGAAATTGTGCTGAAAATACTATTCATTTCCTGATTTTACTGTAGCAGGTGGTCAGACCACCATTGAAGGAGTGGTCAGACCGCTATTTGTGGGCCAGTTAGACCTCCGGGGAGTATTGACTTTAATGTTTTGTGTTATTGAGTTATTTGTTTTGAGTTTTTGAATGAAAATTTTATTTTCAGCAACTTTGTAGTTGTATGAGAATAGAATCTTGAATACTTAGGGGGAGAATTCGAGTTGGAACCATTTATCCCCCTGTTGCCATCCGATCCAACAAGTGATATTAGAGTCCGGCTAGTTCTTTCACATAGATCTTAACAAGTCTTTAGAGCCATGGTAGAAGACAAGTATTTCACAAGCCACCCCTCTTTGTAGGGTCAACTATCCCTTTTGGAAGAGTATGATGAAGTCTTACATACAAACCCAAGGCTACGCGATTTGGAAAAAGGTTAAGACCAGATTCATTGTTCCTGCCGATGAGCACATCACGGCTATGAATACGCTAGAATGGAGGCAAATGATAAGGCAAGGAACATCATCATTTAAGGTCTTAACCGGAGTGAGTTTGATCGTATCTCTGATCTCACATCAGCATACGATATCTGGGTGACTCTCGATGCATATCACGAGTGCACCACTCAGATCAAGACCGTTCGACAGGACCAGTATAAGCAAGAATATAACAAATTCGATATGCTTGCAGGTGAGTCCTTGGATGAGTGCTTTGATAGATTTCACAAAATACTAAGCAACTTCCGAGCTGTTGGTCTTACATACTCAGACTCAGATAACGCTCATCAGATGCTTTCTACCTTGGACCTCAGGGTTTGGGAGTTGAAGGTGACCACCATCAAAGACACGACTGATATGCCGATCTTGACTCTTGATGCGTTGTACTCAAGCCTCAAGACTTATGAGATCGACATCGTCTCTCATAAGATGAAGTCGCAATCGATGGCCTTGGTCACAGATCTTATTTCTGCCTCTGGAGCATTGTCTGGTGGTGCCTCTGGTTTCTCTTCGACTACTTTGTGTGAGATGAGTGATGACCAACTCGAGCAGTTTCTAGAGAGTGACCTAGCCCTCCTAGCCAAAAAAGTTCTCATATATATATATATATATATATATAGATATATATATATATATATATATATATATATATATATATATATATATATATATATTATATATATATATATATACACACACACACAACATGGTTAGAGAGAGGAATAGATGAGATTGGTGATTTACTTCGAGTGTGATGGCCCAACCACATTTGAACGAACTGCCCCAAGCTCTTCCACGCGGTCCTCACCACCTTTGACAACTTTGACTTCAACGACATGAAGGGCTGGAGTGATAACAATGGCTGAGGGTGATCCGCAGAAGGATACCAAGGACGGTGACGACTTCACCGGCATGTGCTTCATGGCTAACAAGAATGGCATCATCGATGGTGATCTCTACAACAACTCCGATGTGGTATGTCCCCTCCTACGACCAACTCAGTGAATGTTTTTCTCAAGTTAGAAAATGTTATGCTAATTTAGAACTAGGTATGGTGAGTTAGAGAAGGAGGTAGAGAGTTTGTCATGAGAGCTTACTTCACTTAGATCTGCTCCCTCTTGTCACAATTGTGATGTATGTGCTTCCTTGCTTGGCGATATGGAGAAACTAAGGACCTCGCATGATAGTGTGATTTTTGAGATGGATTTGCTTAAGGTAGAGAATATTAGTCTATTAGCTGAATTAGAAATGGATAGAATTGTTCCTTCCCAGTTTGATTCTATTGAGACTACATTCTGTACCTCATATGAGGATAAGGACAATGCTTTTAGAGGTTTGTATACTATGCTTTTTGATCTGCCTGAAATATGTGATAGCTGTACCAACTTGAAGATTAATTTAAAGAAAGTAGATCATAAAATCGCTGAAATGTAAACTGCCTTGATGGAACATGTTGCTTCTTGTGCTAATTGCCAAATATTAACTGCTAAACTTGAATCTGTTTTCAAGCAATTTCAAGGCATGCATGATCACAATAAGAAAATGGCTTATTATGCTTCTAAGGCACCTGTTAGCTCACCATGCAATAATTGTGAAAAAACTAAAATCTGAATTGATTGCATTAGATGAAAAATATGTGAAGCTAACTAAGGATTTACTAGAAAAGCTACAATATGACTGCTTGTTCTGTGCTAAAGTTGCGGAGGAAATGGAGGAAATGCAGAAGATCTTTAGGGAGAGTTACGAGGCCCAAATGGCTAGAATTAGGACTGCCCCTTGTGTGTCTTGCGAAGCCCTTAAGGTTGAGGCGGCCGTGCATAAGGAGAGATATACACGTGCTATTCAATCTTCTCCTTCTAGTTCTTCTTGCTCTCTTTCTGGTTCCTCATCCTCTCTTTCTTCTTTTTCTACTGTGTGCTTCTCTTTTTCGAAAGTGTGAGTATCTCATGAATACTCTTAGAAAATTTATTGGAGGCAAGAAAAGGCTCAATCTTATTCTAGACAAATATAAGATTTGTAAATTTAATCAAGGTCTAGGATATGATTTTGTAGAGGATATGAGGAAACGTCCACCTATTGTTGTTATAGCTATAGCAGCAGGCGTGATCGAGGTTGAGCTGAAGCCTAAGAAAATAGTGTTTAAGTCTACGGACTTTGTCCAGGGATCTCTGATAGTAAGGTTGTGCCTCCTACTACTTCGACCTCTTAAAAGGTGAAGTACCACTACACCTTCTATCAGAAGGATGAACATGTGGTTGAGTTATACTTCAGGCACGCCAAGATTGCATGTAGAGACATGTTCATGCTTTTAGGGGTATTCAGGGTCAACCCCAGACTCATAGTGTTCCTAAGATCAACATGAGATCCAGAGTCATAGATAGCTCTTTTGATTTGCTTGGTTTTAGGCAACGTTGAAGACTTGGTTTTTAGGTTTTTTCTGGTTTTAGTCCTCGAGCTGCTTCTGGTTAGGGTTTCCACCGTCCTAAGGAGAGACCTTGTTTTTCCCATCGAGGTAGCTATCCACGGCGAGATCAGCATACTGCTTTTGGTCAGGCCAACTCTTCAATAGTGGCTAGACCTAGCAGAGGATTGAGGTCTGCTACTGGACCATCTGGTTCTGTGAGAGACAGAGTGCGTAGAGTAGCTAGAGGTCAGTCTTCTGTTTCTGTGACTGGATCTACTCATCTTGTGACTCATTATTGTGTTCCTAGATCTGCTCTTATTTATCCCAGTACTGAGCCACGATGTTTTCATCTCACTGACTAAGGTTCGTCGGGCTGAGAAAGGAGATGTGTGGCTTGTAGACTCTGGCTGTTCTCATCATATGACTGGAGGCTCTCGTTGGTTCTCTTCCCTAGTCCGAGGTTCAGGTGATGAGACAATCACCTTTGAAGATACTTCGTTAGGTCGAGTCATCACAAAGGTATTATGTGCATTAATGATTCCTTCATTCTTAAGAATATTGCCTTAGTGAGTAAGCTGCAATATAATTTGTTATCTGTTTCTCAGCTTACCGATGACAATTTTGAGGTAAGCTTCAAGAAAAATATTTGCAAAATTCTTGATTTTTCGAGAAGTCTAGTTTGCGGGATTTCTAGATTTGAGAGGATCTTTCGTGCTGATTTTATTGAGTTTTTCTATTGATTCTCTTTATGTGCTTAGTTGCTTCAGAGTCCCGTGATCTCCTTTTTGGCATAGGAGACTTGGTCACATTGGCTTTAATCACTTGACCCGAGTTAGTGGCCACGGTCTCATTCGTGATTTGTTTAAGCTCAAGATGGTCAAAGACTTAGTTTGTACTCCTTGCCGACATGGCAAGATGGTTGCTGTTTCTCACCCTCTAGTCACTGTGACTATGACCGACGCACTAGGACAGTTTCTCCATATGGACACTGTTGATCCAACTAGAGTGCAGTCGGTCGATGGAAAGTGGTATATTCTTGTTATGGTTGATGACTTCTCGAGATTTTTTTGGTGTTTTTTTAGTCTCGAATGATGAGACTTTTAGTTATTTTTGGAGTTTATTTGGTAGGTTGTTTATTGAGCTCCTTGGTGCCTTACAAGTGATTCACAATGATAATAGCATATAATTCCATACTAGATAACCAACCATTTCGAACAGAAACTTGACTAAATTAACAAGACTATTGCTTAATTTGCTATGAGAATGAGCGAAAGAGATAGCGTGATGGTAGATGCATGATACCCTATCATGCACCTGTAAAGAACTCGCCAATTGCCCGGTCCAGCAGTACACGACAGTATGTCCAGCACCACGCGTGGTTCGGATCGCAAATTGCGATTCACACAAGCCGAAGCAGACGACGAGGCCCATTCCGTTCGCTTAGCTTGCATTGGCTTGTCCAAACAGGGACTAAGCAACCACCAAATGGATCGGATCAATCTCAAGAGCTCCCAGAATTCAAGACCCATCGCCCAATCCGCTATAAGGTCATGCAAGTTAAATAGCCAGTGCACACCATTGCCGGAGTCCAGCCTCCCGCTATGACGCCGGCCGTCGTAGATGTGCTTCGTCGCATGATGTGGCCGTGGCTGGCATTGGTGTTGCTCGCGTTCTGCGTGTCGGCCTCGTCGGTTGATACCGCGGCGTACATTGTACACATGGACAAGTCGGCCATGCCGAGGGGGTTCTCGAGCCACCTGAGCTGGTACGAGTCCACGCTCGCCGCGGCCGCCCCGGGCGCCGACATGTTCTACGTCTACGACAACGCGATGCACGGCTTCGCGGCGCGGCTGCCCACGGAGGAGCTCGAGAAGCTTAAGCGCTCCCGGGGATTCGTGTCGTGCTACCGCGACGACGCGAGGTTGGTGCGGAGGGACACGACGCACACGCCCGAGTTCCTCGGTGTCAGCGCGGCGGGGGGCCTCGGCGAGGCGTCAAAGTACGGCGAGGACGTCATCGTCGGCGTGGTGGACACGGGCGTGTGGCCCGAGAGCGCGAGCTTCCGCGACGACGGGCTCCCGCCGGTGCCGGCCCATTGGAAGGGCTTCTGCGAGTCCGGCACGGCGTTCGACGCCGCCAAAGTATGCAACCGGAAGCTCGTCGGCGCGCGCAAGTTCAACAAGGGCCTCATTGCCAGCTACAACGTGAGCATCGCCGTCAACTCACCGCGCGACACCGAGGGCCACGGCACGCATACCTCGTCCACGGCCGTGGGCTCGCCCGTGACGGGCGCGTCGTTCTTCGGGTACGCGCCTGGCACCGCGCGCGGCATGGCGCCCCGCGCCAGGGTGGCTGTGTACAAGGCCCTGTGGGACGAGGGCACGTTCCCGTCCGACATACTCGCCGCCATCGACCAGGCCATCGCCGACGGCGTCGACGTCCTCTCCCTCTCCATCGGCCTGAACGACGTCCCGCTCTACCAAGACCCCATCGCCATCGGCGCGTTCGCGGCGATGCAGCGCGGCGTGTTCGTGTCAACCTCGGCGGGCAACGAGGGCCCCGACCTCGGGCTCCTCCACAACGGCACGCCATGGGCGCTCACCGTCGCGTCGGGCACCGTGGACCGGGAGATCTCCGTCATCGTCAGGCTCGGTGACGGCACGACCGTCATCGGCGAATCGCTGTACCCGGGCAGCCCGAGCACTGTCACAACCACCGGGCTCGTGTTCCTCGGCGCGTGCGACAACGCCACCGTGCTCTCGAGAAACCGCGGCAAGGTCGTGCTCTGCGACGCCATGGACTCCCTCGGCTCCGCGATATCCGCGGTGCAAGACGCAAAAGCGCGCGCCGGGCTGTTCCTATCCAACGACTCGTTCAGGGAGCTCTCGGAGCACTTCACGTTCCCGGGCGTCATACTGAGCCCACAGGACGGCCCCGCGCTGCTGCAGTACATACAGGGGAGCCGCGCGCCCAAGGCCTCGATAAAGTTCGAGGTGACCGTCCTGGGCACGAAGCCCGCGCCGATGGTGGCGACGTACTCGTCGCGCGGGCCGTCGGGGAGCTGCCCAACGGTGCTCAAGCCCGACGTGCTCGCTCCGGGCTCGCTCATCCTTGCCTCGTGGGCGGAGAACGTCAGCGTCGCGACCGTCGGGTCGCAGGAGCTTTTCGCCCGGTTTAATATCATCTCCGGCACGTCCATGGCGTGCCCGCACGCGTCCGGGGTGGCCGCGCTGGTCAGGGCCGTGCACCCGGAGTGGAGCCCGGCGGCCGTGCGGTCGGCGATGATGACGACGGCCAGCGGGTGGACAACACCTTCGCGTCCATCAAGGACATGGGCCGGGGCAACCGTGCCGCGACGCCGCTGGCGATGGGCTCCGGCCACATCGACCCGAACCGCGCCGTGGACCCAGGCCTTGTCTACGACGCCGGGCCAGAGGACTACGTCAAGCTCATGTGCGCCATGAACTACACCGCGGAGCAGATCAAGACCGTGGCGCAGTCGCCGTCCTCCGGCGGCGTGGACTGCGCCGGCGCGTCGCTCGATCTCAACTACCCGTCGTTCATCGCGTTCTTCGACCCCAGCGGCGCCGCCGCGGAGAGGACGTTCACCAGGGATGTGACCAACGTGGGCGACGCGCCGGCGAGCTACAGCGCCAAGGTGAAGGGCCTGAGCGGGCTGACGGTGAGCGTCGTGCCGGACAGGCTGTTATTTGGCGGGAAGCACGAGAAGCAGCGTTACACGGTCGTGATCCGGGGCCAGATGAAGAACAAGACAGACGTGGTGCTGCATGGGTCGCTGACTTGGGTGGACGACGCCGGCAAGTACACGGTGAGGAGCCCGATCGTCGCAACGACCGCGAGCTCGGCCCGGCTGTAGGATACGTACGTACAGCATTCATGTCCATAAATTTATTCTAGTAAACAAATAAGGCAAGTTTGTGAGCAACTGAGCATATATACACACATACGCCATGGTTAGATACTGAAATCCCCAAAATTTTCATGCAACGGATGTATAGCAAATCTATTGAAATAGTTGAAATTCTCTCTAAACAAAGTAGTAGTTGAATTTACTTTCTTGTAGGTAGTTGAATTTACTTTCTTGTAGCTTTAGCTAGAGTGTAATGTACGTATTTCATTAGTTCGCAAAAGTTTATTCTTTTTTGTTTGAAGATGCGAAGACAAAAGGAGAAAGTGGAGCAAAATTTTCTTATCTTCTGCTGCAATCATTTGTTCCGTTAGTCTCGACCATACCCGTGAGAATCAAATGATTAGTGGTTTAAAGGTGGTCTTCGTGGCCCTTACAGTTCTTACAGATATGAAATGGGGCCGTGCACTATATATTATTGTCCTGCATGAAGTTTCCTGGATCGCAATAGCGCATCGCCTCGTCTTGTCATAGCCTAGGGCATGTGATTATTGCATAGTTTATTCTCTGAAACATGGCAACCCATTCCAAAAACCGCCGAATGATACAGTGAACGCCTTTTTCTCCCTTTTTTCAAACAAGTATAGTGAACGTCGTTAATTAGCAAGCCGTCCGTTGAGACTAGCGAGTAGTGATAACATTATAGATGTTGATTTGATGTAACTAGTTACTCGACTAATATAGGGTGCGATCAACTGGGTTGTGGCTGTGGCTGCGGGCTGCGGGCTGCAGGCTTTTTGGAGCTGTAACGCCCCCGTTTCCAGGGGCGCGTACGGACACGGCATTCCGTAACTTATTCAAGCATGAACAGTTATGGACTGTCGCGCAAGAGTATACCATTGCATGCTAACAACAAAAGTCCAGCATATATTTGACATACGGATTAACATCCAGTTTTTACAGCGGGGCGTGCAAGCCCAAAGTATATTACATTACAAAAGGCTCCAGAAACTGCTTCGAGCGCGGCGGAGACCTACAGCCAAGGATCCTCGTCGAAGAAAAGATCCTCTGGGACTTCTTCAACGGGGAGCCCTTCTCCTTCGTCTTGATCCTCTAAAGGTTGGATTAAGCAAGCCATGAGCCAAACAACCGGCTCAACAAATCCCAAAGGGATCCTAACTTACTACATGCACGGAACAACAATGGAAGGGAGTATAT
This sequence comes from Dendrocalamus latiflorus, assembly GCA_017311315.1. Classification (NCBI taxonomy): domain Eukaryota; kingdom Viridiplantae; phylum Streptophyta; class Magnoliopsida; order Poales; family Poaceae; genus Dendrocalamus; species Dendrocalamus latiflorus. The sequence continues at coordinate 25,625,449 of CM029662.1, forward strand.
TTGGTTTATTACATTTGGTGGATGCAGTTTTATTTGCAAACATTTTATAAAATGGACCCAAAACTACTTCTTAAGATCTCAGGGGTTTTCATCGAGAGTTCATTAACCAACTAACCAAATTAAAGTATTTACAAATCTACTTAAGCTTTGCTGCTGGAATCACCCAGATGACACAGCTCCAATAACCGGGAGCACGGCGTATTCGAATACCATTTATTTGACTCTGCAGAGTTTGCTCAGCTTTACCCACACGATCCCTTAACTCCCGCTAAAGAGTTAAGAAAGCCAGGTCGTTTCACTGCTCAGCTCTTTATATAGGCTCTACCCGGTAGAATTCACTCGGGTCTGGCTCGCTCACACACACTCACACAAAGAAAAGAAAACGGTGCCGCTTCGAGTGAACCCTACCGTTGTTAGGCACCCAATCACGGCATGCCTAACCTTACTGCTAAACCTCCTCCACCGCCACACCTGTAGAGTTTCAATCGAGTTGAGCAGCTACTAGACCAGTGTTGATAAATCAACTCCTGTGGTTGAGCGATTACTGTGACACTTACTCGGCGTAAGGGTTTCAGTCCTTATATTTTCACATGGTCCGCAACCTCACCAGGCCCGCGACCCAAACTAGGATAAGCGGTGGGCGAAAACCGTCTAATGGCGCACCACAACCCGCCTTACCCTAACCTCAATCCTAGGGTAAGAGTGGGCGATAACCGTCTCGCGGCGCACCTCAAACCCCTTACCCTACCTCGTGCACGCATGCACTCTCCGCTCTAGGGCACGGTGTCCCATACCACCCTACCCTAGAGTCGGGTTTTCCAAATTCTATTGGTCCACAGCCACAACCTTATTAGTGTAACATTTTGCATGATAATAATATCCTACAATTATCAAGATTAACAGATAATTATTTCTAGGGTTTCAAAGGCATGGCTACAAATTAAACATGGCATTTAACGGTGGTAGGTTTAACTACATAACAAGTCATTCTAAACATTTTATTTTATTTTAAACTAACATTTCAGAATTAACATAATGCAAATAACATATTAACATAAATAAACATCATGGGTTGCAATATGATCAAAGGATTTGGGACTTGCCGTCTATCCGGATGATTTCTGCTAGCTCGAACGAAGAAACGCCTGGATCCTGAGTCTGCTCCTGGGCTTCCTGGATCTCCGACACTAGCGTAAACAATTAAAATAAATTAAATCCAGCTTGAGACTAATCAAGCGAGGGAAAACAAACTAATTAAAAAGAAATAAAATGCATAAACACTCCAAATGGATTTTTAGGAATTTATTGGGAATGATTCTGTGGAAATGGAGTTCACTAGAGGGTCTGGGATAATATTTGGAGCAATGTGGTGAAATTTGGGAATTTTTGGGATTTTCTGTGATTTTCTGGGATTTATTTGGATTTTCTGGGATTTTAGAAATTAACAAATCACTGGAAATTAGTGTGAACAGTGTCGGGCCGGCCTTATGGCTACAGTGGCTTGGCCCAACGGACGGCCCGCGTGGCCAACGGCCAGCGCGGCCCAGCGCGCGCGCGCTCTCGCGCGGGAGAGAAACGGGCCGAGGGGAGGCGGCCCAGCCAGCTCGCGCCCGCGCGGTCTGGATGACCGACGCGTGGGCTGAGCAAGCGGCAGGGATGCGGAGCGGACTGGAGGCTCGGATGGAGTGGACGAAGATTGGACGGTTGCGATGAAACGGGGCGAAGCGAATCGGTATGGGAGATCCGACGGCCGACGTTAGAAGGTGGAGGTTGGATCGGTCAGCGGAGAAGATGCCACGTCGTCGTCGTCTTCCTCCAGCCGCGCGCGAGCGACAGAGGGGCTGGAGAGGCGGAGCCACCGTGCTCCGGCGACGGCGTTGGCCTCCGACGGCCGGGAAGGGTTCCATCCGGTGCGTCTTGACATGGGGAACCCATTTCGGGTGGTTAGCGTTTGCGGGGACCAAAGGGAAGAGAGGGAGGGAGAAGGGGTGGTTCGGGGATTTCACGGTGGAGAGGGTCACCGGCGGCGAGGAAGCTCAATCGGGGCCGGTTACACCATCTGGGGAGTTGGGAGCTCACATTGGTGGCAGTGGCTGAAGCTCAGAGCCTTCGGGGTGAGCTGGCCACGGAGAGGTGGTTGCGGCCGGCGGTGGACTTCGACGGCGGCGCTCCACAGGGCTTCACCTGGCCAGAGGAGAACGGCAAAGTAAATAGGGGTGGGTGAAGGTGCTCCAGACGAATGCAATTTAGAAATGGGGGAGGGGAGGGGGAGATTGGTTCCCGGGGGCCACCGGCGCAGGGGACGGCGGAGGCGGAGCTGTAGGCGGCGGGGCTCCAATCGGAGGCTCCAGGAGAGGCTCTGGAGGGTGGGGAGGGGAA